>LR990510.1:7078021-7180816 GCA_905147785.2 Thyatira batis
ACACGGTGAATTTATTACAGCTACCAAAAGAGGGACATTACAAGTGACCACCAACACTGGCATCCAAGGTACACTAGAAGACGTGCTGTACTGCAGCGAGGTACCGTACAACCTACTATCGGTCACAAAAATGCAGCGTGCCGGGTTGACGATCACTTTCGACGAGACTGGAACCAATATCAGTAAGGATGGTAAAGTACTGATGCAAGGTATGTCAATTAATAATCTAATTTCTATTGATTTTAAGGTGAGAATTCATCTTTCTGTTTCTCAAATGTGCAAGAGTGATAAAAGTAATTACGATTTGTGGCATCAACGGTTAGGCCATATAAGTAAACAAAAGTTTTTAACTTTAAAAAATTACTGTATGATTGATGATGTAAATTTAATTGAGGTTATATCGCCTGATAACAAATTATGTGAAGCTTGTATAAACGGGAAACAGACACGATTACCATTTAACACCTTGAAAGACAAAACTTATATTAAGCGACCGTTATTTATTGTGCATACTGATGTGTGTGGGCCGATCACTCCAGCTACAATCGATAATAAGAATTATTTCGTTTTATTTGTCGATCAATTTACTCATTACTGTGTTACATACTTGATAGCGTATAAATCGGATGTGTTCTCAGCTTTTAAAGATTTTGTGGCAAAAAGTGAAGCTAAATTTAATTTAAAATTGGTTAATTTGTACTGTGATAATGGTCGGGAATATCTGTCTAGTGATATGAAAGAATACTGCGTTTCTAAAGGTATTTCATATCACTTTACTATTCCTAGAACACCACAGCAAAATGGCGTCTCAGAGCGTATGGTTAGGACAATAACAGAAAAAGCACGTGCTATGATTAACGGGGCTAAATTACCTAAGTGTTTTTGGGGCGAGGCAGTTTTAACTGCAGTATATTTAATAAACCTTACACCTACCCGCGCTTTGAAGCAAACTAAAACTCCTTTCGAGTTATGGCACGATAAAAAACCAGTTATTAGGTATTTAAAAGTTTTTGGTTCTACCGTCTATGTGCATAATAAAACCAGTAAGACTAAATTTGATGATAAATCTTGGAAAGGTATTCTGGTAGGCTATATTCCGAATGGCTATAAAGTATGGAACACAGAACGCGAAAAATATGATACAATTAGGGATGTCATTGTGGATGAGGTTAATTTTCTGCAGTCAAGGCCTGCGTTAAATGGTATTAAAAGAAATGATATCGAACATTTCCATGATAAAACTGATGAAACTTCTAAAGTGTCAAAATCAGTGTCAATAAAACCTCATTGTGACAATCCGAAATCTGATACGATCAAAGCTGATAATACCAAATCTAATAATTTAAAATTAGATAATCCAAAATCAGTAGGATCAAATTCAGATATTTCTATATTAAGCGATTCAAAATCAGTTTCAAAATCTGATGAATCGGATAGCTGTAGTAAAATTCGCAAATTAAATGATTCTAATAATATATCAAAGCAAAATGTTGATGACAAAGACAAAGCAAGTACCAGTAAAACTTGTTCATCTGACAATATTTATGATTCAAATCGATTGAGAAGGAGTGTGAGGCTAAAAGGTCGTCCCCCCGTATCTTATAAAGAAATTGATATTTTATTGTGTGCTGAGTCAAATAGTTACAAAGTACCCACTTCATTTAATGACATACAAAATCATGATGATAGAACTCTCTGGGAAGGTGCAATTAGGGATGAGTTAGATTCACTTTTAGCTAATAATACTTGGACATTAGTACCTAAACCTAATAGTAAAAATATTATAGATTGCAAATGGATTTTTAGTATTAAAAATGATGAGTTTGGTAATCCATTCAGATATAAGGCACGTCTTGTAGCCAGGGGTTTTAGTCAGGAATATTTAACTGATTATAATGAAACTTTTGCCCCTGTTGCTCGTATAGCTAGTTTTAGAGTCATGATTAGCTTAGCAAATCAATTTAATTTATCGGTTCATCACATGGATGTCAAAACGGCATTTTTAAATGGTATTTTAAAAGAAAAGATTTATATGCGAGTGCCAGAAGGGGTAGTTTGCAATAAAGGTGATGTTTGCAAATTAAATAAAGCTTTGTACGGACTCAAACAAGCTGCTAGGTGTTGGTTTGAATTATTTGATCAATGTCTTAAAGAAAAGGGGTTTATAAATTCATCAGTAGATAGATGCATATATATTTTAGATAAAGGTGACATTCATAGAAATATATATATATTACTGTATGTTGATGACTTAGTTCTTATAAGTTTTGATCAGCAATCAATAAACAAACTTAAAGATTATTTAATGAGTAAATTTAAAATGGTTGATTTAAATGAGATTAAACTGTTTTTAGGCATTAAAATTACTCGAAATAATGACACAATAACTTTGGATCAGAGTGCATATATAAAAAGTATTTTAGATAAATTTGGTATGTCTAACTGTAATCCTATTAGTACACCTTTAGAGAATAAACCTAACTATGAAGCTCTAAACTTAGACAGTGAATATAATGCACCGTGTCGGAACCTTATAGGGTGTTTAATGTATGTTCAATTGTGTACCCGGCC
This sequence comes from Thyatira batis, assembly GCA_905147785.2. Taxonomy (NCBI): domain Eukaryota; kingdom Metazoa; phylum Arthropoda; class Insecta; order Lepidoptera; family Drepanidae; genus Thyatira; species Thyatira batis. The sequence goes on from LR990510.1 coordinate 7,080,593, forward strand.
TGACTTAAGTATAAGTGTAAATATTTTAAGCAGGTACACAAACAAAATAATAAAGAGTTATGGCAATGTCTGAAAAGAGTGCTTAGGTATTTGAAGGGCACAATAGACTTAAAACTAACATACAAAAGGTGTAATAATTTTATTCATACTTTGTGTGGGTATGTCGATTCAGATTGGGGTGGTAATGATGTGAATAATCGAAAAAGTACCTCTGGTTATTTATTTAAATTATTTAATAGCTGTACAATAACATGGAATACAAAGAGGCAAATGTCTGTAGCAGCTTCTTCGACTGAGGCTGAGTACATGGCATTATTTGAAGCTGTAAAAGAAGCATTATGGCTAAAGTCTCTGCTGATTAGTGTAAAAATTAATATTGTCAGTCCAATTGCGATATATGAAGACAATAATGGTTGTATAAGTATAGCGAATAACCCCACTAGTCATAAAAGGTCTAAACATATTGACATCAAGTACCATTTCTCGAGAGAGCAAGTCGAAAGCAATGTAATTAAATTGTTTTATATGCCCACAGGTAAACAAATAGCGGATGTGCTGACAAAGCCGCTACCAGCTGTCTCCTTCAAAATATTTAGAGAAGAAATTGGTTTATATTTTTAATAATTGTGCTTATTTTGTTTTGATGAATTATTTTATGTTAATTTATTGATTTTGATGATATGGTTTGATTAGGTTTTCCTGGGTTTCCCTAATCCTAGCAACAAATGTTGAACCATAATTAATGTAATACTCCCAGCAACCACTTTGAATGTTTTGATAATGATCTAGTTAATTTAGATATTTATAATTGGAAATAGATACTAAATTTTAGTTAATTGGTGATTAATTTTGAGGGGGCGTGTTGGCATTTTGTCTATTATACATTGCAAAATTAATCTGTTTTTGAATATCTTAGTACTGGCAACTCGGTCACTGAACAGTATAAAAGCAATGGTTGCCCTTAGCTCACTCTCTTACCTCATTCAATCTTCGACTAGACTAGATCGTAATTATCACCTTCATAGTGGCCATTTATAATTGAGAATATACAGATCAGTTTAATTTAGAATTCAAATCATATTGTTTTCTTCTACCCGTAATCCTATTTCCTATACTTTACTACAATTTTTTTTACTTTTACCTTCAAATATTTGTTTAATAATATTGTAATAAAAATTTTGTTGTTTAAAAGCGCATGGTAAATAAAAAAATGAAAAATATACCTACTGTCTTTTCTTATAAGTTCACGAAAGTGGAGTCAATAAAGCATTTTACCCGGAAGTCCTCAAGAACAGCTCCGATTTCGATGTTTTTTTTTGTTAGCTCTGTTTTTTATATTATTTAAAATCAGAAACCTTTTGGAGCGAAAAAAAAATTGTTTCAACAATATCTACTTACTATATTTATATGAAACCGTTTGCCCGTTTTTGCAACGTTTTTGATTGACGCTCTGCTCCTATTCGTCGGAGCGGGATGACACATAGCTGATAGCCTTCTTCGATAAATGGGCTATCTAACACTGAAATAATTTTTGAACTCGGACTAGTAGTTTCTGAAATTAGCGCCTTCAAGCAAACAAATAAACTATTTAGTTTTATTTATCAGTAGAAATATAGACCATAAGAAAATATATATATGCGTGTATGCATGTTATGTGTATACCTTACATATAGGTATTTGTTTAGGCTACTATATATATATATATATATATATGTATGTATATATAATATTTCACGTTGTGTTTATCGAGGAAGGCTATAGGCTATGTATCATCACGCTACGACGAATGGGAGCGGAGCGGCAATCAAAAATATTGCAAAAGCGGGCAAACGGTTTCATATAAATATAGTAAGTAGATATAGTTTAAGCAATATAATTTCTTTTTCCCCGCTCCAAAAGTTTTCTGATTTTAAATAATAGGTATAAAAAAACAAAGCTAACTAAATAAAAAATAAATAAATAAAATAAAAATAAATAAATAAAGCTAACAAATAAAAAAACATCATCGGAGCTGTTCTTGAGGACTTCCGAATATTGCCTGTTTTATGTCTTCATTGACTCGGCTATTGACACGATACTTTGATACCCAATGATTGTGTAACACTAATATTCAGACAAGTCGTAATTAAACTTGACTTATAACTTTGAATTAGTGTTGAGCGAATTATTGCACATTTAGTGCTCAGCTACTTATTGCGAATTAGTGTTCAACTACTTATGGTAAAATCATGTTCAGCAACTTAAGGAGTATTGGTAATCAGCCTTTTTTGTAACTTTGAAATGACAACCTTGTTTTGTACTCTACGGTGGTTAGTGATTTACGACAGTTTTAGTGCTCAGTGGTTTTGTAAATTTGAATGTGTTCATGGACTTTCGTTGCTGACTGTACATGTCGTTTTTAGACCCTCTGGTCACCCGATGACATGGTCACATGTGCACCGGACAGTCCGTCGCAGTCGCCGGACAACGGTCGCCGGAATTAAAAAACAATATCGTATGACGCGGGCGATTAATAACTTTTGTGTGGTGTTGAGCTGTTAGATAAGCGGATTTATAAGCATATAGGTAGCGGGTAAAATCGATCCAGGTTACTTTTTGTCAGATCCAAATCTTAATAAAATTGCTGATGCATTGCAGTTTTCTATGTTACTGCAAATTGCAATTATGTAAAAAATTGTTAACGTAATCGTGCAATAACTAATAAAACTAATAAACACATAAACGGTTGTTTGGATCTTTATCCGGTTCCTGTGAATACGTTTACACAATTTTTTTCCATACCATAAAAAGCAATTTTTGAATTCGTACTTTCTCATTGAAATACTTTGACTGACTTTGCTGATTTTTACGTTCTTTTTATGACCAAAAAAAACATTGGCATACAAACGAATTGAATTATAATTATTATTGACGTGACAACGTCTTATAAATTGGTTTGCCGGGTGACACTTCAAGAAACTGCGTTACGCTCCGCTCACGTAACGTGACGTTATGTTTTAAATTGTTACTATTATTTCATCCTTCTTCCTACTATACGAATGAATATTCACATTAAAATTATTTTACCACTCAAAGTCGTTGTCACGTAAAACTTTCGCCCGTATACCGACTTTACAGGCAACCAATTTTATTTAAATATGCTAGTTTAGTGGGCCGCACGAAAGCCGCGAGATCATTAGTCGTAGATGCGTGGCGTGTGCGTGACGCGGCACGGACACGTGACGTGACGAGCCACGTGCGGGACACTTTGTCACGCCCACTTCCCATACCTTTTTCATGTTGGTTTGACCATAAATAAATCTAGCTTCATAGGAGGATTCATAGGTGTTAAGATAATATCAGTTTGGTTTCTTAGTGCTGTTCGTCGGGAAAATACTAACACCATACTAAATACCTACATATAATATATCTCACGAACTTAACTTTTTTATTTTAAATACGAGTGTTAGTCTGTCTTTCACGCATTCACCACTAAACCGATTTTTATGAAATTATGTACAAGAGTTTGGGAAAAGACTATTGCGGGGCAGAACCAGTACATAATAAATAATATACAATGATTAATATACATACAAGATACGCGAAAAAACATTACCCTTCCTTGGCAGTCGGGTAAAAATTTTATGAAAATTAATTTTAAATCAACTTTTACATTAGCAAAATAATATATTTAACATGGGAGCACTCATTTAAGAGAATTAAACCTTCATACGTTATCCGGTACATACATAGGAATTAAAACATTAATTAGGACATATGAGAGAAAATTTACCTTAAGGGTTGAAAGGATCCTGCTAAATCCGCACTTATCGCGCACCCTCCAACGGGCAAACTTTATAATTTAACTGTTAAAATACCTATTATTTTGTTACTAAACATTAATTTTAATTTTGGCTCGACCTTACGTACCTACCGATTTGTTAAGGGACTTTCATCTTTATTGCACCATAGATTAAACACACAATGACCATGGTTTACGTCGTTCTTATAAAGACTATTCTATTCTATTCAAAGCAAACATTTTCAAAAAAAATTAAATTTAGATATTATTTTATAGTTAAATTTTAAATCATCAATCAATATATTATTAAAAAGTACCAATTCCATACTTATATTTACGCTGACTACTCACAATTTTATTACCAGGCAGACGTTCGTTCTGCCCACCAGCGCCACCTACCGGGTCCAAATATATGTAAGCTATCCTATCTCTCAAGTTGGATCGAACTGCACATGGTGTGCGAATTTTATTATAATCGGTGAAGTGGTTTAGGAGTCCATTGAGGACAATCATTGTGACACGAGATTTATATATATTAAGATTTACCGTCTTTCTGTGATAAAAAATATAGTAGGTATTTACAAAGTATCATAGTGATAAAAGATTAATAGATACTAGTAATAAAAAGCTAAAGTGTTTGTAAGAACTGGCTAATCTTAGTAAGTACTAGGCCTAATTGAAAGTATAATCACTCATATATTTCATTCATAAATATCCAAGGTTATCTCTATAAGCCCTCGAATCTCTAATCAATAGAAACCAAAACAATCCACTTTATACAAATCGGATGATCGGGCCCATCTGTAAACTTAATTAATTAGTATTGAAGAGTAACTTCGCAGTATCGGCCGTCCAATCAGCTCTCATATTAGCTCTGACTAGCTGCCTCCGCGCGGTTTTTAACCGACTTCCCAAAAAGAAGGAGGAGGTTCTCAATTCGGCCGGTATTTTTTATCTTTTTTTCTGTGTATGTACATCGATTATACAATTTAATTTTATATAATTAACACTAGAAGCGCCGTCGTTCCATTTTTGACCCACCCGCAAGTTTCGTCGTCTGTAACTTTTTATTTTTTCTACTCAAGGCCGTGAAACTTTTTGACTTTTAATAATTTATGGTATTTATTAAATTCAATATGTTTTCTATTGAATAAAAACAAATGTAAATAAAATAATTTGCTATTTACCTAGAACTGCCGCTGGGTCAATTTTGAGCCGCCAAATTTCTATGCAATAATTCGACGTATAGTGGCTAATTACGCGGGTGGAGGGGTGAATAAACAGTTGAGCATTGTTTCTATTCACTTCTTCGTCACTTTGTGTAAAAAGTACAAGTTTTTGTTTTACAAACGCATAACTCTTGTACTATTATAGTTATGTCTAGTCAAAGTAGCAGAATATTGAAACCGCAAGAAATTGCATCCTGTTTGAATGATGTTCTAGAGGACAAATCAAATGTCAAGCCTTTGGGATATCCTGATGACGACTACGAGTTACAAAAGGGTTTCATTCAAAAGTTTCTATCTAAATGCCGTTGCCAATTTACCCAGTTCTTGAGCTCAAAGTCAGATAAGTATGGCCAAAAGTTTTGGATCGTTATTGACAAAATATATCTATACTAATAATATTATAAAGAGGAAAGATTTGTTTGTTTGTTTGTTTGTTTGTTTGTTTGTTTGTTTGTTTGTAATGAATAGGCTCCGAAACTACTGGACCGATTTCAAAAATTCTTTCACCTTTGGAAAGCTACATTATCCCCGAGTAACATAGGCTATATTTTATCCCTGTATTCCCACGGGAACGGGAACTACACGGGTAAAACCGCGGGGAGGCAGCTAGTACCTAATAAATACGTCTCCTTACCTTGGGAAAGATGATCACAAACCTAATGCCATCATTAGGTTTGTGATCATCCTTCGTTTAGGGGACTAGGTGGTACAGAAAATAATGGAACTTTACACCAACACAGGTAAGAATGTACCTTGAGAATTTTTTTTTAATCTTTTATTAGCGGAATATTTGAAGTCTAAAAACACTAGTATCGTAGGCACTGTAAATGGAATTCGAAGAGAAATACCTATTGCCATAAAACTGCTAAAGAAGAATTTTACAAGTCGTGTCTCCTGAAAACTGGTGACACAACATTGACTGTTTCTCAGACTAAGCTAAATAAAAATGTTCTTACGCTTAGGATGCATCAAGATATAATGACAATAAGTTCTAGTTCAAAGAAAAACCAGAAACAATACTATTCTACAACACCACGAAGCATGGAGTAGATGTTGTCGATTCGATCACCAGGAAATATACAGTACAGGCGGCTCCTAGACGTTGGCCAGTTCATACATTTTATGATCGGTCTGATTTGGCAGCTATAAACGCATGGGTATTATATAAATTTATAACAATAGCAAAATAAAATGTAGAAACTTTTTATTGCAACTGGGCAGAAGAATTAGGTATACGCAGTACATGAATAATAGAAAACAGCCATTCCTACAGAAATTTCAGAAAACCTATTAGAAGATGAGATTATGAAGAATGTAAGGTCAAGACCAAATATACAAGTCATCTGTGAAGTCTCAAATGTTTAAAAACTGTCTGTAATAAATGCAATGCTAAGGAATATTATTTATGTTATATTTGCTATTCTGATAATAAACAGTTAAGAGATTTTTTGGCATTTATTACATTTAGAATTACAATCTTAGTTGTAATGACTATAAAAAATTTTTAGTTACGGAAAAAATTTAATTGTTACGTATTTGTTGTAAAAGTGTTAATTATTTGACTTAAAGAAATAAATAAATATAATTTCATATAATATACTTATTGTTTTAATTATAATTCATGCTTTATGTTAAAGAACGTTGTAAAAAATATAATGGGTCAAAATTGTCACAGCGGCGGTTCTAGGGGGGTCATGAGTTTCGGCACTTCTAGTGTTAACAATATAATAAGATATACCTATCAATCAATTTATAATAATGACGACAAGCAAACTCTAGACAGTAAGTAAAATGAAGCAAAAATGCGTCTTTATAGTGGAGACCGGAAAAAATGCCATCATGACGTTTTTTGAAAAGTAAATAAAATACATATCTATCTTAATCTATATATATAAAAATGAATTGCTGTTCGTTAGTCTCACAAAAACTCGAGAACGGCTGATACGGCTATCTTTTCTTGGTCTTGAAATATTCGTGAGGGTCCAGGGAAGGTTTAAAAGGTGAGAAAAATGGAATAATTGTCTTTTTCCAAACTATATTGGGGCAGTACGAAGTCTGCCGGGTCAGCTAGTTACTAATAATAATGAATACACTAACAACGGACTTAAAAAGTATACCTTAGTGTCTTAAACCCATTCACTTGGGAATACCACAGATCCCACGGGTTCCCGCAAAACGTTAACTAGTAGGTGGTGGTAGGTAGTGACTAGTGGTAGGTTATAAGTACCGGATGTGGAATGTGCAAGTTGCAGCGCTGGCTCGCACCCAACAATTAGAGCAGCTAGATTTCAGTTTTTTTGCTTTGCCTTCCTAGATTTTGGGCATAGAGGAAATTGAAGTTTACGTAAAAAGAGGTTTAGAAAACTGGCATCAATAGGTAACTATATGGTATAACTCTAATATTTAAATATATTTTTTACAGATGGCAACTGGGAATTAAAAAAAAACATAATTTGTAAGATTATAACGTCTGAAAATAATTAACTCCTATCGAAAGGTCTAAGTTAACTTCATTATCAATGAGAGGACAGATCGATGTATAAAAATACTTTTTGACGTGACAACGTCTTATAATTCGATAGAGCCGGCTGCACGCAAGATGATTCATGCGGCGTTACCTCGCTCTGAGGCGTTCCATGTGGCGGCTTGAAGTGCAAGCGAGAGCGCGGAACGAGCGACAAAGAAGCACAATCGGCCTTTGCGTTCGGCAGCGTTCGACATCCGTCTCTCTCCTACTTGAGTGAGCGATGCAAGACGTTGTCACGTTCAACTATCGTCAGTAAACCGACTTTACAGACAACCAACTTTTTTTTAACATTAACTTGTACGAGTATCTAAAGTTTTTAGCAACCATGTGGGAAAAGGAGACTAAAAACACTTTTACAGAGTCTTATCGAAACGAGCGATAGAATCCAAACTAATGAATTCTTCTTATATTTTTTGAAATACCTATACAAAAACAACTTAGATACTAAAGCATCATAATTGCATGCATCTGATAGCGCTGTAAATCATTTCTGTCGACAGAAACCCTCACTTCACACGTTCGACTAAAATATTCAAGGGTTGTAAAAAATCTAGTTTTATGTGCGCTGCATCATATTGAACTATAAAGTTTTACACCCAACACCCCTAGTTTGAGTTTAAGAAAACATGTTTAAAGTTATGTCAGTTTGGTTCCTGGATTTTAGTAAGCATAATATCATATATACGGAAAAATACATCATGAAATAAGCTGAGCTACGATCATCATATATCCAGCCAAAAAATAATTGGTTGACTTCAAATAGAAATTAAAAAGAGAAATATAAAAGGCTATATATAACATTACGCTATGAACAATAGGAGCGGAGCGACAATGTAAAATATTGCAAAACCGGGAAAGACTTGGCACCGACGTTATTACTTAATTAGTTAATTATTTAATTAATTAGTAGATACATTATACATTACTAGTTAAATATCAACATAAAGTACTAACTAAAAAAGTAGATAGGTAGGTATATAAAGGTATAATAGTAAATAATAAATAACCTGGGACATTTTTCACACACGGCCAATTTGATTCCAAACTAAGCAGAGCTTGTAATATGGTAACCAGCTAGCTGATATACTACATATACTACTTTTAACTACATACTTATATAGATATTTAAATCCAGACAGGACAAACAGACATATACATGCATACAAGTTTGTCCTGGGTGGGATTCGAACCTACGACCCGCAGCTTGAGAGTCAGGGTCACTAACCACAAAGCCAACCGGGCTGTCAAAAAACTAACATAGAAAACTAACTAAAACACTAGATACTTATATAAAGGAATACAAAAACAGGCCAATATACACAGCATAGTAAATAATTCATGTCGTGGTGTGATTTCCGATTCGATGCCCGATGAAGACCTAATAGTTGGTCCTCAGATGGCGCTGACTCATCCTGACTCGGAATAACCTGATTTAGGAGCATCTTGATGATTGATAACGTAGATGTTTGTTGGACTATATTATCTATGGATGTTTTATACTAATGTTTGCTATGTTAAAGAATATTAGGTATTTTGGGCCAAATGAGGCTGGATATTGATTCTTAGCCAAATTATCTACACTTATATTATAAAGAGGAAAGATTTGTATTTTTGTATGTAACGAATAAACTCAAAAAGTACTGGACCGATTTTAATAATTTCTTTTTTCATTAGAAAGCTACATTATCACTGAGTAACATAGGCTATATTTTATCCCTGTATTCCCACGAACGGGAACTACGCGGGTAAAACCGCGCGGAGGCAGCTAGTAGAAAATAATCCTAGTAATATGTATTATAAATCCGAAAGTTTGTGAGTATGGATGGACGGATGTCTACTGAACGGGTTTGCATAAAAATTGGAACATACATAGTAAATAACCTGGATTAACACATAGGCTACTTTTTGTCACGGGGAGCCACTTGTAATGAAATAAAATTTTCTTATGATCGTATTTAAAATGATGATTATACAACAAATTTCCATAAGTAAATGGAGCAACATAAAATTTTGTTTGTCTGTTCCATTCATTTTCTGAATAACTAGCTTTTTTCCTCACCTTTATTCTATTAATGATTCAGTACCTAACCTAGCTATCTCTAGGTTACAAGGATACTTCGCTCCCTAAACGTAGTCTGTCAATTACTCGTTACAACGGTCCAGTCCAGGATGGGGGACGTCCAGCTCTCCGGTAGTATAAGCTCTCATTCGCACGTAAGTTTTTTTACCGGACGTTTAAAAAGCGTTCAAACACAACAAATGCATTTCCAAGTAGGTACAATATGCTCTATTTCCAACGCCCAAAGTTGAAAATGTAACACCCCTCGATAAAAAAGCGTCGCGTTTTAAATCGCTGTCGTGTGAACATATACATGGGAATGCATTTGTTGTATTTGAATGCTTTTTTAACTTACGTTAAAAAAACTCTCGTGCGAATGAAGGCTTAGTCTCGCATTTAAGGCCAGCAGTTCAGTAACGAGGGGACATGAGAGGGGGGAGGGGGAGGGACATTGACAGCCCCGCTGGCCGGAGTGAACGGCACGCGGATATAGGAAAACTGGATATGGTATACCTCAGTCTGGTAGTTTTATGAGGAAATGCAAATATTTACTTACTTTGTCAAATGTGAGTATGCAAACTGAACCGGTCTTAGCAGATTTAGATGGTTGGTAAGTACCGTTAAAGTACAGCTCTTCAAATAATGATGATTAGAAAAATACGACACTGATTTATCGTTCCATATAAGCAGCGATTTTATTAATATTTCCTGAAAAACGCTCTTTGGTCATATATTATACAGTAGACTTCATATACATAGAGACAATAGACAAAATCCTACTAATATTATAAATGCGAAAGTTTGTATGTATGGATGTTTGTTACTCTTTCACGCTCCAACGGCTGAAGGGATCTGCTTGAAATTTGGCACAGAGCTAGAATATGTTCTGGAATAACACATAGGCTACTTTTTATCCCGGGAACGCGGGTGAAACCGCGGGGAGCCACTAGTATTGAATAAACTCGCAATATACCACATCCATCTCAAACATCTTTACCCTCATTCTGCGTCCAGGAGTCGAGCAAATACGCGGCCACTATGAAATACCTAAAGTCTGCGCTGCACGAGACACGAGGCTAAGCCAGCTCGCTCCATTGCGCCGGATTGAATGAGACTGTACATGACTCCTATGACGTTTTGTGACTCATCATCAGCTCATATACGTCTCCACCGAGGAGCTCGAGCCTCCCCTAACAATGAGCCCCCTCATTTACATCTTCATATGACTTCTATATATATAAAAAGGCCCCGCCGTCTCTGTCTGTCTGTCTGAACATTTCATGGGGAAGGTTTTTATGTATAATACATCAATTTGGACCCGGTAGGTGGCGCTGGTGGGCAGAATGAAGTCTGCCGGGTTCGCTTGTATAACATACTAGCTGCCTCCGCGCGGTTTTACCCGCGTAGTTCCCATTTCCGTGGGAGTACAGGGACAAAATATAGCCTATGTTACTCAGTGATAATGTAGCTTTCTTATGAAAAAAGAGTTATTAAAATCGGTCTAGTAATTTGTGAGTTTATTCGTTACATACAAAAATACAAATCTTTCCTCTTTATCATATTAGTGTAGATACCTATTGTCAAGTGATCAATTTAATTTGATACGGTTATTGTTCACTCTTCATTGAGCGTATTGTTCGGGTGCGGGAGTGCGGGTGCGGGTGCGGGTGCGGGAGTGCGGGAGGGTGTCAGCAAACGGTGCAATAGGGGCTTTCATCTCGCCCAGGGTTGTGTCACACCATTTACGAATACCATCGGAAACTAAGAATGGATTAAATGATAGTGGCAAGAATAAAATAGATAAATAATGATACTAATGCATGTATTCATTCAGAAATAATATGTTAAAAAATATAAGAATATGTAGGTCTTCAAATGGTTCATAATATAACCTTGAAAGATTGTTATTGTCTAAAGAGCGACTGTAACAAGTGAAAATAAAATAAAATAAAACAAATAAATAAATATCCTGGGACATTTTTCTCACACGGCCAATCTGATTACAAACTAAGCAGAGCTTGTGATATGGTAACCAGATAGCTGATATACCACATGTACTATTTTTAAATACATTTACATCTAGAGACAGTACAAACAGACAAATTCATGCATACAAATGTTTGTCCTGGGTGGGATTCGATCCCACGACTGTCGGCTTGAGGGTCAGGGTCACTAACCACAAAGCTGTCAATTTGTTCTAAACATCTCCTTCTGCACTTCAGTTTATCAAATGAGTTTTCCGCCTTTGGGAATATAGACAATATATTTAGACAACCCTAAACCAGTAAAGGCCAGACAGGCCGGTCCGCTCGGCCACACAGAGTCTGATCGGATGGCTCGACACCTGCGTGACGTCACGCCCGGTAACGCCTCAGTGACGTCACTAACGCTCCGATATTTTGTGGAGTTATCCATGTGAAGGATTTACTGTGTGTGAGATTTAATGCTCAGGCGTTTCGACGTGCCTTTTTCAGTATGGAAACTTTTGTTTGGGATTTTTTGCAGATCTAAAAGAAGTAGGTAGTTTTTTGTTTGTTTGTGAAGTGATGTAAAGTCAGGTAAATGCTACCTAAATATTCTTTTTAGGGTACCTCCCATACACGTAAAATGGTAGGAAAAAAATATTTTTCAAGATTTTATATTTCAACTTTGGCGACGCTGTGAATATCTACTACCGTACCAAATTACAGCTCTATAGTATCAAGCGTCTCAAAGATTACCCGCGGACGGATGGCCTGACATGGCGAAACTATAAGGGTTTGCAAACTAATGTATCGAAATGCAAAATTGCATTCCACTAACAAACAGTAGCTAATTATTTCACGCGTTTTATTTTTTCATTTAAATTAATTGCCACTTCATAAGAACATCTGAACAACACAAGCAAATCCCAACACTTGTTTATAACAAGTTACAATCAAAATCTAGTGTATATTTTTCAGAGATATATTACAATAACATAGTTCAGTTATCGTGGGACATATTTTCATGTAAACGTCGCGAAGTCCCCATCGAAGTGCGGAGTAACAAGGGGAGAGGAAATACAATAGTTAGGCATGTCGCCAGTCCAATATTCGAGATTTATGGACAATTTCATTAGAGCAACTCCGGTTATGGATGTGTGTTACACCGGAGGATGAATAAGATAACATTTGTTATTTAAATGGCGCTGAATAGGTTGGTTTTCGATGACGGATGGCTGGTGTGATAATAATAGTGTTGCATTAAAATGCTTTGCTTTTTCATTTACTAATTAAATACCTATATTAAATAATGATATTTTTTTTTCAAAGACAATCTGGTTCCAAACCAAAACGGTTTATATAAAATTACTATACTTTAAAATTTATTTCTTATATAAAGCATGTTTTAGAAAAGCCGTTAAACAGACACAGGCAGTTAGCAATGTGTTATCTATATTAACATTCATAAACAGAACAAATAGACACGCAAACGATACACGACCAGCGGCTTGACTACGTTATTATCTACGTTACTAACTTACTGATCAAAGTGAACAAACCAAGTCAAAGTCAAAGATATTTATTGCATTACAGGTGGGTAAGTACATAAGATGTCAAAACAAAATTGTGGTTATCGTGTTATTTCCATGAGTATAGAGAGTATTCTATATATACATAGTTACAGTAAGTCAGTGCCTTACGGCTCGGTGTGCGCGGCGGCCGGCTCGGCATACCGCCGGCCACCGTTGCATAATGCATGACGGTATATTTTTACTGCTCCAGCTCGAGTATGCCCCAGCCCAATCCCACTCCCAGCGCTGGGCAACTTAATACAGCAATCACTTAGTCTGGGTTCGATAAACTAGTATTTTTGTTGGTTTCATTAAATAAACTTTTTATTACGCCCCGAGATCAGCGATAACAATATCAGATAATTAGTGGTGTAAGCGAAATGTTAATAAAAACATAGTAAATGGCATATTTACTATTGTTATTTTAAGTAATTATTTGTTAAAGGCAAGGTAAAATAATAGTATCTAAAAATAATCATTACTTAAGTTATATTTACGAAAGTAGCTCTGTATTACGCATTTACGTCAAAAACACTAGATGAATAAAAGTTAAGAAAGGACATACCTAGTCTATTTTTCATCCCAGGAAATTTAAAGGAACCCCCAAACGCGGGTGAAACCGCGTGGCGGTAGCTACATGATTAATTTATTATAGGTAGATTATGTATTCTATTATTTAGTAGTTTTAGTTTTTAGTTCTAAAGTGAGTTAAAAAATATATAGAACAACATTTCAATGAAAGTGGCGAATGTAGGTATTAAGCAAAACACAACCATTACTCACAAAATTTAACCGTTAATACAAAAATACTATCTTTCCTACAAAAATCTTGAATATTTTTATCTAAACCCATTCCATTCATGCAAACCGTAAAGGAACGCTATCTAACGTTCAAACGTACAATATCTGAATCTAGACCTAGACATGCAGACATCTAGGCACAGAGATAGTATTTACATGCAATATGCATCCATTCCAGTCCCATATGGTTGGCGAGTGCTCGTTATTTAGATGAGTGCATGAGAGGGGGGGGGGGGGGGGGAGGCCACCCATCCCCTTCCAATCCTTTGTGTAGTTGCTTTGCTTAATTTTCTGCATAATGAAAAGGTGCTGTTATTTTTTGTATGGATATGTTTGGTGTTTTAATTTTGAGATACTCATCTCTTCTTCTTACGATTTAAACATAGTGAAGTGCCTATATGAAATGAAATGAATATGTATTATTTCAAATAGGTCTTCACAGGCACTTATGAAACGTCGATTCTAATGCTCGGTTCGGAAGGTTGCTTTTGCTGAGAGAAAGAGCCGGGAAGAAACTCAGCAATTACTCTTTTTAAACGACTTCAAAAAGAAGTAGGTTCTCAATTCGACTGGTAGGCTTTTTTTTTCGGTTTCAATAGGTAATACTTTTCTTTACTAATATTTTAAACAGGAAAGGCTACATTTTTTGTTAAAACGTTTGTAGGCTTCGAAACTAGTGGACCGATCTGAATAAAAGTTTCATCAATCGAAAGCATTATCAGGGAGGACCGAGCGAGCAATGACTTAAATTTTAGTATACACATTAAACCCAAAATAGTTAAATGTTCGTTTTTAGGTACATAGACAATTTAAGGTATACATGAACCTTTTTATTTCGGAATACAGTATTTATAAATGTAGTTACTTCCCAGAATAAATCTTTTGACTAAAACTTTATGTCAACTACTCTAACAAGGGGATCGTTCCACAGAATGGGTTAATGAAATATTCACAAATAATTCTTTGTTATAGTGGTGTGCGCATCAAATATTACTGACCCACGGGATCGGGGGATCCCGGATCCCGGGCTCCGGGCTCCGGGATTCAGTTAATGTTTCATACTCGCCCGGGACTGTGGAGTGCAGTGGAAAGACAAACAGTGAATCAAGTTCGTGTGTAACTTTCGGTTGGATGTTAGAAGTATGATGGCATGGCGGAGTTGGAGAGAGAAAAGTTACGTCCTTTAGGTAATCAATTAGCTAATGCTGTCGTCTTTCTATTATTTTTTTAGGTGTTACTGGTAGGGGTGGCTAATTATTATTTCCCTAATTATATCTAGGCGATAAAAGTTTAGAACGTTCTCCGTGTGTACTATATAGGTCCTACCATTTTCAATTGCTTAGTAAAGTAATTTATAAAAATTGTGACAATTCTCTACAATATTTATTTACGATAGATAAATAAAAGGAATTGATTATGGTTATTAATTGTTTTCTGTTTGTTTTCATAAAACGAGTCATAAACTACAACTTATTGTTATTGTGTGTTACATCAATAATGCTTATCAATACATATACATATTCAATGAAAACAATAAAATACAAAAGTAGGTAAAAGTATAAACACAAACAACAAATATTTTGATGTACAATATCTCCCGATCTATTTATAGAGATTTTATCTTTTAAAATACCTACTGATTTCAAGTTGTATTACTATAATACTTATTTGTACTGTTATAAAAGTCACGTGCTCAGGTTTTTTATGCGTATTAACAGAATGTGATCTTTACATTACCAAATAACGAGCGTTCCAAGTCTGACTGATAACTCATTTGGGGGTAATTCTTAACTTAACATGATTAGTATCAATTAACATATAGAGATAGATAGATAGATAATTCTTTATTGTTACACCACAGATAAAACTTAACTTAAATAACAAGAAACATAAAATACAAGAGTGTTACAATGGGCGGCCTTATCACTAAAAGTGATCTCTTCCAGGCAACCTTAGGATGGAGAGGATCTATAAAAATTGAGAGCGGGGGTGTAAAAACGAAAGGAAAACAAGAAAAAAATTAATAAAATAAAAACTAAAACAAATATGTATCGAACAAGATAGATAAGTTATTTACTATAAAAAAAAAAAAAAACAATTGCATATATATATATAGGTATAATAAACTAATAATAGGTACAGATACATACATACATATGTAGTTATACATAAATCATAGAACACAGAGTAGGGATAATAAATATGTACATATAGATATTCAAATGAAAATACTATAAATATATGTTTACTCAAACATATCCAGCTATTGGGAGAGATAAAACTTTTTAACTTCATGTTTGAAAATATTTATTGTCTGTGCACGTCTTATTGTGATTGGTAAAGAATTCCATAAACGGACAGATTCTACAACAAACGACTTATCATAAAAAGTGCTAGTATGAGAAGGGATACTAAGAGTAAGATTTTCTGATGACCTAAGAGTATGCGAAGACTGAAGGAAATTGAAACGTTCCTTAAGATAGCGCGGGGACGCAGGATTAAACAATATATTGTAGAGCAAGGACAGTATGTGAGTATTCCGGCGAAGTCGTATAGGAAGCCACTTGAGTTGTAAACGAAAATGTGAAACGTGATCATATTTACGCAAGCCGAATATGAATCTAATACAGAAGTTTTGAAGTCGCTCAAGCTTATTTAGCTGGTCCTCCGTGAGATCTGGATAGCAGGCGTCGGCATAGTCAAGGATAGGTAAGAGAAGCGATTGAGCTAAAGCAATTTTAGTGGCAGTGGGTAGAAAGTTGCGTAGTCTTTTCAATGAGGCTGCAGACGCATACAGCTTGCAACTAGTAGCTTGCAGCTGCGGGGCCCAACTCATACAGCTATCCATAATTAGTCCCAGATTTTTTATTTTTTCACAGAAAGGTATATCAACGCCATCAAAACTAACTTTAGGAAGCGTGCCCCAATCAACCTTGGATAAGAGTCTTGAACTACCAACAATCATTACCTGAGTCTTTTTAGGATTGATACTTAACCCAAAGGATTCACTCCATTCACCTATACGATTCAAGTCTCTATTAGTGGAGCATATAGCTTCAGACAACAAGTTAAGAGGTGATTGAGTGTAAATCTGAAGGTCGTCTGCATATAGGTGGTAGGAAGAAGATAGATTAAGGGAGATAGAATTAATGAAAATAGCGAATAGGAGTGGAGAGAGAACACCCCCTTGAGGTACACCGGATGACGTGTCACACCACGAGGAGAAGAGCTCCTCGAGGCGAACACGCTGCCTGCGCCCATACAAATAACTGTGAAACCAATCGATAACCGGTGGAGATACGTTAATAGAGCGAAGTAAAGATAAAAGAATTTCGAAGTTGACAGCATTAAAAGCATTACTAAAATCTAATAAAGTCAGTACAGTCAGATTACCAGCTTCCATACCAAGGCGGATATCATCAGTTATTTTGATGAGAGCAGTCACAGTACTGTGCCCAGGACGGAAACCGGATTGAAAGGGATTAAGGAGATTATGAAAGTTAAGGAACTGGCTAATTTGATTATGGACTAAACGCTCAAGGACCTTGGATAAGAATGGGAGAATGGAGATAGGACGGTACTCGGAACAACATTTAGGATTAGGTTTTTTGGGTAAAGGAATAATTTGGGCGTCTTTCCAGATGGACGGAAATACTCCACTAGAAATGGAATTGTTGAAAAGGAAACACAGGACAGGAAGGATGATATCAAGGATAGGCACCAACATGTTTCGGCTGATACCGTCATCTCCTACAGCATTTGATGTAATAGACAGTAAGCTCTTTTTAACGTCACAGGCCGAGAATCGATGGAAGGCAAAAGGAGTGTAGTCGGGAACTGTTAAGGAGGCGAGATAACGCAAAGTATTATTTTTAACATTGTCATTCATTTCAGATGAAGTCGAAAAGTAAGTGTTAAGGGTGTTTATATTTAAATTGTTTGGACTACACTCCTGGCGAGATTTACCAATTCCCATAGATCTAAGGAATTTCCAGACTTTAGCTGGATCTTCATTTTGAACGGATTCATGTACGTGGCGACGTAAGGCATCCCTACACACCATATTGCAGCGATTACGAACTTTTACATATTTAGCTTTGTTATGATCCGAAGGACAACATTTGAATCTACTTTTGGCAGCAGCCTTTTTGTCCATCAACTGTCTAATGTTATCGGTGAGCCAAGGAGCTGGAAGGTGTTTCAGTTTTATAGATTTAAGCGGGGCATGCCTGTCATACAGCTGCGTTAAAAGAGAATTAAAAATTGCAAGTTGCTCGTCTACAGTCTCCGCCTTAAAAACCGGCGTCCAATCGATGCTACGGGCATCATCGAGAAAAGCTTCCCGATCCATACCACTAAAATTGCGTTGAAGAATAATTCTAGGTTTAAGTTTAGGAGGACGAATTTTGTAAGAAAGGAAAACAAGGTCATGATAGGAGAAAGCGTCAGCAGATAACTGGCCGTGCTTAGCAACATGCTGAGGGGATGATACTAAGATTAAGTCGAGAAGTGAGGGACAACAGTTAGGAAAGTGATGGGTGGCACTAAGAGGAAGAAGGTGCAGGTTGCTGGAGTTGATGATAGATTGAAGTGAACAGGTACGGTAATCATTTTTAAGAAGACATGTATTAAAATCTCCCATGATAATACTATGATTGTACACGGGGATTAGATCTTCTAAAACCTTATCAAAAGAGGAGAAATAATTGATACGTAAAGAAGGGCAATAGTAGACTCCGAGTAGGATTTTATAATGCGAAAGTTGTACTTCCACAAACAAATGCTCGCCGGCATCAGGAGGAGGTGGCTGCGCTGAGGTGCTAATAACTGAAAAAGGAATATGCGTACGGAGGTAAATAGCAACCCCACCACCGCCACCGCCAGTACGGTCGTTACGAATTAAGTGAAAGCCGGGCAGAGAATAAAATGTGGAAGCAAGGCAAGGCTTCAGCCAAGACTCAGAGACTAGTATTGCATGAATATTTTTATGTCCAAGAAACACCTGCATATCGGAATAATGGGCTGGAATACTCTGCGCATTAATGTGAACTACGTTAAAATTCTTAGGTTCATCAGAAAATTGGGTTTCTAGATTATCGGATAGCGAGGGGATACTAACGAAGCTATCATTATCATCATTATTGCTTAAGCTATCCGATGACAAAGACAAGAATTGATCACCGTCACTGCTATCATTACCGAATATGTTGATCATTACAAATACATACAGTAAATAAAAAATTACGTGAGGCACTCGGGGACTGCCGCGGTAAAGCTATTGCATTGCATAGCATTTTGTATCAACTTATGCAATTATAATTTTATTTATTTATTTTAATAATAAATGCACTTTGTTCATTCATATTCAAAACACTTCATACACAAATTTTACAAGTACAGCTATTCACTGTTGTACATAAATACATATACACCTATATACTTTCTCATAAGCAGCTTATGTATTCGTCCGATTTCGGAGCAGCTCGTCTCGATTCGTGCGAGTTTCATAGAGTCGTACAATACGTCTAATCGCACACAACGCCGTGTCGAAGACTGCCGAACTGAAACGACGTTAGACGATGCACGGCCTTCAAGCCACACCTCCTTGCCCGTCGGAGTGGGGGGGTGTTAGGTTTTTTTCGTTACGGAATTTCTTAATTCGGTCGCCGCGCTCAGAGCCCGCGATAAAAGCTATTCAATAGCTTAAAAATATATAAGTACTAGCTCATATAAATCTTAGAGAAAAGGTCTAATTTCATTGCCATGTTGGCCCAACGTACAAACATTTGTACCAATACGCCAACATCGCGTGCTTAGAAATGCAAATGGCCGCTACATGTACTAAATAAATGATACATTTGGATTTAAACAAAGGTTAGGTTAGAAAGGACGCCTTGTACATTGTAAAAATACTTGAGCATATATTTTTTTTAATAATATGCATTCTGATGTGCATACGTATTTGAATACTTAGGCTTTATGACGTGGTACCCTTGCCACGAAATAGAAACAAAATAATTACGCGCGAATACGGAAATTGAGTTTTGTTTTTTTTAAATGTCAAACGCCATTTTTTCAAAACGTCAAAGAGTTAAGAAGATAGCAAACAAACACCGTGCCGAAGTCTGCCGAACTGAAACGACGTTAGACGATGTGTTAGGTTTTTTTCGTTACGGAATTTCTTGATTCGGTCGCCGCGCTCAGAGCCCGCGATAAAAGCTATGCAATAGCTTAAAAATAAATATATGTCTATATATATAAATATAAAAAAAAATTACGTGAGGCACTCGGGGACTGCCGCGGTAAAGCTATTGCATTGCATAGCATTTTGTATCAACTTATGCAATTATAATTTTATTTATTTATTTTAATAATAAATGCACTTTGTTCATTCATATAAAACACTTCATACACAAATTTTACAAGTACAGCTATTCACTGTTGTACATAAATACATATACACATATATACTTTCTCATAAGCAGCTTATGTATTCGTCCGATTTCGGAGCAGCTCGTCTCGATTCGTGCGAGTTTCGTAGAGTCGTACAATACGTCTAATCGCACACAACGCCGTCGAAGACTGCCGAACGAAAATATATAAGTACTAGCTCATATAAATCTTAGAGAAAAGGTCTAATTTCATTGCCATGTTGGCCCAACGTACAAACATTTGTACCAATACGCCAACATCGCGTGCTAAGAAATGCAAATGGCCGCTACATGTACTAAATAAATGGTACATTTGGATTTAAACAAAGGTTAGGTTAGAAAGGACGCCTTGTACATTGTAAAAATACTTGAGCATATATTTTTTTTAATAATATGCATTCTGATGTGCATACGTATTTGAATACTTAGGCTTTATGACGTGGTACCCTTGCCACGAAATAGAAACAAAATAATTACGCGCGAATACGGAAATTGAGTTTTGTTTTTTTTAAATGTCAAACGCCATTTTTTCAAAACGTCAAAGAGTTAAGAAGATAGCAAACAAACACCGTGCCGAAGTCTGCCGAACTGAAACGATGTTAGACGATGTGTTAGGTTTTTTTCGTTACGGAATTTCTTGATTCGGTCGCCGCGCTCAGAGCCCGCGATAAAAGCTATGCAATAGCTTAAAAATATTTAACTAAGAATCGTGAGTAAAATACTCAAAAAACAAAAAATTCTCAAAGTTTTAAGCTAAAACAAGTCTCCACCTGCCGGTTGTGTCATGTGAGAACAACTTACTTGCTTATACAATCAATTAATAACTAAATAAAGATTAACAATGATTAAATAGAAGCATATTAATATTGAACACAACCACAATTTTAAAATAAATATTTGAATAATAATAGAAAGAACAAGTAATAAAATAAACAGCAAAATTTAACATAACTCGACACTGGCAAAAGCAAATAAATATGCCATGCTAAAAATAAAAAAAAGGTAGACAAAATAATTTGGCAATTACTATATCAGTTCAGGACTGTCATTTGTCATCAATTTGTCAGGAAATGAACGAAGTTAACAAATAATTAACCTAACGAAGAATGATTCGAGAAAATAAAAAGTGGGTAATTAAACATATATGTGAACATTATACGGTAAAAAACTGATGAATGGACGGCAATAATACATTATATGTATATAAATTTACTTCCTGCTGGCGGCGCCGGCAGCAACTCGTCGGGTCTTAGGTGCAGCTGCAGTTGCAACCAACTCTTTTGTGGCAGCAATGGGTTCCGAAGGCTTCGGAGCAGGATGCACCAATACCCTCTCAAGTTCAGTTAGAGAGCATATACGATGACGGGTTCCATCTCCACCGATCACAAATACAAATCCATCCCGCGTCCAGCATTTGTTGATACCAAATTTCTGGCGAGCAG
Source organism: Thyatira batis (assembly GCA_905147785.2). Classification (NCBI taxonomy): domain Eukaryota; kingdom Metazoa; phylum Arthropoda; class Insecta; order Lepidoptera; family Drepanidae; genus Thyatira; species Thyatira batis. The sequence goes on from LR990510.1 coordinate 7,102,398, forward strand.
CCATAAAAGCATCGTGCCGAGCCTCCATATTGTCCACTTGATGTGCAAGGACTCCAATTTGATCTTGAAGTGAATGAAGCGCAGACATAATGAAAGCCCGGAAGGATGTGAAATCAGCTGTTAGATTGGCAACAGTAGTAGAGGGTGTTGCAGCTTGGAGTTCAGACTGGTAGGCATCCATCCTTTGTGTGAACAGCTGTTGTAATTGAAGCAAAGATTCTTGCATGGTGAGGGCATCCATCTTCAAGTGGCAGTGAACTTTTGTGTCAGTGAACTTTTATGTGTTAATGTTATGTTATTGTGAGGATAACACTCCACGGCAGGTACTAAGTGTTCAGCTTTAATGAGACATTAAAATTATGCACAAAAACTTATTATTTTATTTTTAAATTAAATTTAAACTCAGACGAAAATTCGGTTGATGTTAACTTCACAACCTACCCGCAAAAAAAAAAAAAAAAAAAAAAAAAAAAAAAAAAAACCTATGTTTCAAATAGGAGAAGAGACTATTTAGAAAATTGTCTGGAAACGCTTTGTGCAAAAAAATTTTCTCTACATAGATTTTATGTAGGTCAAAGTAACTGAAGATAACCGGTTAGGAAAAGTAAGCATTCAATCTAAATAAATATGAAAATATATTTGGAAATGTATTTCTGAAGGAGATATTTAAATCTAGGCTTTAAGTGAACAAAATAAAAACATCGCGAAAACTACAAAAACTAAGTGCTCAAGATGAACATTAAAAGGACATTATAAAGTCCGCCACACTGCACTAGGCCCCCGTAGTGGACTGTTGTCTATTCCCCTTATTAGACGTATATCAGCAGATGACAATAATGAATATTTTAAAAGACAATTATAACTTATTCTAGAAGTTACAAAGAACATGGTGTAAAAACATTTTATCCTGAAAAAACCAGAGGTAACACAGAAATATACACAGGAACTTCATAAGAAAATATCGGTATGGTAATGAAGCGACTTCAATTTCACACGTTTTCATATAGAAGCTCGGCTACCAAAGAATATGATGCAAGAAGCATACAATAAGGTAATCTGTGGTAATGCAAACTGTAACAAGCCGGTGTATATGGCCATCGCATCTCTAAATCCTATGAATACAGGATGTACCTATGTCGGAGAGGAAACGAGCTTTCTGTAGAGTAGCTTGTAACCGAATGGAAATATTTTTCATATAATTCAGTATAGTTTTTGTCCAAATGTATTAAATCTTATACGTGTAGTCATCAGTTAGAGAGAGACATTCTTTTTACGTAAACGAAGTCGCGGGTTAGTTAGCGTTATCCCAAAGTATACCACGCGGACGAAGTCACGGACAGAAGCTAGTCTATACTAATATATAAAGCTGAAGAGTTTGTTTGCTTGAACGCGCTATTCTAAGGTACTATTGGTACGATTTGAAAAATTTTTTCAGTGTTAGATAGCCAATTTATCAAGGAAGGCTATAGGCTATATATCATCACGCTACGACGAATAGGAGCGGAGCATCAATCAAAAATGTGGCAAGTGTCGCTCACGAAGTTGCATGGGTCAACTAGTCAATATATAAACTTAAATAAAACAAGGTCGAGCCATTTATAATTCACGAACGGCGGCACATATATTAATGATCTTTGATTTATTGGATTTGTCGCCGCCTGGAATAATAAAATAAGTAATTAAATCTTACCAAATAAATATATGAAAGTTTATAATAGGTACTTTTGGTATACAACGTCATCTTTATACATAAACTAGTGGACCAGGCAGACTTCGTTCTGCCCACCAGCGCCACCTACCGGGTCCAAGTATATGTAAGCTATCCTATCTCTCAAGTTGGATCGAACTGCACATGGTGTGCGAATTTTATTATAATCGGTTAAGTGGTTTAGGAGTCCATTGAGGACAAACATTGTGACACGAGATTTATATATATTAAGATTCTAACTAATCGGCCCGGGAACGGGAGTAGTTAGTAGACTTATTAGCGAGATTATAAGGGTAAGTCCCTACTAGTAGGTACCTACCATACACATTTACGCAGGGAGGCAGTACTAGTACTAGATAATTTGTTTTGATTGATTAATGTGCCAAACAAGATATGCTCACTATCTATTCTGTCCATTTATAACTATGATTAAGAAAATAAAACTCAAAATTATGTTCGACACATCAATCACATTTTCGAGACTGTAAAAAGTCACATTGCAGATAAAAAAAGTTTAATATTTTTTTTATCTATAGTGGATCGAGCCCAACCCTACCGCAGACTATAACCGCGAGTGATTCACAGAAACAGGGTATCAGTCATAAACTAGTTGTTACTCTCGTAAAATATGAACACCCCAGCTTCTGTATAGTTATCAATATTTTATGGGATTTTATGTATACGACCTCCGCGAGAATTGTACCATTTTTTTTCTATGACATGTCGGGAATGTATGTTAGAAGGAATTGGGAGAATTTATCTTGGGAACTGGCGATGGGGTATTGTGACAGAGGAAAGAAAACCACTTGTATGTATATTTCCTTCGAAGGTAAAGGCAATAAAGTCAATAATTTATCATTTAGTCAAAAATATTTAACCTAATTGTTTTTATCTGATCTACAAATCAAACTGATAGAGTCAGTCAGGATCAATGGATAGATTAGATAAAGGACTAGACTTGGTAAAAAGTTTCATCATAATTGTATTAATTTCTTACAAATTGGCGCCTGCATACAGAGCTGTGTTACTATCCATGTCATATATGTAAAATTATCAATATTGACAGATCGGTTGGCATTGTGATTTAACCCTGACTCTCAAGCCTCCAGTCATGGGATCGAATTCCACCCAGAACAAACATTATTATGCACACAGAACAGTAAAACCTCTTTTACTGTTCTGTGATTATGCATGAATATGTCTGTTTGTTCTGTGTCTGGATGAAAATCTAATATATAAAATTCTCGCGCCGCGGTGTTTGTGATTAAACTCCTCCGAAACGGGTTAACCGATTCTCATGAAATTTTGTGTGCATATCAGTCGTTTCTGTAGGTCTGAGAATCGGACAACATCTATTTTTCATCCCTAAGTTATGACGGGAACGGGAATTACGCGGGTGAAACCGCGGGGCGGCAGCTAGTATCTATATAAATATGTATTTAAAACGTACTATATGTAGTATATCAGCTATCTGGTTACCATAACACAAGCTCACTTTGAAACTTACTTTGGAATCCGATCTATTTGTCCCAGGATATTTATTTGTTTATCATGTTTGTGTATAAACAATCTTACATTTAACTAATTAATAACCGAGCTTTATCTATGCCTAGTATTTCCAGTCTCTACAGGTAACCCCAAAGGTCATTAAGAATAAAAAAAACATTCCACACGGCAACACCGCATGTTTGATATAAGTAGCACGTAGTTTGTCCGCGTCTGTCTGTCTGTCTCGTTTTTGTAGTCATTAGCGCGGCCGGGACCAGCAACAAATTGTTCTTACACACTTGAAGAAATATAATGACACACGATATGTATTGTAGGCTTTGTAAATAAAATAAGGATTTCGAAGTAGTAGGAGTTTAAGGTATGAGTTCATCAAGAGAAAAGTAACTAACTTGCACGTCTGTCGTGAGTTTGATTACCACTCAGAACAAAAAATGTATGCATAATAATAATCTATTTGAGTTTTGTTTGTGTGTCGATATAACTTGGTACTTAAATTTAGCCTATTTATGATATACTAGTGGCTCTCCGCGGTTTCACCCGCGTTCCCGGGGATCTTCAATTTTCCCGGGATAATATACTTATTATATACATAGGATACTTCCTATTATATGTCCGTCTCCTGGTTCTAAGCTAGCTACCCACCAACTTTCAGCCATATCGATTCAGCCGTTCTTGAGTTATAAATAGTGTAACTAACACGACTTTCTTTTATATATATAGATATATTACTATGAAATTGAAAATAAAGTCGATAAATTCAAAATATTATTATCAGGTCACTGAGATTCCATACAAATATATAGCTATATTTTAGTACATATTTACTTTGCATTAAGACTCAAATTTATATCATCGCGTATCACAAAAGCAAACATTTCATACATCAAAACATCATTTGCATATCCCTTATTTTATGCACACGCGGTTATAAAACACAAAGAACTACCCTCGAATCTCCCCCCTTGCACTGCGTCCGTACATAATGTATGACAATAGGTTAAATTTGCATATTATTATATACCAAACCTCGGGATGTGATCCGGAGTCAATGGCCAGAGGAATTTTATATCACTCCATATAAAAGTGGATATCATGGAGAATTTTATGAGAGCAGATTTAAAATACGTAGTTTGAGGATAAGTGATGTTCTGGAACTTAGATTCCTTGAATTTGGGGTAAAATCAAAGTATTTACTGCTCTGTGAGTTTGGCGATTACTGAACTCAATGTAACTAAAGCTATTTATTTTGTTTAAGCTCCAGAAAATCACTGATGGAGTTCTAAACTGAAGAAAAACGGTAATAATCACAAAAAGGTTATTTTATTAAGTACTAGCTGACCCGGCAGACTTCGTACTGCCTCAATCTATACTTCAATACTAATATCATAAAGCGGTAGAGTTTCTTTGTTTGCTTGAACGCGCTAATCTCAGAAACTACTTTCCCGGCAATTATTCCATTTTTCTCACCTTTTAAACCTTCCCTGGACCCACACGAACATTTCAAAACCAAGGAAAGATAATCAGTTCAACCCTTCTCGACTTTTTGTGAGACTAACGAACAGCAATTCATTTTTATATATATAGATAGAAGATAGATAACCTATTGACAGATCGCTTGGCTTTGTGGTTAGTGACCCTGACTTTCAAGCTGCCGGTCGTGGTTTCAAATCCCACCCAGGACAAACATTTGTATGGATGAATATGTCTGTTTGTTCTGTGTCTGGATTGTCTATTTAAATAATTATTTTAAAAGTATTTGGTATATTAAAGTATATCATCTGGTATATGTACCATATACCATATCTTACCATATCACAAGCTCTGCTTAGATTGGAATCAGATTGGCCGTAAGTAAAAAATGTCCCAAGATGTTTAATATTATTAAATCACACATATAGTATAAGTGCCCTTGTATAACACGGTATCACATACAGTACAGTCGCAGGCACAAGTCGCATCTCGGCGGCATCGCATGCATGTGAAATCTAATTCTCTATCTGCATCGATGTTTGTCGACCGACAAAAGCGGAAAAATCAAATGTAGACTTCGTACTCTATGCGAAATCTTACTTTATAAAAATAATATTAAATAAATAAATCATTTATTTCTATCACAAGCTATGTTATACATCATATAAATTTAGTATTTATTCTGTACTTAATGTTCGTAGGTATTTATTGTTTGGGATAATTAAAGCTTTGTATATAAATACAATGGCAATTATCTCTTGTCGTAAAATTTGTCTTGTATTTAAAGTTGGGGGTTTGATTTTCAGCGGACATTTTCTTTATTTTCGCATATCGTTTTTTTTATATTTATAAAAAAATGCAATTTTTTTCATAGAATTTACACTTTCATTATGTACCTACAGACTATAAAAAAAATTGAGAATGAAAATAAAGAGAATTTCCCACAATCCACACAAATCTTACTGCAGATTAAACTATTTCCTGTATACAAAAGATAATTAAAATCCAAAAAACCTTAGTATAGCAACATCTACTTTCCGACTTACTAATAACATTATACCTAAGCACAACTCATACCAAGGTAAGACACAAGCTATGTATATACTAAGTGTACAAAGTGCTCGAGCTCGAGCCCGACTATAAATAACAATCGGTAACAACAACACGACTAAGTATGGAATACAACAAGTATGTTGTCGTTTGGATCCTGCGTCTCGTGTTAGTGAGTTTCCATCTTGTGTCAATGCGAACTATGTACGGTCGGAAACGGTTATTGTGTTCAGCCGATGGATATTTTAAATAAATAAACGCCAAATTGATATATAAAACCTACACAAAAAAAATAAAGAAAATATATTTGTACACCATATTTCAATTCCTAAAGTCTTACTTTAATCTGGCTTAGAATAAATAAATAAATAATAAATATCCTGGGACATATTTCACACACGGCCAATTTTAATCCAAACTAAGCAGAGCTTGTGATATAGTAACCGGACTACATATACTACTTTTAAATACATACTTATGTAGATTTACATCCAGACATAAAACAAACAGGCATATTCATACAAGTCGTCAGGGTCACTAACCACAAAGCCAACCGGTCTGAAAATTTTAAATAAAAGAAAAGATGAGTGACTAATTTAAAGAACACACAATAGTGATATAGCTTTACTAACTTGAAACTACCATCTTCTTAGATTTATCAAATCAATTGAGTCGTTTTCGAAGAAAATAGCAAAATTTATGTGAAATATTAAACACATAATATCTACGCACAAATTTACTCCAAGAAAACTGTGTAACCGTCTCAGTTTTGTCGTAAATAAAAATAATCAGACAAAAAGCCAAGAAAATCGTCGTAGCACCGCTACGATTTTACGTAGCAAGTGCTACGATTTCTTGCTACGAGAATACCGTCATTTGTAGATTGCTACAGAAAAGGTTTTTAAAAGTCCTACGTTTTACAGAAAAAGTACCTTCAAGTATAATAAGTCATATCTTTACTTTCCTATTTAAATTATCTATATCTAATAAAATAAAATAAGTAAAATAAAATAAATAAAATTAAATTAATATCTAATATTTGAATTTTCAATACTCGAGCTATTAAACATACCTACTACACATGTATTAATACTTAAAAAGTTAAAGTTATCAAGCTAAAATCTGAAATAATAACATTCTATACCTACCATCCTTAAAAATACACGTAATAAATAATAAATATATAATATGTAAATGATGATGAGATGTAAATATCTAAATAAGTATGTATTTAAAAAAGTAGTATATGTAGTATATCAGCTATCTGGTTACCATATTACAAGCTCTGCTTAGTTTGGAATCAGATTGGCCGTGTGTGAAAAATGTCCCAGGATATTTATTTATTTAATAAAGCTATGTACACACTTGTGTTGCGACTTGTACAGTATCGGCGCACGCGAGCAACTTGGCAAGTCTGTGGTGGCCTTATTCCAGGGCCACCCCGTCACAAGTTGGCCTAACCTAATAAATATGAGCCCCTCCGATATTGAAAGCTAATATCTTTGTAACTTCGGTGTATTATGCTGTAAATATCGCTCGTGAGATGTTGTATGGTAATATAACTACTTTACTTACTGTATCCTTACCTTGTCTTCTACACTAGAATATTATAAAGAGGTAAGATTTGTATTTTTGTATATAAGGAATAAACTCGAAAAGTAATGGAACGATTTTAATAATTATTTTTTCATTAGAAAGCTACATTATCACTGAGTAACATAGGCTATATTTTATTCCTGTATTCCCACGGCAACGGGAATTACGCGGGTAAAACCGCGCGGAGGCAGCTAGTAGCGTAGAATGAGGCTGATAAGCAATTTTAAGCTCGTAAAATTTATTTTGTAAGTTTTTCCATGAAATTTGACATAGGTACAAGGACATAGAACTCATCTTCAGATATCTCCAGAATAAAAAATATTTTATGTGATATTAAACACTTTTCTACCAATATGCCAGATTCATTTAAAAGACGTTGTTTCGTAAAAGCGAAACAAATATACCTACTTAGATCTATCCTTACAATCTTACTAGAACATGCTTTAACTCTGTGATAAATTTCATTCAGATCACATCGACTATTTTAGCTAAAAAGAGTAACAAATGTCCTTGCTAACTATCACATTTATAGTTTTACTATTGGCTCCCTGCGGTTCCACCTGCGTGCCCGGGAGCTCTTCCATTTTCCGGGGATAAAAAGTAGCCTATGTCCTTTCTCAGGCAGACTATATGTGAACCAAATTTCATTTAAATCGGAGACAGACAGTCAGAGTTAATCTCGCATTTATAATATTAGTATAGATAGATAAACTATGAAACAACAAATAAATTGAGTCCTGAATGAGATTCGAACCCCCTACCTGTGCGACAGTACGGTACATAAGCTACACAAATAGTCATATTTGAATAGAGCTTTTGAGTGAATGAAAATTATTATCAAAAGCCCAGTCTATTCACTACAAAGTCCACGATATGAAGCTTGCATCGCATTCGACATTAGTATTCATATACTCACTATACTATACCTGGATGCTGATATGCAATAATGTGTTAACCCTCAAAAACTTGGTTTTGAAATGGCGCTCAAATATAATAAATAAATATCCTGGAACATTTTTCACACATGGCATCTGATTCCAAAGTAAGCTTCAGATGAAACCTGTTTTATGGTAACCAGATAGCTGATAAACTACATATACTACTTTTAAATACATACATATTATAGATATTTACATCCAGACATAGGACAAACAGACACATTCATGCATACAAATGTTTGTCCTGTGTGGGATTCGAACCCACGACCCGCGGCTTGAAAGTAAGGGTCACTAACCACAAAGCCAACCGGGCTGTCGATAATAATATCTATGTGATTTACGACTTTTTGTATGATGCAAATCCATTTTTTATGTACTGAAACACTTTTGTAAAATGTTAAATACGCGATGCATTTTAAAAATATATCAAAACCTTTGTTTTCGACTTTGTGGGTTGACACATTATTGCTTATCAGCATCCAAGTGTACTCGGTACACACGGCAGCGCAGCGGGACGGTCTAACTGAAGCATTCCAGTTTATCTTTATCGCTAACTTTGCGGAGGGGTGTAATAGTCTCAGTAATAAGGCTTTATGCAAACTACATACATGATTTGGCTTTTTAAACTAATTAACGCCGCGATAGGAATAAAAATCATTTTGTTTTAAGATACTCAGCCCCCTGTTTAGTCATGTACTTATTATACCTATTATTATAAATGGCATAATCTGTATATTTGTTTTGTAACGGATTTTATACTACAACTAGGTACTTACTATCCCACTGGAGAGCAAATGCCTCCTCTTTCTCCACTCTTCATGGTTTTGAGCTTACATAATACATAGCATCCATCTCTTTATAGTATAAAACAAAGTCGCTATTCGCCGTCTGTCTGTCCCTATGTTTTTTATTTTTTTATACCACAAGGGTGGCAAACAGGCGTACGGTCCCACCTGATGGGAAGCGGTTACCGTAGCCTATGGACGCTTGCAACACCAGAGACGTCACTCACGCGTATGTATGCTTAGATCTTTAAAATTACGCAACGGATTTTGATACGGTTTTTTTTAATAGATAGAATGATTTTCAAGGAAGGTTTTTAAGTATAAACCATTACGCTATGAATAGGAGCGGAGCATCAATCAAAACTGTTGTAAAAACGGGCAAGTGACGCTAACGGTCAACTAGTTCACTATAATATATAAATATTTTAATTTTATTTAAAGTATTTTGTTTATTAATTTATAGGTCTGATTTAATTAACTTGTACCATACTTCATTGCATTGAACAGCTTTTAGAGCAGCTAGAGGCTCGGCACAGCATGGAGCGGGGCGGGGCGGGGCGGGGCGGGGCGGCGTGTTTTAATTCACAAAGTGCAAGAGGAATCATTCCCATTCACCACCCATTCACTCTTTACAAACAGTTCCCGTTTGATTCACCTTTTTCTCGACTATTTATACCATTAGCTCATTGGCTATTCAACTAAGTAATTATTTCAATATTCTCATAGCAACTGTTTAAGTTTCTCAAGGTAATTTACTGAACAAATTATAATAATTAACTTGCCATGAGTAGTGTCATCATCTCTAGGGAACGCTAACAATACTACAGCTCCAGCATCTTTATTTTATCTGTTCCTGGGTCATTGACGAATTTCGCGCAGGTAAACTAGGAACAGAATGGGTTTCCTTACAACAACGTTACTTACTTCAAAAAAAGAAATTAAACATAAAATGAAGTAATTATTTTGTTAATGAATGTTTACTAATGTGATGCATTTTGTATTTAACATTCATATATGTAGTAAAACTAGCTGCCTTCGCGCGGTTTTACCCGCGTAGTTCCCGTTCCCGTGGGAATACAGGGGTAAAATATAGCCTATGTTACTCGGGGATAATGTAGCTTTCCAAAGGTGAAAGAATTTTTGAAATCGGTCCAGTAGTTTCGGAGCCTATTCATTACAAACAAACAAACAAAGAAACAAACAAATCTTTCCTCTTTATAATATTAGTATAGATATAAAAAATACCTGAGATTGTGCTATTAATTACTAATAAAAGAATAACACTGCTAAGGGACATGTTTACCTGCGCGAAATTTGACAATGACCCAGGAACAGATAAAATAAAGATTATTAAACCTTGCCCGACCTGGGAATAGAACTCGTGACTTTCAGTTGCAAATATACCACCACGACTATTACTATGGCAAAACACTACAACAAAACATATTAGCACCTCAATCATCAACAGCTCATATACGTCTCCACCGAGGAGCTCGAGCCTCCCCTAACATCGAAGGGGTTTAGGCCATAGTCCACCACGCGGGCCTAGTGCGGATTGGCGGACTTCACATGCCTTTATTTGTGACATCTCGGGCATGCAGGTTTCCTCACGATGTTTTCCTTCACCGAAAGGCAGTGGTGTGAATCCGTACATAAGTTTTTATAAACTCAGAGGTACGGGCCAGGGATTTGAACCGGCACCCTCATGATCGTGAGTCGGTGCGTTCCCAACTGAGCCACCACGGCGCTATTAGCACCTATTGAATGGAAAATGTTAAATTCGAGTAGTAAACGTAAACTCATTTTTATGTGAAAACCACCAAATGGAATTTCATATAATTTTCACAAGAATATTTTGTGGTAGCAACATTTATTTTATTGGAATCGCCTGACTGGAAGTGAATTATTATATCGTAATTTGATGGAAACCCACGAATTGAAATATAAAACCTACACAAAAGAAATAAAGAAAATATCATTTTTTACGCCATATTTCCATTCCTAAAGTCTTAATCTGGCTCAGAATAAATAAATAAATAATAAATATCCTAAGAACATTTTACACACACGGCCAATCTGATTCCAAACTAAGTAGAGCTCGTCATATGGTCAGATAGCTGATATACTTCTTTTGAATACATACTTATACATATAAATATTTACATCCAGACACAGAACAAACAGACATATTCATGCATACAAATGTTTGTTTGGGATTCGAACCCACGACCCGCGGCTTGAGAGTCAGGGTCACTAACCACAAAGCCGGGCTGTGAATGTAACCAGCGCACTTGCTAACAAATGCAGTGCCTTCACTACTTTAAATAGACATAAGTACTTTACTCAGAGTACTTTACTCACACACTCAAAAATCTATTCTCTATCTCTTTCATTATCAAAGCTATCGCATGAGAAGTCCGAGTCACGTCTACTAAACAAGAGAATAGAATAGCATCGCCGGACTAATACTGTACACTGTACTTACATTAAAAGCATGTCAAGGGACGTTGTGAAAAATTCGCGTCCATTTGTGTCGGCAGCTGCGTCCGCCGAACAACGTCCGTAAATAACAACCAGTGTACGTCGTGCTTTATGTCTAGTCTGTATTTATTATAGCTGTGGCCTAACGAGGAATATTCGGTAAGAATATGTCAAACTAACTAATATTATAAATGCGAAAGTAACTGTCTGTCTCTGTCTCGCTAGAACTAATGAACGGATTTAAAAGATATTTGGTACCCAGTCTAGAGCCAGAGCAAGGATATAGGATACTTTTTATCCCGGGAAAATGGAAGATCTCCCGGGTACATGGATGAAACCGTGGAGAGTTACTAGTGTATAAATATGTCACCGTAAAAATGTTAAACTTGTTAGGTTCGACTGTCATGCGAGATAGGGAAACGTAATATGCTTTTAACCCGTCGTGGGTTCGAATCTCACCCAGGATAAATATTTGTAAGCATGATTATTGATATGTCTGTTTGCTCTGTCTGGATATAAATATCTATATGGGAAGTATGTATTTAAAAGCCATATAATATGAATGTTCTCCTATATGGTGATCATAGAACAAGCTCAGCTTAGTTTGTTTGGAATCAAATCGGCCGCGTGTGAAAATGTCCCAAGATATTTATTTATTCATCTATCTATCATAATACAGAAGACAGAAAACCATTGTAAACGAGTATTTAGACTAAGTATATATTAATAAAATATTTCTAATACATTTCAAGCATTTTGTGCTTTATAAGGACCAAGAAGCAATGGAACTTTCAGAGGTAGTAAATTCTAGTCACCCTACTATTCAATGACCACACGTTTCTATAACTCGTTTCGGAACACAAAAGTTTTAATAACTGTGTAGCACCGACCAAGTGCTATTAATAGGGTCGCCACGTTTAGTATATAATTTTTTATTAGGTGTTACAACTCTAGGAATATTATAAATAAACTGTTGCTGCGTATGAATGTATGTTAAAGAATTTTAATATAGAACAACTAGGTATATATTTGCAATACTTATTGAAATAAAATTAAAATGAAAAATGTTTTTATTTAAATAACAAGCACTTATGAAAAGTCAGACTCTAACGCTCGGTTCGGAAGGTTGGTTTTGCTGAGAAGAGTCGAGATACTCGGTCGGTTAGTCGGTTACCTACTCGAAGAGTAACTAAACTTATAGGTGCTTATTTAACAGGGTTAGTTTTTAAGCCATTAATTAGGAAATGAGCAGATCTAGAGGCTTTTATTTGTGCTTTTTATATCGTTGACGTAGCTTGCGTAAACAAATAAAGCGCAATTACATATACAAAACTATGAAAAACAATCTAACCTTACATAACATAACTTGACAAACACAACAATTGATAGCTATATTCAAAGTCAGATTAGAACACCATTTTTTATATTATACAAATTTATGCTGTGTCTGCCGTGACAACCCTACGTGTTCCCCACTCTATCTCCCTCACCTCCCCTCATCCAGCAACGAAAGCATTAGAGTAAGTGTTGGACACACGCCCCACTAAGTATCGGCCAAGTCTATTTTTCTACCACTCATATTTATACACACTAGCTCAAAGGATGCTGAATAAAAAATCATTTAACAAAAAATAATTTTGACAACAAAAACTTGTTTTGGAAATAGTAGGCCTAATTGCTGAGTTTATTGCCGGCTCTTCTCAGCAAAAGCAACCTTCCGAACCGAGCATTAGAGTCGATGCTTCATAAGTGCCTGTGAAGGCCTATTTGAATTAATATTATTTTTTTATTACATTTCATATTATTAACATGATACCTAATCAAGTAAAAGCTCTGCCTTTGGTAAGATTTAATATACATATAGTACGGCGTTCAAAGATTGCACATAAATAATTATTTAATCCTAATAAAGGACGGTATAGATAAATCATCACTACATATTATAAAACAAAGTCGCTTTCCGCTGTCTGTCCCTATCTTTAAAACTACGCAACGGATTTTGATGCGGGTTTTTTTAATAGATAGAGCGATTCAAGAGGAAGGTTTTCATACACAATACATGCATAATATATTATTAGAGAAACACTGTAAATTTTGGAGTTTTCTAATGTGATGTATAAGCATTGCACCCGTGCGAAGCTGAGGCGGTCGCTAGTATTATATAATTACTAGATGAGGCATATCGATAAGGGTCAAGGTTCCCAGACAATATACGACAATAATTATAAATCGAAACATTAACACGATCAACCCCAAACATAAAACATCTGACGTCAAATCATACATCTAGCTGTACACCACGCACACAAATCAAACATCGGAACGGCTTCTGAGAGGCGTAAATATGTAATAAAATTTGTACACAGCCTTTGTGTAGTGTGCTTGGCTAACCTATGAGGCAGTCTGTATACCCCCCCCCCCCTTCCTGCTAGCCCCCGCACCCCCCACACGTCTAGACTTGCCAATTAATATTTTATTGAGCCATAATTCCACGCCACTGGTAACCCCATTTTCTAAATGCGGAATTATAAATACTACTAATTGAGCTCATTTGAATGCTCTTTAATCTAATGGTTTGTGGTGTAGATAAATTAGTTCTTAGAGTCAATTATGCTGATTACTAATAATTATGTTTGGAAATTGTCTCGCTTTGGTAGTGTCGATAAAATGGTAAATGAAGTGATGATGAAGGTGGTTCCTTGAGTTTGTAGCAATTACAACGGGTAGTTGTACCTCCCACAAAAAAAGTATAATCCATGTATTTTCCAAAGTACTTTCATGATAGAAGAATTATTTTTATGTTTGACTAGTTGACCCGGCAAACTTCGTACTGCCTCAGAATCAATTAATAAAAAAGCTGAATGCTTTAAACCTTCCCAGTACTTACACAAATAATTCAAGACCGAAAATAGCCAAATCTGTCCATCCGTTCTCGAGTTTTTGTGAGACTAACGAACAGCAATTCATTTTTATATATATAGATCACAATCCACACTAAGGTATTTATTTATTTACAAATAAGGTATGTGATGATGTGGCCATAGGTCAGGACACAAGGACCCACATAACTTTTAAATTACATAAATATCCTCTATGTAAATATATATTTAGTTTTAGTATAGCTACTTTCTATCACGGGAAATGGAAGATCTCCCGGGTACGCGGGTGAAAGCATGGTTAGCCACTAGTTTATAATAAATACTTAAAAAGAAGACAAACAGACAAGTTCATGCATACAAATGTTTGTCCCAGGTTAAAATCAGCTTAAAAGTAAAAGTTCAATGAAAACTCAAAAGCTTCGACATGCAACATAGTTAGTTGAAACTAACGGTAACAGAGAAAGCCCACATCAAGTTCCGTTAGTCATTACTCAAGTGCTAATTGAAATATATGATCGCCGTTTACTCGCTACAGTTTAATGATCGATTGTACTGGAAACTCATGTGCAATAAGACTAGGTAGTTTCCCTCGGTTTTCCTCACGTTACGAAAGGATTTAATATTGCCTAGAATAAAAACAGCCTTTTAGCCGAGTAAACGAAGCATTATGGGTCCGTTTTTTTTTACTGTGAACCGAATTGCATACAATTTTGGAATTAGGTTCATCTTACCCTTAACTTCAAAAGTGAAAATGATTTGAACTCCGCAACCACCCTGGGTGTGGTTGCCACCCCTTCTCGGGGGTGAATTTCTTTTTTTTCAAAATTGCTTCGGATATCAATAGAAGGCCTAATTTTAAGCAAAAATCACATATAAAGCTTTTCAAAAAATCCAATACTTTTCAAGTTATTGGCTATTGAAAATTTGCAATTTTTTCACGGTTTTCATCGGTTTTTTGCAAATATCTCCAAAAATATACGTTTATCGAAAATTTCATCAAGAACAAAGTTGTAGCAGGTAAAACAATGAACAATTTGGTATTTTATAAAGTATTCTACGTGCAATATTAAGCTAGATATTAAAGATCAAAGCCGTGTTTTATTTTATCTGAAATTTAATCGATGTGGTCAATGCCATCTAGTGGCGAGCAGATGCATTTTATGCATTCTAATACAAAAGGGTTTTGTAGCGCATAAAATAAGCTTTAAAATGAGCACTATTTAAAGTCTTTTGCACGTAAAATAAGTGAGCTGTATTGCAAATAAGGGGAGCATCTAATGTTTTTTCTTTTAAATCAATGGGTTTCATAAGTGCCATTTCCACCACAATTAAAATTAATCGTATTCCGCCTAGAATTAACTTTATTATGAAGAGTTTGATGGATAGTATCAGTTTGGCTGCTTCAGGACACGTATTTTTCAAAAAATTCATGATTATATAAAAAACAAACTTTCAAATATTTATAAAATTCCACCCTATTTTTCATAATATCTCAAAAAGGACGACAGATACGTATAAAGGTGTGGAAATAAAAAAATTGATAATTTTCTGACAAACAATTTGGATGTTTTGGTTTTTCTGTAAAACAAAAATTGACGGAGTTATGATTGTTTAAAGAGCGCGTGGCAGCGGAATCACAGCCTCTCCTAAGCCCTTTAACCCTTCACCGTTTCAGAAAAAGGTTTTTTACTATATATTGCAATAAAGGATGTTGTAGCTCTTTTAATTACCTTTACAATGGTGTTTTATAACTTGTGATAGCATGAAAATTGAAGGAGTTATGGTCCAAAAACTTAACATATTTTTATCTACTTAGTAACTGAAAATTTCGGCGTGCGAATATTTGGAGCAATGTGAAAGTACGCAGTATAATAGAGACCCACAACTATTGTAATGTGTTTATATGCTACTAGAAATGTATGAAATCAAGGAATTGAATACAAATCCTAGGAAATGTGTACAGTTCCGATACTATTTAGGAACTGTGTACAATATTGTTTGAAAAACTATTTAATGCATAGATATCCTAGGAAATGTATAAATTTCCTCGGAATTATATGGAATACCTGCTGGTCCACCGGCAATGTGTAAAAAAACTATATTTGGGCGTAGTAATCAATGTTATGTTAGGACAGTAAGTCTTTGTCACCTTTTTTGTGTTCATTTCAGAACATTTAGACGTTCGAGGCTTAAGGGTGGCCCAAGGGCCACCCTCGCCGCACCCTAACCTATATTAATAATATATTATGGCGATAATACACAAATATTATCGCCATAATATATTTATATGGTATATATTTATACCATACTATGACACATTTGCAAGGGTTGTAAGATTTTCAAGGGGTTGAAAATGATTTTAATATGAGGTAATTATGTAAGAAAATACTTTACAATTTCACCATTTGCTATTAGACATGTTTTCTAGCGATAAAATGGCTCAATGTAATTTTTTCCATTAAGGGGTGGTTTACACCCCTTAAAAATAATAGGCGGAGTTCAGATCATTTTCACTTTTAAAGTTAAGGGAAAGATGAGCCTAATTCCAAAAAATTCATGCAAATCGGTTCACAGTAAAAAAATTCGGAGGTAAGACCGTATTTTTCGCTTCGTTTACTCCACTATTTGTCGTTTTGGGAGTACCTAAGTTTCTCTCAATGAAGAAATATAAGTACGACTTCGGAGGATTTTTATAGGTTGCTTAAACAAACAAACTTTGACTGACCGTTGGTTTAGTAGTTATACTCCCTGACTTTCAAACAACTGGTTGTAAGTGCCATTCCCACGATAAACATAAGTATGCATTAAATTCTGTTGGTTCTGTGTTTGGATCTAAATATTTCTATATTAATAGGTAACTATTAAAAATCTGTTACGGAATAATAAACTTAACTTTTGAATCAGATTGGCTTTATTTAAAGAATGTTTCCAGGATATTTATTATTATGTACAAACTATTAATTCAAGCGATAGTGTGCAAATTTTTAATGAACTACCTCAGATCATCCATAAGATACGTCTATGTAAGTGCTTAGAACTGAAGTTTGTAACAACTTAAGTATACGTAATCGTCCGGGATGCGGACATGTCCGAGAAGATCCCGGACAGACTCAGACTAATCCCTGCGAGGTAACATGACGTCATTATAATTATACCTGTTATATTAATAGGTGCCGTGTTTAAACTTACGGTAATAAAAAACAGTAAAATTTAAAACATGCCGGTTTGGGTTTGCGGTTAGTGACTTGAATTGACTTTTAAGTTTCTGATTGTGGGTTGGAATTCTGTCTGGGATAAAGTCTGTGTCTCTTGTTCTATATTCTAAATAGCTAGGTACTTAGAAGTAGGTATTATTATGTAGTATTATCCTGGGTGATTTTTCACATATGGATTATCTGATTACAAACTTAGCATTAGCTCGTATACCTACTTACTACTTTTAAATGCAAACTTATATAATGATATTTTACCAAAAGATAGCTAAACTATCATTGTATTACAGTAAGTGGGCACATAAACCTATACTAATCCTTTCTAAGTAACGTCTATATATACTATATATACCTATTTATCTATATATACGAAACAGATTGCATAGAAGAAACTTCGTTATTTTTGGTATATATATTTACTCTAAGATTGAAAAGGCTATTTTCAATCTTAGAGTAAATAGGTAATACTTATTTATAGCAATAAATTATACTGTTACAATTTTTTCAAAACCATCCATCAAAGGAAATGCATGATAGTGGGGTATTAAGTTATATACTCCTAATATGTTCTGTGATAACACAGAAACGCGAGTGAAACCGTGGGCGGAAGCTATCTACACTATAATAATATTATAAAGAGGAAATCTTTATTTGTTTGGTTGTAATGAATAGGCTCAAATACTACTGGACCGTTTTTAAAAATTCTTTCACCATTCGAAAGCTACTTTATCTACGAGTCACATAGGCTATATTTTATCCAAATACATTATAAGAGGTTAGACCGACAATACTTTCGGCCGCTAAGCTTGCCCCTTGGACCGAGCAGCGGTCAAGTGACCTCTACTAACAAAATAGCGCTAAATGCGTGCTCAGACGGCATTCTGACACCGAGCCTGAAACATGTGACAAAAACCTATAAAAATGTCGAATTGTTACGTTTTGTGGTGCAAAAATCGTACAGTTATACAAACAAAAACACGTTGTAACGTTACCTATTATCGGTGAGCGCATTTAACTGATAAAAATAAATATTAATATTCGGTTATTGTATGTAATGCATTGTAAATAGTGCGGGGACACATTACTTACCAATAGCAATTTCATCGATAGTTTTGTCAACTGCGTACATATCGAGCACCAACGTGTCGGAATGTTTTTACAAGAAGTATTCAACTGATGTCAAAATAGGAGGATAACAATTTGACTGTATGTTTATTTATTTATTTATTTGAATAAGAAATATTTACATAAATAACGTTACCTACTTGTAAGAAATAACTTATTTGATATTGTTACACTTTATATTTTAGATTTCCGAAAGATCCTTCCATGAAATACACATGGGTTAAAGCGACATGGCAAATCTGCAGAGTGGATTCCAACGACCTATTCGGCAATTTGCTCCATACATTTTGAACCTTCTCTATTTATTAAAAGTAATAATATATAGTATCATTTTTAATAACATAAAATTGTTTGATTTATCTCACTGTTTTATTTTACGAGATGAACTTTAAATTTTTTAGGTATAAAAAGTAGCCTATGTACTATTCCAGACTAAATGTTATCTCTGTGCCAATATTTACGACAAATTTTATCGATAAATTCTACGGGACTCGTGTCTCTAGCAAAAATACACTAGCAAAAATACAAACGTTCTGACGGAAAGTGATGTGATTGGCATTTGAACGGGCCACAGCGATGTGATTGGTCTTTATTGTAATCGCGCAACGGTTGCTAGGTTGCTACTGAAATTCCCCCCCCGCAAATTTTGGTTGACTCGGATTTCATAGTAAAAGTTTGTATTGTCGGTCCAACCTCTTATAATGTCTTTGATTTTATCCCTGTATTCCCACGGAAACGGGAACTACGCGGGTAAAACCGCGCGAAAGGCAGCTAGTATTATACATATATACCTATATCACTGCTAGTACAGTATACGTAATTAGTGAGGACGAGTGGCTCGCTTATTAAACTTAATGAACTTTGCGGAGAGCGTGTTGCTTTTATAAATGTACTAAGGCTAGTACTATGGAAGTATGTTTAGAGAAATACGGGGAAGTGAGGTGGCGGGTTCGAAACCTGTTAGAGACATTCGCTTCAAAGTGCTTGGAGAAAGAAATGTGTTATAAATATTATATAAATTTTGTGTATTTAACCATATTCGAAGAAACTATTAGATGCCTATGTCTGACCAACAAACTTGTTGTTAAAGAATAATTGAGTATCTATATACTTATAAGCTACTATTATTTAATTGATCTATAAAAAAAAAAAACTAGTTTAAGAAATTACATTTAGGTATATATGTTTGTCATTTCAATACCAAAAACTATCAATATAATTACACACATCATTATTAAATTTAATTATCTATATACCTACAACTAAATCTAAATAATGTATGTCAAAACTTTAGTGTAGGTAAGTACTCTGGTTAGTGAATAATTAGGTCTGATATTTACGAAGATATCATTTTGAAAGTCCTTACGCAAAGAGTTGCCTAACATAACCCAAAAAAATAAGGACCACTTCTTTATAAGTCGGTTGAAATACACAGAATACCTATTAGGCAGCTGTAATACAAAAGCCGTGCATGAAACTAAATGATTGTGAATACACATTTAATTACAACATGAACGCGGCAAAGTTTCCATACAACTGCCGGAGAGCTGCACAAAGCCATGTTATTACGCTACATGTACACCCGCAGAGTATAAACACGAGGAGACTGATGATGGTTCAAGAATAATAGATATAATAAATCCTAACAAAATGTTTGCTTTAACTAGGATTTAACTTTGATCTCGAACTATTACTACAAATATTTGTTTACATTACTTTCAAGATACATTTTTGTACATAACATTTCACACATACGCCATAACTAATGATTTGTTAGTATAACATGACGATCAATATTACCTATCAAAAAAAAATATAACTACATCTTTTATATTCATAGAAAGACAAACTATAGTAAAGCTTTACTTAGCCTGATTGAGATATAGTTATATTTTGAGGTTTATCCATTAATATACATTTCTTTAACAGCTTTATAATTAAAGTCATGGTGGCTCAGTTGGGAACGCACCGACTCACGATCATGAGGGTGCCGGTTCAAATCCCTGGCCCGTACCTCTGAGTTTATAAAAAAAAAAAAACTTACGTACGGATTCACACCACTGGCTTTCGGTGAAGGAAAACATCGTGAGGAAACCTGCATGCCTGAGATGTCACAATTAAAGGCATGTGAAGTCCGCCAATCCGCACTAGGCCCGCGTGGTGGACTATGGCCTAAACCCCCTCGATGTTAGGGGAGGCTCGGGCTCCTCGCTGGAGACGTATATGAGCTGTTGATAAAAGGTACCTCTTTGAAATAATGATCAGAGTGAAACCCCAGTCTGACGGAGTGCAAAGTGCGAGTGGAACTTTTAATGTAGAACATTATTGTAAAGTCGCGGGTCTTCCCGACCCGCGGCATTTCGACGTTATGTTACACTACACTACACCGGCGCCGGCCTCGTTAGAGAGCTCTCTTTGTTTTTGTACTCAGATAAATATTATAGAACCCTTTCCAGTCGTGATTATGACGGAACAAATGAAGCTTTAAATATTGTAAAATTCAATTCTCTGATGCTTATTAAAAAATTACTTATAGAGTCTGTACATACTGTCTTTTCGCCAAAGAAAATGTCACATTTAAAGACATATAAAAGTACGATTGCAAACTGTATGTACCTACGGATTATAAAACCAAGTCCCCGCCGCTGTCTGTCTGTCTGAACGCGATGAACTCAAAAACTACTGAACAGATTGTCATGCGGTTATCACCAAATTACGGAGTATTAGATGGGGAAGGTTTTTATGTATAATACATCAATTTGGACCCGGTAGGTGGTGCTGGTGGGCAGAACGAAGTCTACCGGGTCCGCTAGTACTATTATAAAAGCTATATGACTAGATCCAATCGAATTCTAATACCTTAAATGGATGCTGATAAGCAATAATGTGTCAACCCACAATAAGTCGAAAACAAAGGTTTTGACGTGACAACGTCTTATAAATTGGTTTGCCGGGTGACACTTCAAGAAACTGCGTTACGCTCCGCTCACGTAACGTGACGTTATGTTTTAAATTGTTACTATTATTTCATCCTTCTTCCTACTATACGAATGAATATTCACATTAAAATTATTTTACCACTCAAAGTCGTTGTCACGTAAAACTTTCGCCCGTATACCGACTTTACAGGCAACCAATTTTTTATATATTTTTATAATGCATAGTGTATTTAACATTCTACAAGTGTTTCAAGTAATCTAAAACATAAAAGTACCTACTTAAGAAATGGATTTATATCATACAAATCTTTAAACGTCATTTTTTCAGAATCAAGTTCATGAATGTTAACACATTATTGCTTATCAGCATCCAAATAATAAAGACTTAAGATGTACACAATACCTAAATTCCAACCACACACAATTTGATTTCTCCCTATTTCAAAATAAAATGCATTATTTATGTCACTCCACTATACAGACTATACAATTAAAATATTCTCTTCCACTGTGTTTCATTTAAAAAGAATAACCAAGTCAATTTGTGCTGCAAGGAACCCGACGTAGACAGGCCCCTTTGAGTCACGGACTTGCAAGTTATTAATGTGCAGAATTATAGTACAAACTGGAATAGAGCAGAGAATATTCGCTTAATTTTTATATCCTAGCGAATGGTCATCTTTTTATTCGATTGTGATTCTTGTACATTATTTTTTCTTGTATTATATAATCCTGTGTATTTAAGTTTATGTATTATATTTATGTATGTTTCATTTTCATTTAAAAAAGGTTATGCCTTCATTCCTCGCGTAAAAATTGGGTTGTTGAGAAACGGCTAGAAATAAATGCAAACAGTTGTATTGAACTCAAACAAGTGCTAAAAGAGTGGAGTAATCCAACTGGATCGGTACCGACGAGTTTAGGAGAAAGCTACAAATGAAACAAGTTTACTGAACGAAGGAATACTTTGTTACTCAGAGCTCGCCGCCCGTGCCTAGATTTTAGTTGTTAGTTAGTTGTTACTACAGACCATTATTTGGGGGCTAGTACAAAAATATAAGTAAAATTACGACTAAGCTTTAAATAGAAGTAGGATTACATGTTTACAAATAGCTTACAAACTCAATTAATAACGTTAGTCAAGCTTATGTGCCGTGTAAAACCGATTTTATAAAGTACTAGCTGCCCCCGCGCGATTTTACCCGCGTAGTTCCCGTTCCCGTGAGAATACAGGGATAAAATATAGCCTATGTTACTCGGGGATGTAGCTTTCCAAAGGTGAAAGAATTTTTGAAATCGGTCTAGTAGTTTCGGAGCCTATTCATTACAAACAAACAAACAAACAAATCTTTTCTCTTTATAATATTAGTATAGAAATGTGCTTTTATAGCCTCATGTGTGTAACGGAATTTTTGGTTGAGATTTTCACTCCTGTCAAAACGTAATTGCTAATTAACACAACAGTACAACATTTTCAAAAGCATATCTACGCCTGATTGTAAGCTACATAGTTTAAATGATGAATAAGCCCAAATACCTACACTGCAAAAAATGTTTTTTCTATACTAATATTATAAAGAGGAAAGATTTGTTTGTTTGTAATGAATAGGCTTCGAAACTACTGGACCGATTTCAATAATTCTTTCACCTTTGGAAAGTTACATTATCCCCGAGTAACATAGGCTATATTTTACCCCTGTATTCCCACGGGAACGGGAACTACGCGGGTAAAACCGCGCGGAGGCAGCTAGTTTTTAAATATGATGAAAAGATGCTCTGCCAACCGAGAGGAACCGCGGATGTGCTCGCTAGTTATATACAAAAAGTAAATTGCACATAGAAACTTTAAAGCTAGTATAGGCACTACAATGAATTTCCTTTGGACACACAGTTGGTAAAAAAAGTTCAGAATTCACGAGGTACGTGGGTATTCGGTTAACGTCTAATTTACATACTCGTGCCCTGCGGGTTGCGCTGCGGCGCGGAACAGCCCGATGCATTGTGAAAAAAAAATCACTTAATTTTTGAGTTGTCTCTGCCCTAACGAGGGTCATTGTTTGGACATGTTGTTTGTCTGTCTTATTTGTCTGGATGTCAAAAAGTTTTACCTCCGTTTTTTTCCCCAGAATTTACTGTGTGCATTATGTTTGTGTTGGGATCAAAGGGGTGTAGGTTACGTTCTGGGATTGTGGTGTGGGTTTTTTAAACTGGATATGAATTAAAGCGAAGTAAAATTTATATAATTTACCATCTTTCATATAAAATTATGTTTATTATCTTTCTGCCTATAACTGGTTAAATAAAGTAAGTAATGATTATACGCAAGAAGCAAACTTACTTTAAATATTAATACGCCGGGCCTTTTTCACACACGGCCAATCTGATTCTAAACTAAGCAGAGCTAGTGATATGGTAACCAGATAGCTGATATACTACATATAGTACTTTTAAATACATACTCATATAGATATTTACATTCACGACCCAGGGCTTGAGCATCAGGGTCACTAACCACAAAGCCAAGCGGGCTGAAGTAAGTAACGATTATACCTACGCAAGACGCAATCTTACTTTGTAAAAGCTTGTGTCCTTCATCGCGCGGTATCAAGTGCACGCAGCATCGATAAATTATTAAAATCTAGTAACTTTGACTAAGATGTTGTCTTTGTGGTTAGTGACTAGTCCTGGGTTCGAATCCCACTCAGCCATCCAAATCCCAATTTGAATGTGTGCATGAATTATTTGTGTTCTTTGTCTGGATAATCAAGGAGATGTGTAATTAATAGTAGTATCTATTGTATATCTGTTACCATAGTTCAAATTCTGCTTAGTTTGATATCAGATTGGCTTTGTGTGAAAGTTCGTTTATTGATTGATAATTATGTTTTGTAGCAGGCTTGGGTTAGTCATGCTCACTTAAAAGTCTTTGCTTGCGGCGGCGTCGTGTGACGGGTCACTCACTTCCCTAAAATATGGCGAAGAGGGCGATGGCTGCCACATGCGTCATGCTTGTGAACAGGTGCTGCTTGTGGGGACTGGTCTGCTCAAGTTTGTTTTTGTTTTTATGAATATTCACTTTATTTTATGTTTTTTTTTTCTATTATGTCTATTCTACCACGCAGATATTGTCAGTGAGACTACTTCATTGAAATGTATTTTAATCTAAGTTTATTTTAAAAAGATTAATTGCTGAGTTTATTGCCGGCTCTTCTCAGCAAAACCAACCTTCCGAACCGAGCGTTAGAGTCTGACTATTCATAAGTGCTTTGCATATTGGCCTATTTGAATAAAAATATTTTTGATTGATTGAAGTTCCAATATTTTTTT
This sequence comes from Thyatira batis, assembly GCA_905147785.2. Taxonomy (NCBI): domain Eukaryota; kingdom Metazoa; phylum Arthropoda; class Insecta; order Lepidoptera; family Drepanidae; genus Thyatira; species Thyatira batis. Next base: position 7,127,417 of record LR990510.1, read on the forward strand.
GTTCTTACACAGCAGAGTGTATAGTTCTCACGTGTTAGTTGTTACAACTCGCCCGTCGACTCCTGACGAGGGTACCGACACTCAGCGTATACTGATACCACATAGAACAGCTACATGGCAGATGGGAAACTACGATCTACTCTAATATTGTAAAGAGGAAAAATTTGTACCTTGTGTGTAGGTATATGTTTGTAATTAATGAACACTAGAACTACTGTGCCGATTTCAAAATTCTTTCACCATTTGAAAGCTACATTATCAGAGAGGAACATAGTAAAACCGCGCGGAGGCAGCAGTGCGTTATAATCACGATAAAAAGATATAAGATAATAAAAGATAATGTTATTTAGAAAGCCAATGCGAAATTTAAGGTGAGTTCGGTGCCCTATTGGTTGAGCAATCTGGATGCCAATAAATTGTATTACATGTATAATGAGTGGTTCTAACAGACAGTTTGTTATAAAACAACTTAAAACCTACTTTATACTATTAAACAAACGGATATTTACAGACAGGTACAGACTAAGTAACAAAAAAATTTTATAGTTCGCCCAAATCGCTTGCTGAAACTCAAATATCCACGGACATTCTATACACATAGTCAATCTGATTCCTAACTAAGCAAAGCTTACTATGTAGCCAGATACTAACTTCACTTATGAAATACCTACAATCTACATGTTTACTCATACCTAGGAAACAATCACAGATGTTCATGCCACCAATCCTTCTACGTTGGAATCAAAACTTACCTGACTGTCTACACTTAACCTATAACTAAACCGCGTAGGTAAAAATGTTCATTCTACCCGCAATACCGCTAAGTATTCTGTGACGAGGGTGCGAGCTGTCTTGAACAAGCACCACGCTATGTATATTAGGCAATAAATGTCCGTCCAGAGAGGTCCAGCCGGCCCTCTTTATTTGTGAACCCCCTTCAACGTCGGTTGATAAGTTCATTGCTGTTTTAAAGGGCACTCGATGTTGCTGAGGCGTTCCTTATGGAGATTCTTTGGGTTTGACCCTTTAGGTCTTTGGTCTATCGATTTGGGAGACGACTTTGTAATAGCTTTTTTGGTTTGGCATTGTAGAATTTTTTATTGGTTTAAGTTTGGAGGTGTGGCAATGTAAATAATTTAGTTGAGACTTGACATACAAATGGGTAGGTATATGGTAGGTATTGACATATATATCCCGCAGGCATATATAAGCGCAGGTACCGTACCGTCAATAATTATAACATTTTTTTTTTATTGATTCATTTTATAATAAAGCACCACATTAAATTATCCACCAAAAGTCAGTTGTTAAGTATCTCTAAATAATATAAAACAAAGTAGAGGTACATACCTCTCTCTGTTTCTCCGTTTATTTTAAACCAAGCAATGAATTGATAAGGTATACTAATAGAAAGAGCGATAAACGAGGAGGATTTGTGTATATAATTTGAATATATTTTGTACAATGTAGGTAAACTCTGACGGTGTTTTGATGCACGTGCGAAGCTGGGTCGCTAGTTGTAATACTAGCTTCCGCTCCGAGGTATCACCCGCGTAGTTCCTGTTCCCGTATGATTATAAGGATAAATTATAGCCTATGATATTTAGAAATAACATAGCTTTCTATTGTTAAAAAAATTACTCAGATCGGTCCATCAGTTTTGGAGCCTATTCATAACACACAAACAAAAATTCAAATCTTTCTCTTTATATTTATCTACTTTAGTAAATATTATAGCAGTAATAGTAATGTAGGTATAACCTGAGCGTTACGAAAGTACGTTTAATGTCATTTTCTATAAAATCCCCAACAATAACATTTATGAATAACCCATTAATAAAATCTTGATACTTTTGAAACATTAAATTTTCATTCGCCCGTCTGAGGCGCGTCCTTAAACAACTGTTTCTATTACTGGAGTGACTTCATAGTGAATCAAAGAACGCTTCCACGACTCTCCTTTTGTTATTCAAATGATTCCCAGATTTATTTTCCCCTTACAACCTTGCGAACACCCGTTTTACAACCTCCAACACCCTTATTCCCACCGCGTAGAGTCCAATTTGTGGTAATTTAGACGCAAAAGCAAATAGGTCAGTGTATCTTTTGTAAGATAAAAATCTGGTTAAGTGAGTAATTGGTTTTAGAGTTATGGGTTCCGTGTTTGTGAGTGCGGGATTGAAAGTACCGAAAGGTAGTTATTGGAGAACGGATTGCTGATATGGTAAAGAGGAATATATAGGAATGATTTTGTTTTTGTAAGACAATTATATGGAATTGAAAGATGAAGATTTTGTGATTTGTTTTGGAAGTAAGGAAATATAACTACAATCTCAATAACATAAATAAATATCGTGGGACATCTTTCACACACGGCCAATCTGGTTCCAAACTAAGCTGAGCTTGTGATATGGTAACCAGATAGCTGATATACATACTTATTTAGATATTTATATCCAGACACAGAACAAACAGACGTATTCATGCTTACAAATGTTTGTGCTGGGATTAATGATTCGTATTATAATGATTCGAGCCCACGATCGGCGGCTTGAGAGTCAGGGTCACTAACTACAAAGCTAACCGGTCTGATGAAATGATTTATAAATGAAGAAACACTGAGAAGTGCTTGGCAATGAATTAAAGGCAAATGGGTAGTGCTAAGTACCGAGTCATCATGACTTTTTACTTCACTAATCAATACATTTAGCTTTAAATATCTTCGACTTTGAGCTTAATAGATCTTAAAAAATATTAGTTAGAAACCTTATTTATTTGTAAGTACATTATAAGTCTCGGGCATGCAGGTTTCCTCACGATGTTTTCCTTCACCGAAAGTCAGTGGTGTGAAGTGAAGTCCGCCAATCTGCCCGCGTAGTGGATAATGGCCTAAAATCTCCCTCGATGTTAGGGGAGGCTAGTGCTCCTCAGTGGAGACGTAAATGAGCTGATGATGATGATGATATTATAATTTCCTAAAACAAGAACTATACAGTGAAAACTATACAGCAGTATTTAATATGGTTTTTGCATATTTCCCTAAGCGCAGGGATCCCTAAAAGGGGATTGTATTAATTTCATCTTTTCGCCGACGCAGGATTCCGTATCATCGCAGACACGGCTCCCTTTATAGCATTATAGTGGAAATGGATTTGCTAAATTATTTCTACCGACTCCATTTTACTTTGCGAACATATTTTTTTCTAGTTCACCCCGAAGCGAAGGTCGGTCTGTGTGTTGAATACATATTTTCGCGTAATGGCGCCTGTGCTATATAGATATGTCTTTAAAAATATGGAGTAGAGTTTCATGGTCTGCTTTTGGTATCATTAAAATAAATGTCTAAAAAATTTTTCATTAAATTTGGATGTTTTTGAATTTGGTTTAAACATTTTTATAAATATCCTAGGACATTACTTACACACAGCCACTCTGACTAAGCAGTGCTTGTGCTATGGTAACAAGATAGCTGATATACTATATACCTATACTATTATAAGTTATGCAGATATTTAATATACAGAAAAACCTACTCATACCTACATACCAAAATTTTTTTGTCCTGGGTGAGGTTAAAGCCACATACAGCGGCTTAAGAGTCAGGGTTACTAACCACAAAACCAACCGGTCTGTCAAAATACCTACAAATATATTTATAAGGGAAAAGGCAGAAGAAGCAGGAAGTGAACAAATTAATATCTCTGAACGACTAAAGAATTAAGTTCTTAGCGTTAAGAATGCATAAGCTGTAGTAACCAGTTTACAACTTAAGTAGGTATATATACATACATGTAGACCGTGACTTCGGCTCCAACTAAACTTGTTCCTATTGTATTACAACCTCTCATGATTAACTTATTTTCCTCTTGTTTTCAACTTATTCCTGTAACGGGAAAATTTCCCATGTATTGGCAAAAGTTTTATCAAAGCAGAGAGGTTTATACCTATGTATGGCGAGTTATTACACGACCTAGTTTCATATTATGATATGTTGTTTGCCTTTTTTTCTTCGGTAATAATGTGGCATAGATTACTTTATAGTTCAAAGAAATAGGCTAGCCTGGAACTAAAGTGGTCTATGTAACATTTTTGGCTAAATCCATTTATGAGCATTTTTTGTTTAGTATCCTAATTATCACTAAAATTACATATGGATAGCTAAGTTATGTATTTAACTACCGTATACATGTACATCATCATAACCATACATTCATAAGCACATAGTGACTACAAACGCGTTTCGTTTGATAACTGAAAATGTTTATTTTGTATCATAGATCACTTTAGTTCTAGGTTAGCCATTTATGTAGTCTATGGGAAGAGAATACATATAGATTTATATTGAAAGTAGCTTGTATTCATTGAATGAACGAAGGGGTTAATAAGGTGAAGTTAAGAAATAGAAGTATCTGTGATACTTAAATGTTTTGTTTGATTAGCTGTTTATTTATGAAATGTTACCGTCCGTTCACTTATATTATGTTACAATATTATCTTCTAAATAATTACTAATCGGATTAAAAATACTTTTGCATAGGGACATAGACTTTCTCAATCTAAAAGCTTTAATCTGCTACAAACACATAATTTTTTTTTTATTTACAACCAATTTGATGACGCGGAGGAGCTTAAACGGTCATCTATATCTCCAAAGGTAATTTTAAACTAGCGGGATAGATCGCACTTTGCCACACAATCACACATGGAGCCAACCTGGCGCGTGAGCTGCTTCCTCGTACGAGGGTCGTCCTTGCGGTCCTTCGATTAGTGGACGGAGCCGTGCAAGCGGTGCACTAGCTCCAGAACAAGCGGTGACGTGGAAGACTCCTAGGGCTTACGGAGTAACACGCGACCGGACGCAACCGTTGGTGGTCCAGTACTGGTTTAGCGGTCGTGCAGCGAAAGAGATTTCAACTAAAGTTTAAGAGTACCTACATTTAATTTTACAATAAAAAAATATAATTAACGCCGAGGGTAGTTGGCGAACACAATTTTTTCTAGGAACATTTTGTAAACATACCTACATTTTAAGGTCGAAAAATTTGTTTTTTATCACTTAATATTAATCTAGGTATCCTTAAAGTCAGTGTGTGATATAATATTAACGCAGCGTGCTCGGTGCGGCGCGGGCGCGGGGCGGCGCGGCGCACACAATTATGTATTCACCGCTTTGTGTCGAGTGGCGACATGGGACGACACACTTGCTTTCATCATACCGACTGTGACACAGCTCATAAACAATTAGAAGACGTGTGTTGAGGGCTACAAATGGTGATTGTCGGGCGATGATATACGATTCTGAATATATAAAAAGAAAACAATTATGAGTTTTATTTTATGGTAGAGATTTATATATATATGCATGTTGTGTACCTATGGCTACTAATTTGCTGTAAATATTCCTAAAAGCTAATAAATAAATAAAAATAAATTACCTTTATGTATGTAAACTTAGTCTTGACAAAACACCAATCTATATATAGTAAACTAGGTATCATAATATTGTTAACGTTTTCATTAGTCATATATAGATCGACCTATCCGAAGAACAAAGTTACATCTGCCAAATCCCTACTTTTGAGGAGAGCGATTTGAAGTTTGGCTTGCACATATTTTGCCCTAACTTTTTTATTAATTGGTTTAGAGAATTGATACTTTTACCAACGTATTAAAACATTACTATCCGTTTATTGGTACCATAGTTATATAAATAAACCCCGTATTTCGGATTTTAAGGGGTCTCATGTGCACATATGACGTTTTTTTGCGGATCTCTTGGTGGCACGCTGGGTCATATATACACATGTAACCTTATTCTTGGGAAACGTGTTGGTAATTATTGGTTTCATATCTACATGTAACTTTGTTTTATCTAAAAACTGATCGCCTTAGGGTCTTATGTGATAACAGGGAAAGGAAAAATCATGTTATTAGGGATTAAAACGAAGTGTTAATGAAATAAAACTTTTTGTTGTCAAGAAATATTAATGTCACTACTAATATCTATTTTTATTACTTTATAATCACAACCCATTTATTATTTTTATATACGTACCTACCTGCCTAGGAAGTACATACATAATTCAATTATAGAATACTATTTGCGGTAGGTACTGTAATAAGATTCATTATCGATCCTATAATATGTATATTATAAATAAATATATCTATCTATATAATATCTATAATCTTAAATTCGACATAAACAGAAATTAAGTTATTATAAAATAGCAAGTTATTCATCATCATCAAAATCATTAATGAAATTGCACATAGGTTAACAGTCATAAACACCGCATAAAAAATAACTAAATAAATATCCTGGGACATTTTGCATACACGGCCAATCTGATTCCAAACTAAGCAGAGCTTGTGATATGGTAACCAGATAGCTGATATACTACATACCTATACTACTTTTAAATACATACATATATAGAGATTTACATCCAGACACAGGACAAACAGACATATTCATGCATACAAATGTTTGTCCTGGGTGGGATTCGAACCCACGACCCGCGGCTGGAGAGTTTTATAGAATATACATAAAGTATTATTTAATTACCCACTCGCACGTAAAATTAAAAGTGTAAATTCGACTATTCCTATAAAATAGGATTTGATAAAGGCAAAAGGTATTCGAATGTAAATTTATCATTGGTTTTAGTTAGATAGCTTTTTCCTATATTTTAAGGCTTTTCTTTTCATGTCAGACCATTCAGATTTGCGTTGGACACGTTTCTTTGGCCCTTTTTTGAGAGGAGTTAGGGCTTTAGCGTTAGTAGGAGGTAGGGCGCAACGGATCAGTCCGTTCCGAATTTGGATCAGCCCGACTGGGGTATTACAGAAGATCGCAGCCAAATATGTAACACTATGTAGTGTTACATATTTGGCTGCGATCTTGTAGCTGGTAGTGTCGTGTTCCTGCTGTAAGGTAGCCAGAGTTCAATGAGGAGACGCTGTAGCGGCAGTGGGGGACCAGGGATGGAATAACCCTACCCCTACAATGGTAGGGGTATGCAGGAGTGATACCTGTTTAGCCCTTTAACGAAAAGTACATTGCGCTTTGTCCCTTTCGCTGCTTATACAGTTGCTACCATTTTATAGGGCAACGCGTGAGTGATGCCTCTGGTGGTGCATCCATAGGCTACGGTAGCCGCTTCCCACCAGGTGGGACCGTATGCCTGTTTGCCACCCTTGTGGTATAAAAAAAAGAGTAGAGCGTTCATCATTACTTGAATCGTTAGGTGAACTAGAAGACCGTTCATAATCATGGATAGAACAGAAAGTTTCAGGACAATTCTTGTATAAATAAATAAATAAGTAAATAAATAAATTCATTGGAGAATGAATGTTTGGGAGTCGGGATATTCATTGATGAACTTGATGGCAAATCACCAAAGCTTACAGCGAGGGAATTTTCAATAGGTACTATGTAAAACTTCGAGTGAGGATGACTTCAGTTCATTGTGCAGGTGTTAGTGGAGTTAATTCGTGGAGGTTTTTAACCAGAAGCTGAAATATCTGATGTGCCAAAAACGTCTTGCCACACCTCAGGCATATTTCGTTGAATTTTCTTAACTCCATGTGGCAATGGCGATGAAGTAAAAGCTTCACGATTATCCACAACATTATCTACGGACAAAGGATAATGTGCATCAATTTAAACCTCCACCAAAAACGAATATAAAACAAAACAAAACAAATAGGCGTCTAATACTTAATGAATTGTTCTATTTTAGTAAAAAATGCAAAAATAAGCTATTTATTTTAAGGCTTTCATGCTCATTCCCAGTTGGAAGAAAGGTATATCTCAGTTTTTTCCCAAGAACAAAGTCACATGTACACATAGAACATACAATTTCAAAATAATTTCCCTAAAACAAAGTAACTTGTTAACGTAAGTATCTGATTTTACGGTCATTTAAATATTTGAAAAAACACTCACAAATTGATATTTATGTGATACATAAGATTCGTCTGATATTTTAAACGTTTTATTTACAATAACCTTATTTTCCGTAGAATAAAGTTCTATGTGTACGTAGGACCGCTTAAATTTACTTTTTCGTTTTAAAATAAAGGTAACCATAAAAATAATACAAAGTTCAGTATATAAGCTATGTTATGCTATAATAACACATTTAATGAATTAAAGTCTCATTTACTTACCGGTATTACCCAATATTCCTTGATTTGTGTTTGCGGATTCCCCCGAAACCCTGTTTATTAAATCTTGCCGATATAAAAATAATGAGTATACGCCTAGAACGTATATATTTTATTTTCTGCATAGTTTTTTAGGTAATAATCGTGTAAAATATGCTATAATCTGGGCATACAAACAGAGCGCGTGCACAGTCGTCTTTCCGCCCAACAAAGGCACGAGTGACGATATAACCGCCGAGCGCAGCCCTACCGCGCCTGTCGCAACGATTTACAATGGCACTAGTGCTGATGCACCTTTGTTCTTCGGAGGAATAAATAACATGTAGCTTTGTTCGACCAGTATCTTTGGATTAAAATGACTTTTGATTTTTTTTATTTTACTAGTATAAAATATAGGTAATTATAGACATAAACATACAATAAAAGTGGTTTGGGTTCAAAGTCACATGTAACTTTGTTCTTCGGATAGGTCGAGATGTTTTTTTTTTAATGCCTATTTTATTTGAGATTTTAAACTTTTGTTACAGTTTTAGTTTAATACATATTGAAGGTAGTTAAAAACAAATCTAGCTGCTACATCTTTTACGATATGAGATACTATAGTACTAGGGCAAGTCCATACTACTAAAGATAAGTAACGACACCTCCAAATTTTCATGATCCGCCTGCTTGCGTTTCATATTAAGAGCTGGATGTGAGGATGAATTTCAGTTTGCGAAACGCTATCTTATTTATTAAGACGGCTTCTGTACATTCTGTATATATATTTATAAATACATGCACGCTGTATGCTAAGTTACTGAGTGGAAGAAAACTAACGCAGACATTTCACAAGTTGAAACATGAATAATGTAATGAAATAAGTTTTCCTTACGGGTAACGCAAAGTCGAAAATATGTTTCTATGTGAGGTAATAACGTGTCTTGTTTTGTTGCAAAGGCCGTTAAAAATAAGTTTGTCTGATGGTAAACGGTCACCGATAAAGCCATGAACTTGAGAACATGAGTGAGTAACTACAGCGCTCATACTCTACTAAGCGAAACACAAAAGAAATACATACCTGCTTATCGTTCCTGTTATCATGTTAAGCTAACAGGATATTAGATCTAGTCAGGTTTAGTCTAAACTTAAGATAATTTGATTGAATTGATTTTGTACCATAAAGATATCTTATTAGGTATAGTAAGCGAAAAAGTTCATTAAATCATGAAAATACTGCGTGAACAAAATTATTATATTTATTAAATGAATTCAAAGGATACAAATATTGTAACTATGATGTTTATTCTACACTATTGGCTCCCCGCGGTTTCAGCCGCGTAAGTAAGAACTTAAATCAGTTGGTAGTTTTAGCTTGAAAGCGAGACAAACAGAGTTACTTTCGCATTTATGATATTAGTCGATAATACCGTTCTTCTAGCGCAGTCGGTTAAAAAAATAACTGTAGTGGGAGCTCTTATTTGTCTGTTTGTGCGCTTAGTTCCTCTCAAAGTGCTACAAACGCGAAGCCGGGCGCGTCACTAGTGTGATGTCATGAGTAATAACTTAATTCCCGGAGACGGCGGGGCGGGGGGCGGCGCAACCCTGGCAACAAAATAAAACAAAACTCACGAGTAAATTCCATGAGAAAATTCCCAACGTATCTAAATAATGTGGAAGCTTTTACAAAGCTCCTTTTAAGTCTATTTGAAGCATCACTACCTTCCGCCATGTTATCCGATTTATTTCTTACGTACGACGACGTCTGAAAACTTTTTTTTCTATTTATAAGATTTGAATGAAATTTGAAAGGGAATTTATGAAAGGGACTCTTTATGGCGTCAACTTATGGGTTGAGTTTCGAGTTTTATATTTATAGGTATTTAATGGGTGTAATGGTATTAAATTACATAGCTGATATTGAGTTTTCGAGTAAAAAACCGACCAAGAGGATGTCAGGCCACGCGCAGTGTAGGGTTCCGTAGTTAGATTGACAGAAATAAATACTTTGAGTAGGTAGGTACATATACACGATTTATTTAAACATTTTCTACATTAATACCTATTATAAAGAGGAAAGATTTGTATTTTTGTATGTAACGAATAAACTCAAAAAGTACTGGTCCGATTTTAATAATTCTTTTACATTAGAAAGCTACATTATCACCGAGTAACATAGGCTATATTTTATCCCTGTATTCCTACGGGAACGGAAACTACGCGGGTAAAACCGCGCGGAGGCAGCTAGTATACAATAATGAGGTGGGGACGAATTGGTTAAAACTATAATAAAATGCAAGTTTTTTTTATTTTACGTATTATATCGGGGTCTATTAGCTTACAATTATTATGAAAATAACTGTCTCTGATAGGTTATATCAATCGAATCGACATTAAAACATGATTGCGAAGAGAATGCTAAAAAAACGTTTTTTGTTAAAATGTTCTTTTATTTTCTGCAATGAAATAACTTAGAAAAGACTTGATTAATTGCACAGGACCGGCTAAGAATTGGTTTAATGAATTCTATTGAGGAATGCAATTCAATTTAGCTTTAGGCTTTTAGACCTAAGAGCTTTTCAATATATTTAATTAAGCCGTACGCAGAGATTTTTTTATGATGTCAGAATATATATCTAAAGCTAGATAGAGACACATTAATATGAATGCGATAGTTTTTAGATTCACTTGGTTATTAGTTATATTGGTAAAAATACTATAATAAATAGTAGAGGTACTATTCTACATATATGATAGATAATCTCTTTTCCATGGGAATCAAGTCTCAGGATATTTATTCTAAATAATAATACATTATACCTTTATATATACGAATATAGTAAATAATAATTACTGTATTATTGTGATTATTGTATTGTCAACAATAATATTAATGTATTATTTAAATAAAAATAGTATCTGATGTACGTCGTCACGTCTCCACCGAGGAGCTCGAGCCTCCCCTAACATTGAGAGGGTTTAGGCCATAGTCCACCACGCGGGCCTAGTGCGGATTGGCGGACTTCATATGCCTTTAATTGTGACATCTCGGGCATGCAGGTTTCCTCACGATGTTTTCCTTTACCGAAAGCCAGTGGTGTGAATCCGTACGTAAGATTTTATAAACTCAGAGGTACGGGCCAGGGATTTGAACCTCATGATTGTGAGTCGGTGCGTTCCCAACTGAGCTGCTGATAATCTGATTCTCTTAATAGGCAGATTTACAAGATTTCCTCGCGTTAAAACTCAACAAATAACAACAATTATCTTCAGAAATTTTATTATAACAATATTACAGTGAAGAAAACACGGTTTAGTCTCGTGTTTAATGCCACTTGATACGGAGTTAAATACTCTTTCCGACAGTCGGGGAGCGGTGCGTCCTATGAAACGTTCTCACTGAATAATTAACCACAACTGGAGGAACCTGCAGTGCGCGCAGAGTACACAACACACTAGAAACCGCCAGAAGAACGTTAAACAACTATATTATACAACTCATGTAATTAACTTGGCTCAGTAAAACATTTATAATTATATTAAATACTAGATGACCCAACTTCGTTAGCGTCACTTCCCCATTTGCAGAATTTTTCACTGATGCTCCTACTGTCTGTAGCGTAATGATATATAGCCTTTCTAGATAAATGGGCTATCTAACAATGAATTTTTTTTTCAAATCGGACCAATAGTTCCTGAGATTTGCCTCCTCCATCCTCTCACCAATAGAATGCTACGTTATTTGTGAGTGTCTTAGACTATATTTTATTATACTTTTTTTATCCTTATTAATTTTATCTACGGGAGAAACAGTGGAGCGGAAGCTAGTATTAAATAAATATATTTTTAACAATGGTTTAAATGTATACATTTGCTGTACATTTTGACTATGTTTTTAGATTAAATAAAATAAAAAATTTAATAGGCCCATCAATCTTATAGGTCCAGTTTCTGATCCCCCATCTACTCTGTGGCATCATGTTCAAGTCATGTACTATTTTACAATTCACTTCAGTAATTATTCAGGCGTTACTGAACGCCAGCTCGCCGTTGCCGGTTATAATGATTTCTCACGAGGAAACCTCCGGAATACGTGATTTGATTAAACTTTTATAGTTCGCCTCAGTGGGCTTATAAGTGGAGAGTGTACCAGTTCAATTATTAATTGAAAAAAAAAGTGGGAAGTTTTTTTCCGCCTTTACCACTAGATTTACAGCTGAGGTAATTTTGGTTATAACAATAATTTTCACTACGAATGATGATAAATGTATTGTTATTGAAGAATATGGTTAGTTTTCAAGATGGTTTGTGCAATATTGATTTTCCGCGCTTTTCTAGGGAATCTAAAATTTTACCTAGATTAAAGTAGCCTACTTTAACTATTTCAATATGTTCTGGAAAAACTACCATATTTTAACTATGTACCATATTTCATCCCGACCCCATCAGCCGTTCTGACGTAAAAGAGTAACTAACATACATCCATACATTCTCACAAAGTTTTGCTTATATAATATTAGTAGGATAAGATCTTCAGCCTACATTTCTTTTGGATGACAATTCCTAAGCAGGTGTTATCCATCCCACATTAATCTTATTATGAAGTTTATACCGACAGAGATTTAAAATTGAATATCAATTGAAGACGCTCAATAAAAGTGCGCTTTATCAAGCGACCGTGCACTAACAAAGGAAACGGCCCAACCTCTCCCATACAAATCGCGTAGTAACAGGTGTAGCAGTAAATTGTAAAGCTGCTGAAAGTCTACATTATACCGTTGCCATGGCGACACTATTGGCCCCACTGGTGGGCCCAGATGTCGATAACGTCCGTAATAGGAAATAGTCGAGTTTTTACTACCGGCTCGTATGAAATATGTAGTGGAGAGCCGTCCCGATGATATTAGGTATCCCGGGAGAAGGAATTAGGTAATAATTTTGAATTTATTGGAGACACCTACTGGTCCGCGGTGGTACTGTCGTCAAAGATAGATTTAATGTTTTATGGGATAGTAACACAGCCAATGTCACTCTGTGATAGTTTAGCTTTCTGTCAGTGTAATTTATTGACTAATTAAAATTAAAATTCAAATATAATACCTACTTATATACCTATCAAGCTTGAAAACCACTGTCTAAACGTTATACATTCCTACTATATAATTATATGTTTTTATCTTATGCTGTACAAATATTTATTTATTTTTATCAACAAAACTTTCCACGTATTTTCATCTTCACTAATGTTTTATAGATTTATCGAATTAATTTACCACAGTTTGTAGGTTAGTAAAAGCTCCAAAATACGGCAGTTGTAAGCTCCGTCCATACAGACGGCTGGTAATGAGATCGAGATTAGGATTACAAAAGTTGAGCAACTTTTACGAGCAACCTTGGCGAAGTTCGGCTCTATGTAATACGCAGGAGCATTATTACTGATTTTATGATAATTAACGGCTCTGTTATACTGTATTTATTATATAACCGGCTCCAAACTTAATATAAAACTTGTACCAAAATAATAGAAAAAAAACACAGCTTGTTGTTTCTATGTACAGAGTCATTTACGTACTGACAAACGTTACTACATAAATACATATAAAAAAAGTCGTGTTAGTTACACTATTTATAACTCAAGAACGGCTGAAACGATTTGGCTGAAAATTTGTGAGGATGTTGCTTAGAACCAGGAGACGGACTTTTTATCCCGGGAAAATTTAAAATCCCCGGGAACGCGGGTGAAACCGCGGGGAGCCACTAGTTTTATTAATTTTTATAATCTATCTATAATCTAATATACAGTATAGGTACACTATCTAATTAACAATTTTTTTATGATAAAAGAATCATTTACCTACAATTTTCTCATCAAAACATTGTCTGACGTAGTCCAGCTAATAACTTACAGTAAATTCCCGCACGTTTACACAAAAAACAGACATTGGAAACCAACATCATTTCCCAAACAAATGGCAAAAAAACATATCTTTTATTCATCCCTACACAAAGGCAATCAGGCTGTACATCCCGGAAAAAAAAACCAGTGGCGGAAACCCCGGGATTCCGTGACCCGGGATAGATGTCTCGTGCACAGATCGCCAGGAGGTTGGAAAGACGGATCGAGAACAACGATAGATACTGAATTAACAAATAGATGTAAATGCGATTATGTAAGATGGGTGCGCAGACGAGCGACAATCGGCCGACTGCCGGACGACTCACGAGCTAGATATTAAATGCAGTAATATTTGATATAGTCATTGAGATACTTATTATGCAAAATGGAAAAAATATTATAATAAATTCTTTTATGTGAAGAAGTTTTTGTTTATATTTATTTAGTACAAAATATTGATATTTAGTCAATTATTCTCATACATCATGATCCCCCATCTAAGCTAACTTTAACTATTTTTATTAACTTTTAACTACTTCTAACTATTTACATAATTTTAGCGGATATTCACCAAATAAGAATCATAAAAGAGCACAGAGATTTTGCACCCTTACACATACAGTTTCGGTGAGGGCTCTCAACCGAGGAGCACACAGTTTTCACTAGATCCAATTTATCAAAAAACTAATTCTCCTCCTTTCCCACTCAATCAAAACAGCTCGTAATACATTTTAGTAACTCGACAACAAAATGGCGGGCACGACCGCGAGTCCCGTCTGCGCGAGCGCTACAAGCCCCTGAATGATACTCCGGGGAACACAATTACCCTTAAAAATGTCGCGCGACATTACAAAGCGGAGTGTCCCCCTAATTGACATCTAAATAGATTTCCTCCGGGCATATCCGGTTGAAATTTTAAATGATACAGGTTTCTGTAGCGAAAAGAAAACGCTACCGACTTTAAGAAACAGACATTGATAGACGGATAAGGCAAGAATGTAATTTAAAATGTTGTGACGTTAAAGGTTTTGTATTTAGGTTTAAGAATCGAGAAAAGAAAATTATGAGGAACTTAGAGTAATTTCAAGTAAAATATTATATGAGTCTGTCTGTATGTCTTTATTCCATAGTATTTGACAAATGCTATATTAGTAGTGTGTTTGTTTATATCCTACGAGTAGATTAAATTCATATAAAAACGAATTCAAGTAAAGTAGGTTATATAAAGTTCTAAAATAATTCTTTGATCGAGTTAGTCTCAATATAATCGCCCAATAATCTTAAGTCTGCACCAAAACTATCGCTGCGTTTGCGATTGGCTTACACTTATAAATCATTCGGTGCCCATCCCTACTCGGCGCTCATCAATCACCCGGCCCATTATATCGATATCATAAATACGCACGTCACTATTTCGGTGCATACATTTCGATGTATCGATTTAACAATATATTTTTGGAAGTCATCATGATTTGTGAACAATAAAATATTATGTTTTAATATTGTTCGGTTCGGTTTCGATGAATGCGGCTCTACTATAGAAATGAAGCATTTAAATAAAATAAATAAATATCCTGGGACATATTTCTCACACGGCCAATCAGATTCCAAAGTAAGCTCCAAAGTGAGCTTATGGTGACTAGATAGCTGATATACTACACTTACAACTTTGAAAAACAGGTATAGATAATGACATCCAGACACAGAACAAACAGACATATTCATGCATACAAATATTTGTCCTGGATGGGATTCGAATCCATGACCAGCTTGAAAGTCAGGGTCACTAACCACAAAGCCATCCGGTCTGTCTAAAGCTATCTAAATAGATTTTGTAAATGTGTTCTGAAATGGATTTAGGGGAGGACCTTTGAGCGAGCACCTAAATAAATACGTTTACTATTGAAAGCTACAAAGTGTCATTTCCCTGTAGTATGTAACTTCACTGGTTCACTCTCGAGTAATACTGTTGGAGAATGTCTGACCGGAGAAGAATACTTGTTCTAGTTAGTGGTAGAACACTGTGCACTATGTTTCCTTTGGCTAGACTTTTAATAATCTTATCTCAAAAATGGATCAGACTTTCGTTTTATAAATGACGTCAAATTTTATCGCGATCCCTTTAGCAGTTCTGGCGTGAAAGAGTAACAAAAATTTATGCAAATTAAATGCTTTTGAATTTATAATACTAGGAGGCCTACAGCATTATAGATAAATTTGTCCAAACCGGTTAAAGAACCCACTACCAGCAGTCACAACGACAACAATAACTCAGTGCCCTATTACTTAGTCAAAAAGGCCGTGCTCATAATATCCCGGGCTATTTTCCGGGATCCCGGAGTAGGGCTGTCGTAGTTGCCCCGCATTATTTATTGTTGAGATATGGCGCTCGCCGCAGATTGGCCAATCACATTAGAGGATCACTCTACCCTCTTAGTGGAGACCACTTCAAACTGTGTGAGGTGAATTTTTTAGAACGTATAAAAAATGCGCTAAATTGAGACAAGATGAAGGTTAGAATATGGGACAATATTAGGTAAAGTTCATGTCATGAAAACAGTTTTTCGTAAAAACGTATCGCACATTTAGAATTGAAGTGGCTTTACTAAAACTTTTATACATCGAACAACTTAAAAACATGCTTTCTATCTGTTTATTACAATTAAATAAATTTTAGTCCAGAATAGTTATATAATGGAAAAACTAAAAAATGCTAATCTCAATAACATTTTTGGCGTTTATCAAAAAAACAAGAATTTTGGATTACGCCACTTCGATTCTGAGTTGCGGTACTTACCTACTTCTTATCAGTGCTTAATATGTTTATAAGTGTCACGATGTTAACGACCTTACATCATGGCGCCTAAGCACAAAACATTTTTGTTTATGTGTTGGACGACAAACGAGCAAACGTATCGCCTGATGGTAAGCGATTACCGCCGCCCATGAACACTTGCAACACCAGAGGAGCCACAAGTGCGTTGCCGGCCTTTTAAAAAGGAGTACGCTCTTTTCTTGAAGGTTATTATAATACATACATAAAAAAATAAAATAATATTCGCAACGTCGCGACAAGGTTACACCAACCGCACCTACGTCATGTCAAAGTCACAGAGCGCGTATTCCTCGCGTGTTTTATGAAATGTTTCATGTAGTCAATTATAATAACAAGGCTGTCTGTGATTCGACTCGTGTCGCGTCTTGAGAGGGAATAAAAAAAAAGATTTGTTACCTTCATCGTTATGTTGGCACTGCCGTGAAGACAATCTGGAAAAATAAAAGTAATGTTTTATGGTTCGTCAGCAAAATGGCTGAAAAGAACCTAAAGATTCTAAGTGTATGTAATAATAATAAATTTCTCCAGTGATCCCAGAAGTCCTTAGACCAATAATTGATAGAAGATATTTATTTAAATCTCTCGGGTAGAAAGGTATAGGATAGGTAGTAGTAGTAGTAGGACCTGGGAATTGAACCCATAGAACCCACGCCCAGCAGCTTGAAAGTCAGGGTCACTAATCACAAAACCAACTGGAGTATCGAATATCTATCTTTCTCTGTGCCTAGAATATACTTAACTGAAACAATTTTAGTGCCTATTTCGTATCTGTACCTAAAAGTATATAGATGTCTCATCAAAATTACAGACGTTTCAAGACTTAAGTAAAAACTTCACGACCACTAAATCGAGCTGAAAATCGCTCCGCCCACATCGTTCAGACAAATCCAGACATAGACCTAGCTTTCTTTATTGTCTAGACAAGATCAAACGCAGTCGTTTTATAACCGCGACTTATGGGAACAATCAAATAAACGAGCCTTATATTCATATAGGACGTTTTAGAAAATTATTAATAATAACTTCATGTAAGAGAAGACTTTGGAATGATTGTAGATATGTAATGTTTTCTTCAGTTTTTTTATAATATTCTTCTATATTTGTAGTTAGGCTTTGAGGGATATTGCAAGTACTTGGCGCAGAAAATATGGTAAGCTTTGAGTTAACGTTATTACTTCATTTTATTATAATATTAGATGACAATTTCAAGGATAAAACGGACGTTGAATTATAAAAATATGTAAATACTAAAATAGTTTAGTTATCAATTAGTGACCAAATATACAAGTAATTTTCGGCAATTTGTATTATTGCAATTTGCATAGAGATTTGAATAAAAATAAAAATTTTAAAAACCATATGAAATTTTCGAGTGTCATTACAAAGAATAAAATCTTTACTCATAACATTAGTGTAGGTAGATAGACGACACAGAGCATCAAGAAACCTTACAAAACTAAAACATCAATTCAACACACACGGCTCCTCTACCTATTCCTTTCCGAGCTAACACAAATATTTTTGGAGCAAACGTTAGAATTCAATTCGGTTGAGTTACTTGCGATATCGATTGCTACATACAAAGGACGCAGCCGCGTGGGAACAGACGGACAGACGCGCGACGGTGGAGCAATGGTGGCGTATAATTAATGTCCGAATTTCGATTGATATTTGACAAACATGTCGGACGCACGCCGCTTACCTATGCGCGTTTGCAATTTAAGTGAAGAGTTTTGAGGTTATAACATTGCGTCTCTCTATTCAAAAGCTAATTTATTTTTCTACATTATATTATAGCTACCTGGATAAAGTAGTCAGTTATCGGATTCAAAATGATTTTTTTAAAGCTGAAACTAACTACGTACAAGAAAATATCTTGTTATCAGATGAATATAACTAGCTGCCGCCCTGCGGTTTCACCCGCGTAGTTCCCGTTCCCGTGATCACTTAGGGGTATCAAAAAAAGATAGTAGCGCATTCGCAGACCTACTGAATGTGCATATAAAATTTCATAAAAATCAGTCAAGCCGTTTCGGAGGAGTACGGTAACTAACATTGTGATACGAGAATTTTATAAATATAGATAAGATAGTTTCATCTACAATTAAAATCACTAACAAGATACGAAACTAGAACAAAATTTTTGGGTACCTGCAGAGAATAAGCTGCTTGAAGGCAAAATGAGCACCCACGTAGATACGTACCTACAACATAGGTACCTACTACTGAAACGTTGGAAAACATTCCTAAGATAGCACAGCACCAAAGTACCGTAGTACTTCGTAAGACCTGTTGGCTACCAAATATAATTTCTAGTTAGGAATTTTTTAGATTACATCTGAATATATCAAAGTATTATATTAATCCTAATTTAATAAATGTGAAAGTAACTCTGTCTGTCTCGCCATCACGCTAAAACTACTAAATAGATTTAATTGAATTTAGGTACACAGATAGTCTGGACATAGGCTACTTTTTATCCCGGGAAAATCTAAGATCCCCCAGGAACGCGGGTGAAACAGCGGGGAGCTAGTCAACAATAAATCTGCCAAAAGCCAACCTGCCTCTTTCAATATCGGTAAAAAGACAAGGATTGCTGTTTATAAAGATATAGTATGAATTGTCTAAATAGAAAGCTACAATAAACCAACACTTAAATAACAATAAAACCACGAGAACGCGGGCGAATCCGCGTGACGTCAGCGAGTAATTTATATAAGATCAGCATTAACAAATATCTATTTGCATCTCAACAATAGTTGTTATGTATAACGAAGGAATCCCCTCATTAAAACAATAAATTACCAACTGGTAATTAATACCTGTGCTTTTAATTTGTAAGACGATCGTTTACGTCGACAGGGTCCCGACAACGGACAGACGGGGTTATTTATTAGAACCCTTTCGCACTATATCTTGGGAGTTTACTTGCCACTTCTGTTTGTTGGATATTTCGGGAATTCAAGATGTTTACACCCAGTTTGATATTTAAGGAGGTTTATTAAATATGAGATAGTTAGATGTATAAGTTATTTTATGATATGATTTTTTGTGGTTTTAGAATGATGTACTTTATGAACGTAATGTGATGTACATGACGCTTTAAAATGATGGAAGAATGTAATTTACATCGAAAATAAATAAATATACTGGGACATTTTTCACACACACGGCCAATCTGATTCCAAAGTAAGCATCAAACTGAGCTTGTGTTATGGTAACCGGATAGCTGATATACTACTTAAAATTCTTTTAAATACATTCATAGATATTTACACCCAGACACGGAACAAACAGCATATTCATGCATACAAATGTTTGTCCTGTGTGGGATTCGAACCCATAACCCGTGGCTTGAAGTCAGGGTCACTAACCACAAAGCCAACCAGGCTGTCAATTACTCAATTCCGAACCCGCATCGAAATCATAACTTAAAAATTTACAGAATATTTCATTATGTGTTAAGAAGAGATAGACAAGTGACAGCCTCAGCCAAAACCGACCTCACCAGCACTCCAGCTTAATTATTCTTTAAATTCATTCCACATTCACAAACCGAAGCGTACTTAAATAAATCTACCCTAAAAGGGGAATAAAAATACGTAAGTCATTGGTCTGTACGTCGTTCAAATCGAAAGTATGCCGGCGGCAAATCGGCCTATAAAACAGTTAGGGTCCCTTTGGAGGTGCTCTCATTAACATAAGCACGGCTCAGTGTGCGGAACCCTCTTCTCAAACGGTAGAACGCGAGGTGTCTCCACTGTAAACAAATGCTTAAACAGCTTCAAGCTGGTTGACGTTCAATTCAATTTGGAGCTGACGGTTTTCGTGGTTTCAAAATTGGGTACGTTCTCTCTCGGATATTGTTCGCACACGGTTGTGATAATTCTTACATTATATTTCTGTAATATGTTTATTTAAATCTATAGATACGCAACATAAACTAATAAATAAATATCTAAGGATTTATTCTCAAATGGTTTAGTTGATTACAAACTAAGCAGAGATTATATAATGGTATCCAGTTAGCTGATTTACTACATACTTAAATATATAGATACAGCTCAAAAAGACATGTTTAAAAGACATATATATTTGTCCTACGAGAGAATAGAACCCACGATCACGGCTTGTAAGTCAAGGCCGCTAACCATAAAGCCAGCCGGTCAATCTTATGACTGCTCTAAGCATGTAATGGTAAACATAAATCAATATAAGACAGAAGTAGGCACTAAGAAAAGATTATTGAAAATACATCCCCTAAGGGGGTGAAGTCGGGACGGAATGTTGGTACAGAATAAATTCAATCGACGTACCATGACATAGAGAAACAGAGGCAGCGTTTGAATTTTATAGTTTTTGTCGCAGGAGGGTAAACAGAGGTACAATGTTGCAGTTATTGTTGACAATATAAATGTGCGTCTCCATTACCAATATTTTAAAGAGAAATTCTAATATATTGACATACTACTTGACAGCCTTATTGGCTTTGTGGTTGGTGACCCCGACTTTCAAGCCGCGGGTCGCGGGTTCGAATCCCACCCAGGACAAACATTTGTATGCATCAATATGCTTGTTTGTTCTGTCTGGATGTAAATACCTATTATAAGTATGTTTTTAAAAGTATTATATGTAGTATATCAGCTATCTGGTTACCATAACACAAGCTTCATTTGAAGCTTACTTTGGAATCAGATTGGTCGTGTGTGAAAAATGTCCCAGGATATATATTATTATAATTAAAAAGCTATAGAGCACACAAAAGTTTATAAATGAAAATCTGTTACAGGAATTTCAGTTAAAAGCTCCTGAAAAATTTACATCTAATTAACTAAGCTAAAATTTAACTATAGTAACTAAACTGTACGGAAGACCGAAGAAAGTATGGATGGATTGTATGAAAGTTGATATGTATGGGATACAATGCGACAAAAATCGTGTGTCAATGGACACGTAAACTCACCAGGAAAAGGAATTCTGATTCAAGCGACGTCCTGGCACTAGCACAGCGGGAATGCGAGAGGGGGGTAGAGGGGGGGGGGGTTACTAGTGGGGGGAGGGGAGAAATAGCTTCTTATCCAACTGACACATTTTGTAAGAATACACACACCGCCTGCACGATTTAGTCTCAATGACCTTTTGTATTGTGGCGAATATTAAGCTAGTGTTACTTAGTTATAGGGATAATAAGGTTACCTTACAAAAAAAGTGTCAGACTTTGACAATTCAAAAAAATGTCTAAATTCTTTTTAATAGATGTAGCATATAACAAAAAACGAAAGAGGTTTCTACACGGGTAACGAGACGGATTTTAATTCTACTAATATTATAAAATTGAAAGTATATAAGAATGTATGTTTGTAACTCTTTAACTCCTGAATAGCTGAAAGAATCGCCATAAAATAGAGTTAGGACATGTTCTGGAATAAGATATAGGCTGCTTTTTGACCCGGGAAAATTGAATATCCCCGGGAACGCAGTCAACGCGGGCGAAACCGCGAGGAGTATAGTAAAAAGTAATTGAAACCAATTGTACGTCTCGCCATCCAATGTAAGTAATAAGCTAATCACCTTCAGCAAATATAAATTAACTATACATATACTAAATTAAATATAGTAAACATAAAATAAATTCGATGAGTATTTACAGAACTAAGTGGCAATGTTTAATATTAATCCTTGATGCATGATGTGCAAATAATATTATTTTAAATTCTCTTCTATAAATTTGCTTTGCTTAATTGGACTTCGTCTATGTTTAACTTTTCTAAATTATGACTTTGTTTTAACTTTAAACTAAATAAGACTAGGTATGCCCCCGGCGTTGGTCGTCAAGTATGTAAGTAAATAATTTTCGGTGAAAAAGCCTGTTAAAGTTATCCATCTGTGTACAAAAAACTATATTAGTAGCCAGAGTTAGTAGCCAAGTTGAAAAACATTATTAAATACTACTGGCTCCCCGTGGTTTCACCCGCATATCCGGAAGATCTTCCATTTTCCCGAAATATAAAGTATCCAATGTCCTTTCTGGGGCTTAAGACTATCTGTGTACCAAATTTCATTTAAATCGGTTCTGTAGTTTTAGCTTGAAAGCGAGACAGACAGACTAGAGTTACTTTCGCATTTATAATATTGGTATATAGATTATATTAAATTAAATATACTTATTGACACTCATGAAGGCCCTAGCTTAAATAAAAATAATTGTCCATTTAGACAGTGAAAAGATTAAGGTATCCTAATAATAATAATAAAAATGTATTTATTGAAGACCAACATATGTACATAAAAATTAAGCCTACCAAACTGCGTGGCAGTTTGTCGGCGGGAATTGCGCTTTTTTATTTATAATTACAATATTGGCTTATTTAATTATGATAAAAAATATAATGTACCTACTTTTAGCCTTGCATCGCATTAACTAAACCAAATAAAATTAAATACCCAATTTAATCTCTATTCAAATCAATAAAACCATTATAATCTATGTTATAACTATTCTATCTAAAATATGAATTGTGTGTTCGTTCGTTTGATATATAGCTGCCCAGTTCATCGTGTATTCAATACTCAGGCATTAGTTTCACGAGTCAGTATTACTTGTGGCGTTCAAGGTCCCTCATACTTTCTAACAAACGAACAATGACAGACGAAAATACTTGTCTACGCTTTTGAAGGTTCCGTAAGTAAAATGAGTGAATGATACTTTCAATTTAGCTAAATTTTGAACAATAAATTAACGTGAATTAGTATTGATATATTATATATATATTATCAATACTAATTTGTAAATACATAAATATAGCAACGTATAACAAATATAACAATAAACGTATGAAAAGTATTAAATGCTTTTCTAAAGGTCAAGTTTCATCATCTTACGTGATTTTCAAAACTAGAACTGCAGGACTTTATCGCTGAAATTCTTAATATAAGAATCTAACACGTAAACACCGAGACATGAATTAGTGACATAAGTATAGTATATTCCCAACCTACAAAAAGTTTAGGTAACGAGGTATAAAGTTCCCTTCTAGCGATTATATTTAATATCCAAGGTCTAACACACTAACGGAACCCCAAAACGGGGGCTCACGTCTGTTTACTCGCACAGCTTATGACATAATCCTCTCCATATAGAAAAACATCGATTTGTCCCAAATACTAAGGAAAAACACAATGAAATAGTTCCGAGTTTCCGTCCAATTTACGTAATGCGATATAGCCAAAGCTGACTTAACGTTATAACCTCCCCCTCCCCTCCCCTTTACCCTCCCCCCTCCCCCCAGTTATTACCATAAAGACTGATAAATATCCCCATATACCATACGATAACGATCGATATGTATTACTTAATACATTGACGCTTTAGTACGGAATGGGTTTTGATTTGTCTCTGCCGAGCGGCGATGGGCATGTAATGGTATCATTAGAAGTAAATAGTATAACACTGCGCGGTTTTTTTTGGCGGACCCACCGTTTTGTGTAGGAATCTTTTTAGTTCGTGAAAAGACGACTTAAGAGAGTAGTTTGGTTTAGTGTATTGTATATAGTTCTATTTTAGACAGCCAGACAGGGTGACAGTGACCCTGACTTTCAAGCCGCCGCGGAGCCGGTCGTGGGTTCGAATCCTACCCAGGACAATCATTTGTATGCATGAATATGTCTGTGGATTCTGCGTTTGGATGTAATTATCTAATATAATATAAGAATGTATTAAAAAGTGATGATGATGATGATTGGTCCGACCGATTTCGGCCATGGCGACCACTTTGACTCCTAGTCAGATTGGCGCTGATGCACCCGAAGATGGCTTATGTAGCCTATCTTCACCTATTAAAAAGTAGGTAATATATGTAGTATATCTAGTAGCTATCTGGCTACCATATTACAAGCTCTGCTTAGTTTGGAAACAAATTGGCCGTGTGAAAAATGTCCCAAGATAAAGTTATAATAATGCATTAGTCAACGCGTCCATAAGTCCCTCATTGCCCTATGTTATAAAATACCCAAAAGATACGATACTTATTAAATGTAAACTAGGTATAATGATTCGCATATCTATTCAATAACCTAAATCTAACATTTCAATTGTAACAAATAAACGCAGCTATTTAATTTAAAAACCGCGACTTTATTTCAACACAAACCGCTGCACCTGTGCGCTAACAGCTTAATATTATCTCAAAGCGATCGATGACTTTGAAACGTGAAACTAACATAGGATTTGACACATTTTACGAGCGCATTGAATTTTGATGCGAGTCCCGCTCGACGCGACTGTTTACAGCGATATGTGATATAAAACCAGCATGTACACGACGTACACGCGACCGTGTTGTGTGAATTCTGATGAGTCCGCGCTAGGGGCGAGATAAATATTATAAATCCAGCTATTTATAGATTTATATATTACAGAAATAATCCCATATATAAATATGGGATTATTTCTGTAATATTTAGGCTCAGGTTTGTATGGTGATTGACAAAATGGAGAATTAATTTACGTAGGTAGATTTACATTGCTTAAGATCTATTATAATATATTCAAACTACTTAAGTAAAAAAATTTTAAGAAAATTCACTACTAAATCAACAAATAGAGAATATTACTTCTGCTACTGTAAAAAATAAGCCCTAGTGTCAAAGGTATCAGTATCGTAATTTTTATAAAATACTAGCGGAGCCGGCAGACTTCGTTCAGCCCACCAGCGCTACCTATCGGGTCCAAATTGATATCATCATCGTCTTGACCTTATCCCACCTTACGTGGGGTCGGCACAACATGTCTTCTTCTTCCATTCTCCTCTGTCAGTCGTCATCTCAGCACTCACTCCTTTCTTACTCATGTCATCATTCACACAGTCCATCCATCTTTTCTTTGGTCTGCCTCTGCTAATATATCCATCCACTTCCAATCCTAACATTCTTCTCGTCACATGACTATCATCTCTCCGCATTACATGCCCGTACCACGCTAACCTATTACTCCTCATCTTTTCCGTCACTGGCGCTACTTTAAAACTTCCTCTAATATACTCATTCCTCACCTTATCCATTCTCGTCACCCCACACATCCATCTCTGCCGCGTGCACTCTTTGCTCATCCGTCCCTTTGGTGGCCCAACATTCCGATCCATACAATACGGGTCCAAATTTATATATTATACATAAAAACCTTCCCCATGAAAACCTCAGTAATTTGGTGAAAACCGCATGAAAATCTGTTCAGTAGTTTTTGTGTTCATCGCGTTCAGACAGACAGAGGCAGAGTGGAATTCTTTTTTTATATATAGACATTTTTCCTCATTAAAATCGCATAAATCACCTCTCTCGCTCACACATACCTATAAAAATGAAACAGTAGATTGTGTTGCGTACATTTCCCGGAATGCAAATTTCATGACGTTAACTTCGCAGGAGCTTAAAAGCACATCTTAATACTTTGTGTATGATATGATACTTTGAGTACTTATGTGATTGGTGTAACGTGAGAGCTTTGAGAAAGTTGACTGTTAGTGACTCTTGTTTATTAAGTAAAGAAAATATTATTTTTATCTATACTAATATTATAAAGAGGAAAACTTGGTTTGTTTGGTTGTAATGAATAGGCTCAAAAACTTCTAGACCTTTTTTAAAAATTCTTTCACCATTCGAAAACTACAGTATCCACGAGTAACAAAGGCTATATTTTATCCCTGTATTCTTACGAGAACGGGGACTACGTGGGTGAAACCGCGCGGAGGCAGCTAGTGTTTAATATTACTGGATTACTCCTAATAATAATTGTAGCTATACTACTGATATATCAAATAGATAATTGATTACTTTAAAAAAAAATCTAAAATTTACCGAGAGTTAAAAACTAAAAGCCTAATATTCTTAAACGCGCATTTTTCGATAGCGGTACTTGTCCGTTTTTGAAACATTTTTGATTGGTGCTCCGCTCGTATTCATCGTAGCGTGAAGATATATAATCTATTGTCTTCCTCAACAAATGGGCTATCTAATACTGAAACAATTTTTCATATCGGACCAGTAGATCCTGACCAGTAGCCCGTTCAACCAAACAAACTAACAAACTCTTCAGGTTTATATAATCTATATATATAAAAGAAAGTCGTGTTAGTTACACTATTTATAACTTAAGAACGGCTGAACCGATTTGGCTAAAAATTGGTGAGCTTAGAACCAGGAGATGAACATAGACTTTTTATCCCGGGAAAATTGAAGATCCCCGGGAACCGAGGGGAGCCACTAGTATTAGTATAGATTCGACTAGTTCATTCTTTTAATACTAATTACAACTCTGTTGATATTGCGCGGCAACGCGTCCCAGTATCTTCAAAAAGAGAATATACCAATTCTTTTTCACGCTTTATATATATTTATAGTAAACTGTGGTAAAAGGTGTTGGTGTCACCGTTATAAAGTTTTGTACAATTTTTTTTTCTTGTAATGTTTATGGTGTCACTGTTTGTTTACCCCAATAAATGAAAAAAAAAAATAGATGTGTTTCTCAGCGCATGTAAAGCCGCATCCCACATTTCAGACGTGCAGTTTCCTCTACTCGATATAAATAACGGAAAAAACATTATATGCCACGAAACTTTGATAACAACTTAAGTATTTCCTCCCCAAAGGGGGAACTTCAGAAGTAGGTGACAGAATAAATCACTTACAACCATAAATATTTTATCGTACAGACAATATACCGTTATGTGCTGGGAACTGTTATTTTTCACAAAATAAACCGTTCTCATAATAACGTTTAGAGTACCGTCGAAATAAGAATAAGTACGGAATCCTACGCGCTAGGTTTGCTATCATTGGGTATTTTCGGCTTTAAGAATATTTATTTGTCATAAGAATTACAAACAATTCACTTACATGAGAATACATTAAACTATTTGTCTATAAATATATCATTCTGGTGAGCGTACAGGGCCATTAGCATAAAGAAACAAAAAAGTAGCTATAATAAATAAAATTAAGTAAAGTAGTAACAATAAATATTTAAGGTATAATAGATATTTTAAATAAACTATGCTGTGTTATTGAGTAACTTAATATACCAACGAAATACATTTCATTTCAAATACAATCATATTGTACGTATACAAATATGTATTTCCGAACACAACAAAATGTAAGATATGAAACAAAATGATGAATAAAAAAAATTACTTAGATCTCTTTTGGAAATTGAACTCTACAATTTTATGACCAGGCTTATTGAATCTAAGAGTCTGCTTTTTCGTAAAAACATTAAATATTAAATAAATAAGATTACTATTAATTATATAAGACTAATAATATTATCTATAGTCCACATAAAATAGGTGATAATAGAGCATTTTCTATTAGACTAACATAACTAGTTCATAGAATTCAGAGCAAGTTTTCAAACCTAGGCTTAGAGCTACGGCGTAGCAACGTCTACAACATTTCGTAACCACATTACACGTCGCTCGTAGCCTGTAGCGCTACGGTTATGGTCATCGATATCAAAAAACTAGATCCACAATTTATTGTAACTAAATAGGTATTAAAATATCTAGATGATGATAAATAGTTACTTATTAACGTTGTTTTCAGTTTATAATTGTGTTAGTTATTTATTAAGTTTTTCTTATAATATTAAATTAATGTGTAATTTTGTGAGTTTTAAATTATAGACAAAAATCTTACACTTAAAACCATATTTGCGTAATTTCAACCCTTCTACTAGCTGCCCTTACTGACCCATATTCTAGTTTCTTATCACTAGGTACATATTATAAAAAAGTCGCTTTCGCTGCCTGTCTTCTTAAATCTTTAAAACTACGGAACATACATATTTTAATGCGGTTTTTTTTAATAGATAGAGTGATTCAAGAGGAACATTTTTATATACAATACATGCATAATATGTTAGAGAAACACTGACAATGTTGGACGTTACTAATGTGATGTAAGCATTGCACCCGTGCAAAGCAAAGGCGGGTCGCTAGTACTAAATAATGGCCAAATGTTTTCACGCCCCGTCTACCTAGAAGAAGGTATCTGTAATAGATCAGAGTTGTGCATCTATTATAATTAACATCAATGGTTACTTGAATATAATTCAATAAGTTGAGTCTGGCGTTGTGTCAAGTTTCAATACCACTTTTGTCTCAGCCGATGTCAATAATATTGTTAGTGTGTTGAATAATTAATTTTATTAACTAGAGAAGCAGAGTGCTTGTAGTAATTTAAAATGCTTTAAAAGGTGTCCTGGGACATTTTTCACACACGGCCAATCTGATTCCAAACTAAGCAGAGCTTGTAATATGGTAACCAGACAGCTACATATACTACTTTTAAATACATACTTATATAGATAATTACATCCAGACACAGAATAATCAGACATATTCATGCATACAAATGTTTGTCCTGGGTGGGATTCGAACCCACGGCCCGCGGCTTGAATGTCAGGGTCACTAACCACAAAGCCATGTCTAAATAGTAAAGTATTCAGTACAATACTGGCTGGTTGGCTTTGTGACTGTCATCTGCTGGCTGTGGGTTCGAATCCCAATCAGGACTAATATTTTTGTGCACGAACATGTATTGGTTTTGTGTCTGAATGTTAATACTTATATAAGTATGTATATAAAAGTAATACATCTGTTAATACAGTGCTTAGTTTGAAGTCATATGTAGGTACCATGTTAGGAAAATGTCCCCAGATACTTATTTTATTAATTTATTCATATTTATAATATAAATATGTTTGTCAAATACTATTACTTTGTGTAGATATTATACCCAGTTATCAAATAAATCTTATGCCATATTAAAATAGTACTCATATTTCAGAAGCAATATTTTCATGTAGCGATAAAAATAGTTTTAAAAGGTGAATGCCATTTACATTACACGATATTTCTACACAATACTTTCATGTTTTCCTAACTTAAGTAATTTACTTCTCTTGTAAAGCCACCGTGGCTCAGTGGTGTACGTACCAACAAGATCTCGGTGCAGGTTCATAGCCCTAGTCCATGTCACTTCTCAGTAAGAAACAACTTTCAGAACCGAGCATTAATAATGACTATTCATATAAGTGCTTGATTGAGGCCTATTTGAATAAAAAAGATTTTAATTTGATTTGATTTGATTTGAGTGGATCGTGTCGAGTCATGACGTGTCGCGTTGTGTCTCGTCGTGTCGAGTCGTGTCTCGTCGTGTCTCATCGCGTCGAGTCGTGTCTCTTCGTGTCGCGTCGTGTCGTGTCGTAAATTATGAATGGAACGTGCAAAATTCACCTGCATCCGTGTAGTGACGTCATACACCAGATATTTATCATTCCACGCGATCCGGGCTCTGCTCCGGCCCCGGGACCGGCTCGCCTTATGGATATAAATATACAATTTGTCGCGAGTCTGTCCCGGATTCCGTTATTTATTGCCATCATCTAAGTGCGCTGAAATGGATTGTTTTAAAACGTAAATTTAAAGTTTGTTGCAAAGAATTTTTATAGCAATTTATAAAGAAATTTATTTTCACACGTTTAAAGTCAACGCTTTTTTAACGTCCGTTAGAAAAACTCTTGTGTGAATGAGTGCCTACACGTCAAGTCATCGACAATTGGCATTTTGAAAATATCAAAACTATAGTTAGGTACATGGATTTTTTAAAGATAAATTACGGTAAATATTATAAGACATTATATACACAATATACACATAGTAAATAAATTGATGCTTTATGTTTAGTAGTACATTATAGGTATATAAAGTGCATATTCCTTCAACCGATGACCGTGCTAATGTCACAGAGCACTAAGTGGACGCAGCACTTAAAATCAAATCAACTTTTACGTGTCGCATAAAATTTTAGGGCAAACACACACCGCATTTTGGTAATGACACATGACCCATTACGCAGGACACAAAACGAGTCGCCACAAAACGCTCTAAAACTTAATGTCGCCAGTGCATCATCGTAAAAGATGCCATTTCACCGTAAAAAAATACCGCTCTAGAAAAATTGGGACAAAATCTTAAGCCCACCTGGCGCTAACGGATGTTCATTTGTCGCCGCGCTGGGCTCGCCGTGGGCGTGGGCGTGGGCCTTAATGATAATCATTAGTATTCCATTGCGACTCCTTCTTGCAGTAAATAAAAATTTGCAATCATTCCGGGCAGATGTTGCGATCCATTAAGTCGGGCGTGACGCGCGTGGCTCGTCGATTTATTACGCTCGAAGGGGACACACGGCCGAGGACTGCTTGCGTGCACGCAGCGTTTCAACCTATCTACACTAATATTATAAAATTATAATATTGTAACAAATAAACTCAAAAAGTACTGGACCGATTTTAATAATTATTTTTTCATTAGAAAGCTACATTATCACTGAGTAACATAGGCTATATTTTATCACTGTATTCCCACGGGAACGGGAACTACGCGGGTAAAACCGCGCGGAGGCAGCTAGTAGCCTATAAAGGCGAAACAGCATGAATAGGGCTCTTTAGATCTACCAACAGGTCCCGTTAGCGACCCACTGTGCTATAATGTAATTATAATATGGATTGATGAATGAATCATTGTTATACGTTATAATCTACGCTTATGTAAAAAACATTATGCAATGAAACTTACTCATGATAGTGCTACAAAATGATATAAAAAGTCAAAAATCAAAGTTAGTCAATGCATCTTCGAAAAATATCAATTTTAGCTGTAATTCTAAAACTTTCAATTGTCTAGGTACCTGTCACGCATCATGAGATACAGCTCGGAAATAGACAGCCAGACAGACAGCGGAGGATTACTATGGAACGCTAAAACGTCATCTAAACGCAACACCCCCGCACGCAATGCCCCACCATACGTTTCCACCTCGAAATCCATGAATCATTTGTGATTCCATCGAGTTACCCATACATCGTCGTGTCACGCACCGTGCACACAGTCGCTCGCGCACCCACCGCGCAATGTACGCCACATCACTTTAATATCCGCTCGCAAATGGCGGCTCGTTAGTGCAAACAAGTAGACGGAGTGGAAATTAGGCATTGAGATGTTCCCGGGATAACGCGGGACAGATTGAAACGTCGAGTTACGTGTGAGATACATACTAATATGTATTATATATACCTTACAATATCTATCTTTTCTTTTATATATATAAAACAGTCCCCGCCGCCTCTGTCTGTCTGATCGCGATGAACACACACTGAACAGATTTCCATGCGGTTTTCACCAAATTACGGAGTATTTCATGGGGAAGGTTTTTATGTATGCATCAATTTGGACCCGGTAGGTTGCACTGGTGGGCAGAACGAAGTCTGCCGAGTCCGCTAGTAAGAATATATATCTCAAAAGGAATTGCCGCTGTTATCCAATCGACTATTGAATAAATATCTTCGGAAATTCTTTATACGTGGGCGATTTGACTGGATATACAGATTGGTGGAATTATAGATAGCTATTATTGAATACACACTCATTTATCTACATTTAGAGACATACCAAACCAACGTATTCAAACATACAAAATTGCTTGACTTAAATAAATAAATAACCTGGGACATTTTTCACACACGGCCAATCTGATTCTAAACTAAGCAAACCTTGTGATATGGTAACCAGATAACTGATATACTACATATACGACAGCCCGGTTGGCTTTGTGGTTAGTGACCCTGACTTTCAAGCCGCGGGTCGTGGGTTCGATTCCGAAGTATGTATTTAAAAGTAGTATATGCAGTATATCAGCTATCTGGTTACCATAACACAAGCTCTCTTTGATGCTTAATTTGGAATCAGATTGGCCGTGTGTGAAAGTGTCCCAGGATATTTATTTATTTATTTATACTACTTTTAAAGAAAAAAAAAAGAAAGATAGAGAATTATATTACTTGCGTGAGATTCTATTACAAATATATAATTAGCTTTCTTACATAAAGTTATGACATTAAATGACTTTTATCATAGTCTCCCCATCACCATTATGATCAGCCAATCCCACCCGGAGGATTTCGAGTTAACAATACCGAACAGAATATCCGGTAAACGACCGCCTTTTTATCCACAAAAGCCTTCGTCCACGTGATGTTTCCATTAAAAAAATCCCTCTTGTTCATACTCATTTAATCTCGGTGAGAATAGGGCTGTCCACACGGAACCGCAAGCTCATCAGGTTGGAATGGATGTTGGAAAGTGCTGGAATAACTTTATTGGAAACCGTTATACAGCGTAATCATGTTATAATGTATAATGAGATTCCAGTATATTTACTTCTTCACTGTTATATGTGACAGAAGAAGTGATACGTGAACATTCCTAAAACATAATGTACCTAGGTATTCTGTTTGATATTGCTTATAGGACATTGTTCGGATCAAATAAATATTAACTTGCACTTTGTTATATTTCCAAATGTCTACTCAACTACTTAGAGAATACAAAATCGATTAAGAATACTAAAAGAATAATTCAGCAATAACAACAACCAGTAGTTAAATCACATGATAAATAAAATAAAATAAAATTGTATAAAGCGCGACAGCCCTAAGCAACATTATTTATTCTGGCAACTCTTAATTTAGCTGAAAACAGCAAACCTTGCGACCGTCACTGCACAATAAACCATTTTAATGAATAAGTGTCATCGTTTTATGTCGCTGATGATATAATGCGTTTTATGGGTCAGCGTACAGTCGTCAGCGGACGGGTTTGTTTACTAAAAGGTAAAGATATAATACATAGTGGCAACATAATGTGGTAACATGTGGTACCATAACACACTAGTGGCCCCCGCGTTCCCGGAGCTCTTTAATTTGTTATAAATCGCGGGGTGCCACTAATATCAGAATATATTTTAAAAGTAGTACTTATATGCAGTAGTGTAAATCGGCTTTATTTGGTTACAATAGTAAAAGTTCCACGTAGAAGTTTTGAACCAGTATGATCTATTATAAAAAATTGGTTGCCTGTAAAGTCGGTATACGGGCGAAAGTTTTACGTGACAACCATTAGGCGGGCTAACCATGCCCGAGTGGAAGGGACGCGTGCCTCTCACTCGCTCTCATTGTGAGCGCATAACGTGAGCGGAGCGTAACGCAGTTTCTTGAAGTGTCACCCGGAAAACCAATTTATAAGACGTTGTCACGTCAATAAAATATAAATCTATTTGACTACATATTTGAAATACTTATATTTTACCTCCAGACCTTGGAAATACTTACGTCATTAATTCGATGAGTTATACTAGTATTCGTCTCAGTTACCAACCAAAAAAAATTATAAAAAAGATTAACAACAACGACCGATGCTCGTCCGGTAATCCGTTCCGGTAAAAATGCCGGTTAAATCCGGACAAGTGGGTCGGTTAATAATTTTTATGATACGTTAAATACGCGTATTAAACCGCGTAACGACCGGTTGAACATTAACATTGTAATTTTATGTTTAAACAACCCGAAAGGATTAAGCCATTATTTTCGTTTCTTGATTGCGATTTGAGCCATTCTCTCGCCTATCTGTACTTATCTGTAGGTAGGTATATAATATTTAAATTATAAAGAGGTACCTACCTTATGGAGTCCTAACTATAATATTAGAAATGCGAAAGTAACTCTGTCTGTCTGTTTCGCTTTCACCCTAAAACTACTGAAGGGATTTAAATGAAATTTGGTACACAGATTGTCTAGAGTCCGAGAAAGGACATAGGCTACTTTTTATCCATAAATAAATTGATCAATAGAGGGGCACATAGCTCGTAGAATCGATGGCCGTTGGGGCAGACGGGTTCTCGAGTGGAGACCACGCACCGGCAACGCGCAGCGTAGGGCGTCCACCCACAAGGTCGACCGACGACCTGATAAGGGTCGCTGAAACCCGCTGGATGTAGGCAACGTCCAACCGGTCTGCATGGAAGTCGATGGCGGAGGCCTGTGTTCAGCAGTGGACGTCCTACGGCTGATATGATGATGATGATGATGAAATAGATCAATATGATTTTTGATACATATTTTTCTGTGTCCTAGTAATCAGTATGCAATGATAAATTTGTTTAACTTATTTGTATTAGTGGCTCTGTTAGTGGTTAAGTTAGTTTAACTTTGTACCAAATTTCATCAAATCACTTCATTGCTATGGCGTGAAAGCGTAACAGAGACCAAGTTACTGTCGCAATTATAATATTACTAGCTGCCTCCGCGCGGTTTTACCCGCGTAGTTCCCGTTCCCGTGGGAATACAGGGATAAAATATAACCTATGTTACTCGGTGATAATGAAGCTTTCTGTTGAAAAAAGAATTATTAAAATCGGTCCAGTACTTTTTGAGTTTATTCGTTACATACAAAAATACAAATCTATCCTCTTTAAAATATTAGTGTAGATTAAGTTATAGCTCTATTAGTTATGATTGCATAAAGCCCAGTCACCAAATATAAATAACTAAAAGCATCAAAGCACTTTCACAAAGCAAAAGTTTAAACACAGTAGTAGCGTCTATTGCGTTAGTTCACACCAGTAACGGCCTCTCACGTTATTGAACCGACTCTCAAGATAACTGCCCGTATTATTGACAATGGCCCGTCTGTTTGTTTGTCTGGCCGTTTGCCAGAAACCAGTCAATTCTCGAGTAATGGCGCGCTTTACTTACAGTTATTGAGTTAAGGGTATATTCGCATTGTGGGTAATATTTACCCGTAGTCTTGAGTAGTATCGGTTTTTTTTTTGTTTAGGAAATACTGGGTAATTTTGTAACATTGTTTTTAGGTGTGTGATTGTATTGTAAAAAAGTTCTATAGGTAATCCCGTCGTTTTATAAGTTGGTATATTATCGAATGTAAAGACAAATCTACACTAATTATATAAAGAGGAAAGATTTTTATATTTGTATGTAACGAAAAAACTCAAAAGTACTGGACCGATTTTAATAACTCTTTTTTCATTAGAAAGCTACATTATCACTGAGTAACATAGGCTATATTTTATCCCTGTATTCCCACGGAAACGGGAACTACGCGGGTAAAACCGCGCGGAGGCAGCTAGTAGTTCATAAAAGTCTAATATTGTAATTAGTTAAAATAGTTAAATACATATATTATGCAAGATAAAGGTGTTTTAAAATGGTAAGTTTTGAAAATGTATTATTTTATCAACTAAATAGTTTTAGCGATCGCAGTAGTTCACAAACACCTTTACATTTGCTCCTTTATAAATTTTAAATGCAATTTACTTTTTATTGGCGAACCGCTAGTACCGCTACTGAAATATTTGTTTGTTGTTATTTAACTAAGTGAATAACTTGAGACGACGTTTGCGGGGTCTTTTGATGTCTTTTCGGGGTTTTAAAGTATTTATTTTAAGCTTGAGAGAAGGTACAGTTAGGGAAAAAACAATTTCAAGTAGAGACATTGGATTGTGACCCGTACTACCAGATAATCTAATTTGCTGAGCGTGGTTTAGCTGAGATACTTTAGCTGGCATTTCAGAACGTGGGTTCGATACTTAGGCGTCATTCGCACGAGTGTTTTTTTAACGGACGGAAAAGCGTTCAAATACTACAAATGCATTCCCAAGTATATGTTCACACGACAGCGTTTTTAAAGCGCGACGCTTTTTTATCGAGCGGTGTTGCATTTTCAAATTTGGGCGTTGGAAATAGAGCATATTATGGTGCTTGGGAATGCATTTGTTGTGTATGAACGCTGTTCCGTCGGTTAAAAAAACTCTCGTGCGAATGAGGGCTTACTGTAGTAGTGTATGAGACTTGAATCGAGCGCGTACGTCACTATCGCACTATAGTCTGTGGGAGTCAAAGTGGTCGCCATAGCCGAAATCGGTCGGACCAATCATCATCATCAGCATAGTCTGTGGTCTGACAGACATTTGCAAATTAATTCGATACCTAAATTTGCAAACTGAAAAAGTGGAGTTATTGGGCTTACAAATTAAGGTATCAAAATGTGGTAGAGGGTTGACGAGCTAGTAAAATAAATTACTATTATTGCAAACTTTACAGGTATATTTAAAAAGTTGGCTCGTGCACTTGTGTATATGTTTGTAATTAAGCTCCTCCTAAACGGTAGGACTGATAATTTTTTTTTTTTTAATGTGTTCAGGAGATTTCGAGATTGGTTTACATTTACAATTGGACACGGTAAGTGGCGCTGATGGGCAGAGTGAAGTTCGTCGGGTCCGAAAGTGTATGTATCACATATATTTATATAATATTGGAAGAGGTATATCGACAGTTTACAGTGCCTTCTAATCTTGAAATACGTATATATTTTATGTTTGATCTACAGCCCGTCAGTCACCGAGAGTACCTATATCATCAAATTGAACCCAAATAGGATAGACACATGGACGGTATAAAAATGAACCTACATGAAACAATCCCAAATTACGTACAAAAATAGCATCTCAAAAGAGACGGGTTATAAAAATACAATTTACCACGAAAAGAGAAACTATTCAATAGCAATCTTCAAAATGATATACGAACAGAAAAGGTCTGATTCCAATTTTAGTGGGGATTTCAATATATTCAATGAATATCTTAGTAGCGGAGCAGGTTAGAGTAATGTCTATTGGATTTTCGTGAAAAAAAGTATAAAGGACGGTCAAGAGTGATTTAAAATTCATCGAGAGGGTTCCTTTACTTAATCGATATATATCTACTTGACTTTACGAAGGTAAACCCCAAGTTCTTCACCTGTGCCCATTCTTTTCTATGTTTGAATAAGTAACTTATATAAAACTAGTTGCTCCCCGTGGTTTTACCCGCGTATTCGGGAGGTCTTCAATTTTTCCGGGATAAAAAGTAGCATATATCCTTCCTCAGATTCTAGACTTTCTGTGTATCAAATTTCATTTAAATCAGTTTTGTAGTTTTATCGTGAAAACGATATAAACAGACAGAGTTACTTTCGCATTTATAATATTTGAATAGATAATGTATCATATACCTACCTACATTAGAAGGGGTGTTTTCCTTATTTTTATTAAATAAACAGTTGACACAGTATGAAGTGTCTGTCATCATTATATGTTTGCAATACCTGCGGTATGACATGTAATTTCCTCCGATCTCGCCTGCTACTGTCACATTACATATCGGATACAAATCTTAAAACGAACCTCTCACTCTAAGAGAGAGACAGGTAATATTTATTTATTTATTTGTATTAAATATTACGGTTAAACACCAGTTATAATTTTTAAGGAACAATAAACAATAAAATTACAATATGAAATAATTACACAATGAAATAAATTTACAAGATCGAGAAACTACTAAGTAACACACACAGTCATACATCTTTCTCGCAAAAGCGCAAATATACAGACAATATCTACATCCAGCCATTCATCCGCAAACTACAAGTAAGGTAGCCAGAGCTCCATGAGGAGACGCTGTAGTGGCAGTGGGGGGACCAGGGGTGGAGTAGCGTAGGGGTATGCAGGAGCGATACCTGTCTTCCTTCGATGAAAAGTCTAAAACGCTTTGTCCGTTTCACTGCCTACACAGTTGCTCCCTTTTTTACAGGGTCGGCAACGCGTGAGTGACGCTTCTGGTGTTGCAAGCGCACGGTACGGTAACCGCATCCCATCAGAAGGGAACGTATGCCTGTTTGCCACCCTTGTGGAATAAAAAAAAGACAGAGAGTAAAGGCCAGCGAAACTTCATCGTGTGTCATTTAAGTTTAGGTTTTAAGTCAACTTGCTTGCAGTAGACAACCCATTACAACTTCATCTTTTTTCATTGCACAAAGCTGACAAGCACATCGTCCTGACGGTAAGTGGTCACCGTCACCGTCAAAAATACCTATGACATAAAAAAGGCTGCACTAAAATGTCGCTGAAGCCTTTTAAAGTATCCGGCGGTAAATAATGCACATGTCACTCCGTATTTAGTAAGTTAATATGAAGCAGCATTTTATTTACGCCGGATACTATACTGCTTATTATAATATTTCGTGTTACATTTATGTTTACAAAGACAGATAAAAAGTGACTTAACACTTTTCCTCAGTTAAAAGCTTTATCTTCTAAATCTTATCTTTTATACGAAAGTCTTTTAACATTAAAATTTGAAGTAGCAATCTAACAATACGAATACAAAATTCATGTTTTTTCGTCTCAAACAAACAAAACAGTACCCTAAAAGCTAAGAAAATATATTTATTTTAATGTTTTAGCTAAATCCAGTTACGCTTCAAGGGGTTTTAACAAGTCGAATCGTGGAAAGCATAAAGTGCTCCTTACAAAGGGCAATCGTACTTACTTATCCATGAAAATGTACCTCCAACTAATGTTATTACTTATTACAATTTTTATTTATTTTATAAAATACTATTGGACCCCCACGGCTTTGCTCGCGTTCCCGGGAGATCTTCAATTTTCCAGAGATAAAAAGTAACCTTTCTCAGACTCTGAAATATCAGTGTACCAAATTTCATTTAAATCGGTTCTGTAGTTTTTGCGTGAAAGCGTAACAGACAGACAGAGTTACTTTCGCATTTATAATATGTAGTAATATGGATAGCTGCCTCCGCGCGGTTATACGCGCGTAGTTCCGTGTAGTTCAGTGTGCGGTTTTCACATTCTATTAGGAGGAATTATAGTGGCAGATATTTTTTGTAGATTAAATGTAAAAAAACTAGTGGACTGAATAAGTATGTTGGGAACTTTATATTCTGCAATTTCCAAGAAGGCAATTGAACACCACCTGCCTCTAATCACTTCTAAGGGGGTGAAGAACAGGCACCTGAGTCTCAGCCTGTATGGAGTCCAGACACCAGAAATAAGCACGGCAAACTCAGTATCTAGTCTTGGAAATGAGCACTGCACGGCAATGAGGAACAACACAACACTCATGTAGTTGATAGAACGTCTATTGTTGAGGATCTGACACGGTCACGATGAGTAGGTAAAGGAACGTCCTTCTCTCACGGCACTTAAAGGCATCCTGCCCGCTCGTTGCAACAACGAGTTATAATCCCACCCTCAGATCGAGTTCAGTGGTGTTTCGAAACTACCCTCATGGTAATGCAGAAACCGAACAATTAGTATCGAAGATTTATATAACGTTTTGTACCTAATAGTAACCAAATACGTCAGTAAGTCATATACGTCAGTAAGTCATTTTCTTCGCTAACTTAATAGCCTTCATCTAGACTTTTCCACTTTCAGTACAATACTCGATAACCACACAGAACAATATTAACTTAACAAGGTCTACTATGATCACGTCTGCATTTCTTTTACAAGCCTATCTTACATTGCAAAGGTATACCTATAAGAATATACTCTCAGAACAATGAAATTAGGAAATAATTATCTATTAATGATAAATTATGATTTATAGTTTTTATTTTTTTAGGATTTGGAACTAGGTATATATTAAAATATTTATAGTTCCTTTTTTCATGAATCAGATGATTAGCTTTAGGGCTCTGGCCTTAGAGAGTAATCTTAAAATAAGTTACTTGTTTTTTCTAAATATTTTGTGGTTAAGGGTTGGTTTCTTATGTTAGTTACATGTTGATTATTTATATACTCCAATAAGACACAGTTATTTTGGCCTCAATTGTATATTAATAATTAGCTAATTATATAATTCAACTGAAAAGAATATTTGATTACACATTTTTTTTCGCCAG
The DNA here is from genome assembly GCA_905147785.2 of Thyatira batis. Classification (NCBI taxonomy): domain Eukaryota; kingdom Metazoa; phylum Arthropoda; class Insecta; order Lepidoptera; family Drepanidae; genus Thyatira; species Thyatira batis. The sequence continues at coordinate 7,167,957 of LR990510.1, forward strand.
ATTGCCAAAATTTAATGTAACGACTGCGCTCTCGTATAAATCTCCATGGTTTAATGATCCGCGGCCCCAACTTGAGGACGGAGTGCCGAAACTTGTCTGGCGGCTAATTTGCCGCTAAATTGAAAACACTGAAGTTTTCCATCTAACTTGGCCGATAAAACATGGAGTTTTATTATGTTGTAGTGACTACGATTGCTTCGTTAGTCATTTTGTAACACTATCTCGAAGGCATGAATATTCTTGTGATACTGCGTAGGAATATCTAGAACTAAAACTAGTATATCTGATATTTGGTTACCAAATTTTTGCTTTGTTTGATATCGTTTTGGTCCAGCAAGGATTTTGTTACTTAGGGATGTAGTTTGATGATAAATCAATATGCTGTTGGTAAACTTTTTAATCATATTTTAGTACATACTCAATTCACTTCCAGCTACGTTAGCATATTAGCATTACAAAAATTCCAGACTACCCTCAACAATTATTATAAAAGTGTAATTTGTATTACGCCGAACAAATACATTTGTTTTTAGTTTTTAATGTAATTTTCGTATTTAAGTGAATTTAATTCTTATGAGAAATAAAGTTATCTCAACCTTACTTGTCAAGATTTTTACCACAATTAGGCATTTTACAGTGGAAATATTTAAAAACGGCGTTATATGACACTTCACATTTTTCTGGCTCAGCTCCAAACTGGATAGTATATGTAGGACACTCCAGTGCTCACCATCTAGAAATAACGACCTCTCCAGACTCCAAGACGGACTCTCCACATATCTCCAATTTGAGTAAAACCAACCTTATATCAATACCACTTGAGTCTGTATCGAAAGCAAATATAACATTGTTAAGATCTGTGAAAATTGCAACGTCGCCTTTACAGTCGATTTAATGGATTCTCTGTCTTATATCAAAAGAGCTAAAAGCGGTGTTAACTGTAAATATAATCGGATACACTGTTTAAAATTGAATAAAGGAATCGGTTCTTGAGTTATAGCAGTTTGCGCGAAGGCAGTTGAAACTTTTTTAGTTTCGCTACTGTTTTGAATTTCGGGAACAAATTTAGTGTGTAAAGTATATTTTGTTGGCGATTTATGTGCTTTGTGAAACGGCTTTATGTTTGTAAAAGATTGTTGAACTTGTGAGAACGAATTTGTGAAGTGAGAACTTTGGCGTGTGAAGCGATATTTTGGTTCGCGAAAAACTTATGGGTTCGCGTCTCTGACATGCTAATGTTAGCAAAAATCTCTGAGACTGTTATTTCATCATTTCGAACTTCCACTTCTATTGGTAGTTTTGGGACTGTTAATAAGGATTTTTAATCATATAAGAAGCTTAGTAGGTATAGGTATATGTTTAATGATTGCCTTCAGTTTTGCCATAATTCTGTTTACCATCGTGCTATGTATTCTGGTATATAAAATCTAAAGTTAATTGTTGGATTCGAACTAGTTTTCGGACTGTCACTGGGCTATTTATTAGTGAATTTTCTTGTACGGTAACCGTCCTCCGGCTTATCATGGATAAGTACCTACTTTTATATTTAAACTATGATTGAAATTTCATTTATAATAGGTATAGGTAATAGGTATAGGTAAGTAGGTACATTATCTATAAACAGTTGAAAGTCAGTTGTAGTATATATATAGTTATCTCCCGTAGTTTATATTTCGACATGGTCTTCTAGCGTTGTTAGATTTAAAGATTATGTTAGCATTTTTTGTTCTGGAAGATCAAAATTTTGTTCTATTTAATAATTATTTTATCTTTTTTTTCATTCTGGGAGATCAAAATTTATAATTGAAATTTCAATTTTAGTTTAAAAATACAACATTTAACCCTTTGGCGTAAATGTTGCCCCTATCATTCTCCATGTTCTCGGCTAAGTAAGCTCATAACATGTCAATTAAAAAGACACTAATAGTTTTATTCAAACAGTCCCGTAGTCTTTAAAATAAACTATTAATAGTAATTAGTATCTGTGTCATGTTTATTTGCATGTCTAGTTATTATCTCTATTCATGTCAATATCCTTTCGACTGTGTATATTTCTTTAATAATTCTCATTAAAATGTATCTCTCTATCTTACATTAAGTTCTTCGTAGGTACATGAGTACCTACCTACTAACAATAAATTATGTAGTTTTAGCTCTTTTTCAATATCTGATTCTTATAATTAGGTAAGTTCGTATTATGTAACTATGCGTTGTAACTCTAAATTATCAAATTTATCAATTTATAAAAAGAGTTGGTACTTTCTTCTCTATAGATGTTTCCTTCGTTAGGTTCGTATTATGTAACTATGTGTTGTTCCTCTAAACTATGTTATTTATCAGTTTATAAAATGTTGGTACTTTCTTCTCTATAGATCTTTCCTTTCTTGATATTATTTTTTGTACATTACTGAGTGTCAGAGCTTATTTAAATTTATATTGTGTTCATTATTCTGGTGGATACAAACTTGGCAAACAAACGGTTGGAGAACAACGCGTGTGTGCCCGCCATAAGGCAACATATCTGTTTCAGTAATTACTAGACGAAGATTTGATCTCCAAACAGTAACCAAGCCTCTCTACATAATAAGGATTCATTTGCCAGATGTTCAAAATAAAACAATGAATATTCTGTAACTAATGAATTTATTTACATATTCACATATAATTAAATTTTCCAACATTCAAATAAGTATAATATTATATAATAATATCTTAAACTAGTACAAATATCTCGACTATTATCATTAAGTGTCTATCACAACATTCAGTTTCCTTACGTAATGTTTGTTCCAACGTTTGGACAAATGTTTGTCGGCTACATGATGGTAACACACCGGAGTAACGAGTTTTATTGACGAAACCGCACGATACTGATAGGTAGGTTCTTTCAAAACATTCACTTAAGTTATATCATAAAGCTGACCTTAAATAATGTAAGGGCGAGGAAGATAATGAGGGATTTAAGCGATTTGTACATAGCATAACGTCATAATATTACATATTATTCAAATTAATTCTTCAGAGTTTTAATACCGGTAATTATATTCCTGTATTTAGCTAAGATATAAGTATTTAGCATTATAGGTACCTTACTTCTCATTAATAATTAACTAGATAAATTAAACATCAAAACCATCAGTACCTATCACAAAGACAAACAAGTTTGGCTAATCAATTTATCTTATATTTAGGTACGAGTTATTAATAATTTTTTTTTTCAGAAAGTTTAAAATTTTATTACAATTTAAACTTTCGAAACCTTACATTTACAACCTACGAACGTTAACGCTATACAGGAAACGCGCGTTGGTGTGCTACATTACAAACACTTGTCCAACCGCCGAGTCACCAGATTGACTAGCGAGTTTAATTGAGGGTGTGCTGTGTGTCAACCAATCATAACGCGCTCAAGGATGCGCATGCGCAGATCCAGGTGAGAAACAGGCTGCAGGACGGCAATACTCCTGGAAAATAAGAATTGTTTTAGTACTTCCATAACTTCAAGTGGACAGAAAAATGTGTGATGGATGAGTGGATAATTTTTTCCGGATAATTATTGTAAGTGACATGAATAATAAAAAAAACTATCTACTTTAATATCGTTTATTTACTATGACTCAATGACAGTTCATAGACAAACCTAAACATAGTAGCCAAAAAACCAAGAAAAACCGATTATAAATCGTATTATATGTAGCTTATTACATACAGTAGCTGATATGCATTCCGTGGTTCGCTATGATATTTTGATTTGCCAATAAATGAATATCATGGGGCATTTCATTCACAGAACAAACCGATATTTCGGGACATTATCTAACCCACTATCGGTGGTGACTTAAAAGTCAGGATCACTAGCGTTTAAAAATTTTAATTTTGCTATTAATTTCTGGTAACATATAACAAGCTACATCCAAACACTTGTCTAATCCACTAGTCTTCACTGCTTACCAGCAGAATCCTCTCCGGTGACCGAGGCTGGGTGGGGAGCGTCTTCCTTCACATAAGCTGGCTCGCTCTTCCTCGCGTAGATGTCGTAGATGGTGGCGATGCAGGTCAGGGTGAACTGCCCGGTCGGTGGGGGGTTCAATGTGTACCTGATAGGAGCGAAGGCATATTATTGTCCAATTGTGAAAAATAACCATGAACTGGTCAAAAAGTTGATAGAAATGTCATGAAAAGATATTTTGTTAAACGACTTCATTTGGATATATTTTTGTTGATTAGCTGCCACCCCACGGTTTCATCCGCGTAGTTACCGTTTTTGTAAGAATACAGGGATAAATACTTACAAACTTAACGGCACTTACAAATAGCGTAGGTATCTGTTCATGATGTATAATATTATTAGTATGGATAAAACTTCGACGTATCACTATAAAATTACTTTTTGGAGTAAGTTCTCGGCTATAATTCAAAAATATTTATCTCATAATAAAATACCTTTTCAGCAGTTTACTTATAATTCTCATCACTCATTTTAGTTTCATATAATACTCAACTGAGTTAAGTATTGATTAAAAGGGTCTAAACTTTACCAAAATTGTACAGACCTCAGAACCTCTTTATCTTCCTTGTCCATCTCCCTCTCGTAAACGTAATGATCCTGGTAGGCCCGGTTCAGGTTGGAGCTGGTGTACGTGAGACCCATCTTGTAGTGCTCGGCCTCGAGGATAGTGATCTCGATCTGGCTGAAAGCTCCCCTCTCCTTATAGTCCAGGTCTGAAGTTCGCCAGGATACTGTCTCTGCTATCTGTGAATGTATTTAAAATATATTTAGCTGCCTCCGCGCGGTCCCAGCCACGTTCCCGTTCCCGTATACGGGGATAAAATATAGCCTATGACACTCCGCAATAACCTAGTTGTATTGGTGAAATAATTTGAAAATCGGTTCAGTAGGTAGATCCAGAGATTACCCCTTATATGTTTTGTGGACATTTGTGAGATAAAGTTAGTTGTGTGAAGATCGAATTTTTAATACTAGAAGATGTACCAACGAGGTACATGTCGCAGTAGATGCTTTTGATTCTCAAAGTTCACGATATTTTGACTTTTCTACTTACTACTACTATTTATTCCTATAGCCTAAAATTTTATATGGTTACGGAGCAAGAATAGGTAAACAAAATATATTTACGTATAAAATGTAGGAGATCATAAAGATAATGAGTCGTATCATGCCGAAATTTCGAAGGAAAAATCTTGAATCTATATCGATAAAAGTACGAGTATCTTATCGAAATCCTCATTTATTTTCGCTCCCCCAACCTCATCAACAAAGCTGTAACATAATGACAATATCCTTTCTCACTAATGAATACGAATCTATGAATAATAGAGTATTGTTTCCAACTCTCAGAGATTTGAATAAAAATATGGAAAGTTCGTCTGACGTAAACTTTTGCGTTGTTGAAAATACTTTTTTAATATCTTTCAGGAGCTCGTTTTCGTAGAGTTTGTTAACGAATTTCTAGTTGTATTTTAATAACATGAACACAAAGACGAGTTCTCATTGAAATTCACTTTGATATTTGAAATCTGATTTGTTCTATAATAGATTTTGAATTTTAATGATCTGAGATATGAGAATACCTGACATTGTTATAGCTTGAAATTATAACAAGAATGATGCAGACATTGTCTTTCAGTTAACGATCTGAGTATTAATAACTTTGTAAATGGTTTATAGTGAAATATACCAAAATTTGCTATTTCTGTCACCGCTGGCGTAAAAAGACACAATATATTCTTTTTTATACCTCTAAGGTAGCATACGGTCCACCTGATGGGATGCGGTTACCGTAGCCTATGGACGCTCGCAACACCAGGGGCGTCACTCACGCCCCGTAAAAATCTCTATAAGAAATCTTTATAATGCTGTCCTTCTAATATAAATCATATAATACCTTATGGTCATCCAGAATCCAGGTGATGTTAGGTGCTGGATATGCCTCATCCACTGAACAGTTGGCTCGAAGCACGTCTCCCCTTGCGTAGCTCGCACGGGATATCGATAATTGGGGCGCTCGGAATGGTGGATCTAGAGATAGAGGATCAATCAGTAATTTTAATAAGGCCTGGTAAAGCTCAAAAGTGTTTTGTTAAATGGAAGTTTATTCCAGGCAGCTTTTGCCAATATTTTTAAGAAGTTTCTCATAGCCAAAGCGACCTCTTGCTTAGTATGTTTCATGTTGGTAAATAGTACCTATGAGCTTTTGTTACATACCCATTATGTTTAATACGATGATGGTAAGCAATTTCAGTTCATTAAGTTAAAAGCAGTGCTAGTTACAGCAATAGTTATTTATTATTATTATTTATTTAAAAGTGCCTCCACAATAACGTAGCTTTCTATTGGTGAAATAATTATTTAAAAATCAGTTCAGTACAATTCGTCGCAACATACCAACAACAGTGAGTGGTGCCGTTCGAATGTCAGTGTGGAAGAGAGGAGCATCTGCTGACACCTCGCACTGGTAGTCCCCGCTCAGGCGCCGATTCATGTTCACAATACGGACCTGCTGGTGGTCCGACTGGGTCAGCTGTGGGGGACAAAAGGGGGTCAATAGGGGGAGATACTCTTAAAACTTCTAATGGCTTTAGAAAGGGTTTGGATCGAGAGAAACTTTAGAAGCTATTCCTAATTCGAAGGAATTGAAGCACGTGCGTGCAGTTCAGTAAAACTTAGTTGCTAGAATCGCTGTAACATTGTGAAATAAAACGGTATTTTTCTCTGGATAACATGGAGTGTCTATTTGAACTTAATTTTAGATTTTTGCCATTATTTAATCCATGTTATCTACATAGAAATCTCAATAAATATGTATTTACCCACTATTAGTTATCGTTCTAAAGGCGAATGTTTTGTTCGGTTGATTAATAAATTGTTCATAACATTTTTTACACACGGCCAATCTGATTCATAACTAAGCAGAGCTTGTATTATGGTAACCAGATAACTGATGTACTACGTTTTAAATATATGCTTATAAAGATAATTATAATAATGATAATTCATACGACCAGCGGCTTGAAAGTCAGGGTCACTAACCACAAAGCCACCATCAATTGCCTAATTAATGAGCCTCAAGTTCCAACTCTAACACGATATATAAAAGTTTAAATTACATCGACAGAAGCGCCAGGCAGCGGGAACACCATGGTTGGCGGCATCTCTCTCGGAACATATCGATAGAACTCGATCTCAGCTCGGTACCATCGGATGGAGTAGAGGGCCGCTCCCTCCAGGTCGTAGGAGCAGCAGAGGAGTGCCGCCTGGCCCTCCCCGGAGAGGACCGCCCTTGGGACGGAGATCGAGAGGTTGCGGAGGGACCACACACCACCTGAAATGAAATAGGGGGGTTATTGCTGGGGAAGTTAAAGTTTAGATATTTTTGGTTATTATTATATCGTTTTAAAAAATGTTGTGTATCTAATTAAATATATAAAAAAGATTTAATATTATTTTTTTTCGTTTATATATTCGTAAACAAAGACATAGATCAAACATTTTAAATATATAAAACGGTTCCCGATCATTATTATGATAATTTGTCCACCCAGGACAAACATTTGTATGCATGAATATGTATGTTTGTCCTGTGTCTGGATGTATATATCTATATAAGTATGTATTTAAAAGTAGTATATGTAGTATATCAGCTATCTGGTTACCATAACACAAGCTCACTTTGATGCTTAATTTGGAATCAGATTGGCCGTGGGTGAAAAATGTCCCAGGATATTATTTATTATTTATTTATTTATAATAGTGTTGCAGCTAATCTTATTTGGGGTCAATCGGTCAAAATTATCATGTTAACTAAACACTTTTTATTATTTTTTAGTTATTCAAAATAAAATAAAATATAGCATATGAAAGTATTAAGGTACGCCCATAATCAAGACAGTTAGTTATCTTACATGAAAATTATTTATTTACCAAACCAAAACACAAACAAATACCTAAAACACAAAACGTTAATACACCCGCCGTGAATTTCCCAATGTTAGCTATCAAGCCTTCTCAATTAAGCACTATATCAATTCCCAATACAATGACCCTAATCTGGAAAATATCCCCCATTTCTTCCCTGGAGACATTTTGACGTTCGATAGTAATATTTCTACGACAGTGACTCGTGTAACACCCTCGGGGTCAAGGGACAAGGGGCCAGAGGGGGCCAAGGGGGGCAGGGGGCCAAGGGGGCTACTAATCACCGAGGCACACCTGCGACTCGGTATGTCACCCTTCACGTGACACCCTTTGTAAGGCGCTATGTTAGGTTCCTTGCGTAATAGGCTACGTCGCGCGTCGTTTAAATGTTTCCGCTCGAGATTTTTTTTCGGTGTAAATGATGTGTTAAATTGTTTTTATATAGATTGTTGTTTTTAGGATATTTTTGTTTTTATTTGGTTGAATATCACTTAAGTAGAATCCCTATTAGAATGTTGTTATACATCACATAGGTATCTTTAAAAATATAATTTATCGAAGCGGCCAAAATAATTAAAGTCCTTTTTATTACATCGCCTTTACCATGGTGTTTCAAAAATGTGTTATACTTTTCACATAGCAACAAACAAAGTCTTTGTTCACAAAACGTCATTCTTATAGAGACGTACAATCCCAAGTTTACTACTACAACCATAACGTCAAATGACCTCCAAAAACATCCACTTATAACACAGAAACAGCCATAATCCACTCGACCTTGCAACTATCTTTATTTCTATCGCCGCAAACTCCCAACTTGTCTGAGTCCCTTTTTGTTTCAATTAAGACCTGGATTCCTCTGGAGCTGTCACTAGTGTAGATTAGTCCTCACATCAATTACAAGGAGGGTGTGCATAATCCTGGGGTCATTAAGGGCTAGACGTGTTCGCAGCTGAGAAAACAGAGCCGGGCTTGCGGCTCGCTGCCCGTTATAATACCCTCTTAGGTGTGCGAGAGTCGAGTGTGGACTTTGAATACTTGCCCCCTTACATTAAGTTTTGGAGACACTGGTTTGTTTGGAGTTTGCGGAAAAGTTACACTGATGTATGACGGATTTGGGTTTGTGTTTGAACATTCTACGGTGACGTTTGGTAATTACAAACAGCTGCATTTATACTTTATTTAGACGTTCTATTTATTGAGTTTTATGTCCCATTTTGGTTCATGGTGTACAAGGTATTACAATTGCTTAAGTGATCGCGATTTAGCGATAAAATATATTCAGAACATGTTAAAATAAAACTTCTTGTAGATCTTCATTTCCTTTCAGTTCTTGAAAAGCAAACTAGACAATAGGTTTCGTGAAAACTTTAAGCTTAAAATTCACAGTATCAAAAGCGCTCGTTAAATCAAATTGTCTTTTATCTCGTTTTCTCCCAGTAAGAAATTGTACCTCTGTACCTCTCTTTAATGAATTGTGAAGAATTTCACAATTTGAGACAGAAATCATTTTCATGTTCAATGGGTATTTCAAAACTTTTATACATCGATTACTTTTGATGGATTTAGATCCATTATTTGTGTAAACTTCTCTTTTATACCAATAATGTCTAAGATTTGTAAATAATTAAAAGATTACATAAAACTTTAGTATCACCCGATCAATTTATCAATTTAGCTGATAATTTGATATTTATTCATTAAAAAGCTATTTTAGTTCACAAATAAAGACAAAGTTTACTAACTTCGATAAAATCAATGCTCAGATCTTTCAACCGTAGTACATATAAAATAATACAATACTGTTATCTGTACAATATTATTAGTAAACGAATGTAGGTAACATCAATAGAGGGCCCTCGAGAACGTTTCCAGCCTACATCTTCCGCTGAATTAACCCACGTATGCTCATCAAATTGCGCATTCACTTGAAGCTAATGAACGTAACAAATGTGGCGGAGTGTTCGTGCGAGCGGCGATGTATAGCCACCATTTAGATAATGACTGCGCGTTGTCTGCAATAACTGGATAGCTCGGTAATGGGCTCGATACATTTCGCTCTTTGGATCTCGTACTACCAATTGACACAAGTATTTTTCTTCATGTAGCTGTACCTGTAGGGAATCGTAGTGTAATTGTGTGATTATTTTGGATGGTCTTATTATCCGCTTCATTCGATCTATTCGGTTCCATTTGTCTGTTGATAGCTTTTCTAATCAGTTCATTGTTATTAAAGTCTTATTTACCCATTCAGTTGATTTCAATAACAATAAAGCAATTTTAGTTCATCTCTATTCCATAAGTACTCACCGCAAAATTTCATCATACAAATGCGTAGGTACACGATGAAATACAACCCGATTTTAATATCAACCCGCTCTATATTACTCGCAAATATCGCAATAAGCATATTCAAATCTCATTCAGTTGGATCCGTGGACAAAAGCATGTATCAAATGAAATTCTATTTACCGACATCAAAGCGAAACGTATCCCGCACAAATTCCACAGTTGACAAGTGACAGAACACGATGACGTGGCTCAAGGCACAACTACAAATCCCTATTAGAGTAGAGAGGAACAATCACAGCTATAAGACACCAATTAGGCCAATAAGTGGAATTGAGCGACAATGCTCCCCGCCGCCGGAGCTCATCGCGTTCCATTTAGCTGCAGGCTTCGTAAATCCTGTACTGTACTGTAGTTTGTAGTTTTGTAGTCAAATGCTATTATCATTTTTGTATCATCTAATTTTAATGAAATATCCATTGAGTATAATCGATTTTTTTAAACAAATTAAATGTTACAATTGTTTGAATTTAGCATAGAAGCTGTTTATATTTCTTTATATTACTTTCACCTTATTTTACCCCATTCAAATTTATCACCAAAATGGGTAATAAAGGAACTAGATAATGAAAATACGCAGCCAAATAAAGTAAGTCACAGACAATCATTTTCAATAGCTAATCGACGTCAGTCGCTTCTGTGACACGAACGTGACTGCGAACCGTGAATACGCTTCCGGGTTAATTCACTGCCAGCTTCATTTCCGCGTTTCCTGTTCTCCGGAGTTATTCCACAACTCGTATTAACATTTCGTTTCTACTTTATGAGTTATGTTCGCTGGAACAAAATGTTTCTGATTTTGTTCGTTGCTGTTGCCGCCGAGAAAGGATATTTTGAATTTGTACGCGAATTTGGTCACGTAGTTTTAGTGATTTGTTTCTTTTTATTTGATTTCATTGCAGTTGCATATTTTGTTGGTTTTGGTTTTTATTATTAGAGTACCTTATCAATTATTACGCGTACCAATATAGGTTTGTTAATAAAAGTCATATTCGTATTCATATTATTTATTTGCATTCCACAATATTAATAGTTAAATTAAGATAAGTTAAATTGACATTGTGGACCCTGCCGGGCACAGAAAATACATGAAAGTCTTCAAAATCTCGTATTTTGTTTATGTGTAAATGAGGTTTTACTAAACATTGCTTGATATTAATTTCAAATTAAATGTCAATAGCAATCACAGTTAATTAAGTGATCAAAACCGAGCCTCCACTCGACCCCCGGAATCCATCAACCCACTAACCTAACTCACTTATAATTTACTATCGCTATCATTACCAAAGCCCATCTTTTCACGCAGGAAATACGGTTCAAAATTCATTCTCGTCCCGTTTTAATTATGGTAAAATATGTCATCACAAACTGCCGTGACGTATGGCCAGTCACAGATTTAATTACCGTTTAGTTTGAGTTAGATTAGAAACGGATTCAATATAAAATAGGGGTCCCAGGCGAGTTCCTTGCGGTACTCTGTTAATAACATTACCGTGAGATCCTTCATTTGAATGAATTGGGTGTAAGCTGTTTGCTTTATTGGATCTTGAACATTGTTGGTTTACCGTTTACCATAAGCGATTTGTAACTGAACATTAGGTCATATTATTATCATTTGCAGTAGTAAATTTTGATGAACACAAAATCTATTTACTACCTATTTAATTAGAGTCTTAAATCCCATAAAGGCTTTCTCAAATTTAATGTAATGTTTTTGGCAATGTTATTACCCCCGAGGCCTATCTCATTACAAGCTTCGCTTACATCTCATTAGCGATCTCTGGTTGCCATAATAAGTCGGTTGTAGGCTTCAATCTATTACTGTATGTATAATTGTAACAATATTTGTTTTCGGTTATGCTGTTTGTGTAAGGGTCCAAGATAATCATGTTTGATGTCGAGTGTTAGTGTTTACGCCCGTGTGATGCAATTAGTGGTTGTAGTTAATTAGGCTTGTCGCGTTAATTGGCCGGTAACAAGGAGTTAATGGCTATAATATCATTAATCAGTTCAAGACCTGCTGTCGAGTATCTGTAGAATTTCATTATTATTATATTAGTTTGAAATTAATTAAAATATAAAGTTATACAACGTGAAACGTCTGTCAATGTGTTCAGGAAGCTGCGTCCAAGACTCTGTCTGGCCTTTTAGTCTTATTATCAACTACAAGTATGACAGGATTGTGGTCGAACAATTAGCCAATATAATAATATGTTTAGTTAAAATGTATTATTGTTTCATTATTAAAACTTTTATCATTTAAAACGTACAAAGCGCATGTGATTTTTGGTAATTGTGCTTTTAAATCTGCAAATACAATATTATTATTTAAAAAAATCGCTTACAATGTACGGAATTTAGTGCTATGAAACACTATTACATGAATTTCCAAGAATGTGATCGGGATCGATCGACCTACACAGTGAAACTTCCCACACTAAACCTGAACTGAGTCAAAAATTCCAATGGCTCCGCAGTCAATTTCATAAATTAACCGGAATTTGCGGGGACTTTACCTTAATCTCTTGCGTTTCAATAATCTACCGTAGGGCCGCGGGTTCGAGTTAATGGTCTG
>LR990510.1:7181316-7553816 GCA_905147785.2 Thyatira batis
AATGTCTGTGTGGAAGAGAGGAGCATCGGCTGACACTTCGCACTGGTAGTCCCCGCTCAGGCGCCGATTCATGTTCACTATGCGGACCTGCTGGTGGTCCGACTGGGTCAGCTGTGGGGGACATAAGGGGGTCAATAGGGGGAGATACTCTTAAACTTTAATGGCTTTAGAAAGGGTTTAGATTGCTGGGAGAAACTTTAGAAGCTATTCCTAATTCGAGGGAATTGAAGCACGTGCGTGCAGTTCAGTAAGAACTTAGTTGCTAGAGCCGCTGTAACACTGTAAAATAAAACAGTATTTTTCTTTGGATAATATGGAGTGTCTATTTGAACTCAATTTTAGATCTTAGCCATTATTTAAGGCAATGTTTTCTAGTTGTTAGAAATCTACTATATATTTACCTACTATTATTAGTTATCATTCTAAAAGTCGTAGTTTTTATGCTGTTGATTAATAAATATCCTGGGACATTTTTCACACACGGCCAATCTGATTCCAAACTAAGCAGAACTTTTATTATGATAACCAGATTACTGATATACTGCATATAGGTACTACTTTTAAATACATTATTATATAGATAATTACATCCAGACACAGATATATTCATACGACCAGTGGCTTGAAAGTCAGGGTCACTAACCACAAAGCCACCATCATTGCCTAATTAATGAGCCTCAAGTTCCAACTCTAACACGATACTTAAAAGTTTAAATTACATCGACGGAAGCGCCAGGCAGCGGGAACACCATGGTTGGCGGCATCTCCCTCGGCACATATCGGTAGAACTCGATCTCAGCTCGGTACCATCGGATGGAGTAGAGGGCCGCTCCCTCCAGGTCGTAGGAGCAGCACAGGAGTGCCGCCTGGCCTTCCCCGGAGAGGACCGCCCTTGGGACGGAGATCGAGAGGTTGCGGAGGGACCACACACCACCTGAAAAGCAATAGGGGGGTTATTTTTGGGGAAGTTAAAGTTGAGATTAGTTATGATGCTTGTTCGATGTAATGTATTATTCATACATTTTAAATATTATGTATAAAACAGTTCCCAATCATTATTATAATAATAGTGTTGCACCAAACCTTATTTGGCGTTAATCGGTCAAAATTATCATGTTAACTAAACACTTTTTATTATTTTTTAGTTATTCAAAATAAAATAAAATATAGCATATAAAAGTATTTAGGTACCCTCATCATTCAAGACAGTTATCTTACATGAAAATTATTTATTTACCAAACCAAAACACAAATAGATACCTAATACACAAAACGTTAATACACCCGCCGTGAATTTCCCAATGTTAGCTATCAAGCCTTCTCAATTAAGCACTATATCAATTCCCAATACGATGACCCTAATCTGGAAAATATCCCCCATTTCTTCCCTGGAGACATTTTGACGTTCGATAGTAATATTTCTACGACAGTGACTCGTGTAACACCCTCGGGGTCAAGGGACAAGGGGCCAGAGGGGGCCAAGGGGGGCAGGGGGCCAAGGGGGCTACTAATCACCGAGGCACACCTGCGACTCGGTATGTCACCCTTCACGTGACACCCTTTGTAAGGCGCTATGTTAGGTTCCTTGCGTAATAGGCTACGTCGTTTAAATGTTTCCGCTCGAGATTTTTTTCGGTGTAAATGATGTGTTAAATTGTTTTTATATACATTGTTGTTTTTTTGGATATTTTTGTTTTTATATATATATGTAGTTGAATATCACTTAAGTAGAATAGTATTCATGTTGTTATACATCACATATCTTTAAAAATATAAATTTATAATTGCAAAAATAATTGACTAAAATCCTTTTTATTACATCTCCTTTACCATGGTGTTTTAATAATGTGTTTTACTTTTCACATAGCAACAAACAAAGTCTTTGTTCACAAAACGTCATTCTTATAGAGACGTACAATCCCAAGTTTACTACGACAACCATAACGTCGAATGACCTCCAAAAACATCCACTTATAACACAGAAACAGCCATAATCCACTCGACCTTGCAACTATCTTTATTTCTATCGCCGCAAACTCCCAACTCGCCTGAGACCCTTTTTGTTTCAATTAAGACCTGGATTCCTCTGGAGCTGTCACTAGTGTAGATTAGTCCTCACATCAATTACAAGGAGGGTGTGCATAATCCTAGGGTCATTAAGGGCTAGACGTGTTCGCAGCTGAGAAAACAGAGCCGGGCTTGCGGCTCGCTGCCCGTTATAATACCCTCTTAGGTGTGCGAGAGTCGAGTGTGGACTTTGAATACTTGCCCCCTTACATTAAGTTTTGGAGACACTGGTTTGTTTGGAGTTTGTGGAAAAGTTACACTGATGTATGATGAATTTGGGTTTGTGTTTGAACATTCTACGGTGACGTTTGGTAATTACAAACAGCTGCATACTTTATTTAGTTGTCTATTTAATGAGTTCTATGTCCCATTTCGCTTAATGATGTGTAAAGTATTACTTAAGTGATCACGTTTTAGTGATGAAAGATATTCAGAACATGTTAAAATAAAACTTCTTGTAGAACTTCCTTTCCTTTCAGTTCTTGAAAAGCAAACTAGACAATAGGTTTCGTGAAAACTTTAAGCTTAAAATTCACAGTATCAAAAGCGCTCGTTAAATCAAATTGTCTTTTATCTCGTTTTCTCCGAGTAAGAATCTGTACCTCTCTTTAATGAATTGTGAAGAATTTTGCAATTTGAGACAGAAATCATTTTCATGTTCAATGGGTATTTCAAAACGTTTATACATCGATTACTTTTGATGGATTTAGATCCATTATTTGTGTAAACTTCTCTTTTATACCAATAATGTCTAAGATTTGTAAATAATTAAAAGCCTGTTTTACATAAAACTTCAGAATCACTCGATCAATTTAGCTGATAATTGGATTTTTGACATTTATTTATTAAAAAGCTATTTTAGTTCACAAATAAAGACAAAGTTTACTAACTTCGATAAAATCAATGCTCAGATCTTTCAACCGTAGTACATATAAAATAATACAATACTGTTATCTGTACAATATTATTAGTAAACGAATGTAGGTAACATCAATAGAGGGCCCTCGAGAACGTTTCCAGCCTACATCTTCCGCTGAATTAACCCACGTATGCTCATCAAATTGCGCATTCACTTGAAGCTAATGAACGTAACAAATGTGGCGGAGTGTTCGTGCGAGCGGCGATGTATAGCCACCATTTAGATAATGACTGCGCGTTGTCTGCAATAACTGGATAGCTCGGTAATGGGCTCGATACATTTCGCTCTTTGGATCTCGTACTACCAATTGACACAAGTATTTTTCTTCATGTAGCTGTACCTGTGGGGAATCGTAGTGTAATTGTGTGATTATTTTGGATGGTCTTATTATTCGTTTCATTGGATCTATTCGGTTCCATTTGTCTGTTGATAGCTTTTCTAATCAGTTCATTGTTATTAAAGTCTTATTTACCCATTCAGTTGATTTCATTAACCATAAAGCAATTTTAGTTCATCTCTATTCCATAAGTACTTACCGCAAAATTTCATCATACAAATGCGTAGGTACATGATGAAACACAACCCGATTTTAATATCAACCCGCTCTATATTACTCGCAAATATCGCAATAAGCATATTCAAATCTCATTCAGTTGGATCCGTGGACAAAAGCATGTATCAAATGAAATTCTATTTACCGACATCAAAGCGAAACGTATCCCGCACAAATTCTACAGTTGACAAGTGACAGAACACGATGACGTGGCTCAAGGCACAACTACAAATCCCTATTAGAGTAGAGAGGAACAATCACAGCTATAAAGACACCAATTAGGCCAATAAGTGGAATTGAGCGACAATGCTCCCCGCTGCCGGAGCTCATCGCGTTCCATTTAGCTGCAGGCTTCGTAAATCCTGTACGGTTTCAGATAGAGTATGATTTATGCAAAATAGCATCGTAGTTTTGTAGTCAAGGGATATTATCATTTTTGTATCAACAAATAAAAAATCCATTTATCTTTGAAGAATGTGTTTTATTATCGAATTTTTATAACCAAATTTAATGTTACAATTGTAATTGTATTTAGCAGAAAAGCTGTTTATATTTCTTTATAACACTTTCACCTTATACCTACCTTACTTACACCTTACCCCATTCTAATATATTCCCAAAATGGGTAATAAAGGAACTAGATAATGAAAATACGCGGCCAAATAAAGTAAGTCACAGACAATCATTTTCAATAGCTAATCGACGTCAGTCGCTTCTGTGACACGAACGTGACTGCGAACCGTGAATACGCTTCCGGGTTAATTCACTGCCAGCTTCATTTCCGCGTTTCCTGTTCTCCGGAGTTATTCCACAACTCGTATTAACATTTCGTTTCTACTTTATGAGTTATGTTCGCTGGAACAAAATGTTTCTGATTTTGTTCGCTGCTGTTGCCGCCGAGAAAGGATATTTTGAATTTGTACGCGAATTTGGTCACGTAGTTTTAGTGATTTGTTTCTTTTTATTTGATTTCATTGCAGTTGCATATTTTGTTGGTTTTGGTTTTTATTATTAGAGTACCTTATCAATTATTACGCGTACCAATATAGGTTTGTTAATAAAAGTCATATTCGTATTCATATTATTTATTTGCATTCCACAATATTAATAGTTAAATTAAGATAAGTTAAATTGACATTGTGGACCCTGCCGGGCACAGAAAATACATGAAAGTCTTCAAAATCTCGTATTTTGTTTATGTGTAAATGAGGTTTAACTAAACATTGCTTGATATTAATTTCAAATTAAATGTCAATAGCAATCACAGTTAATTAAGTGATCAAAACCGAGCCTCCACTCGACCCCCGGAATCCATCAACCCACTAACCTAACTCACTTATAATTTACTATCGCTATCATTACCAAAGCCCACCTTTTCACGCAGGAAATACGGTTCAAAATTCATTCTCGTCCCGTTTTAATTATGGTAAAATATGTCATCACAAACTGCCGTGACGTATGGCCAGTCACAGATTTAATTACCGTTTAGTTTGAGTTAGATTAGAAACGGATTCAATATAAAATAGGGGTCCCAGGCGAGTTCCTTGCGGTACTCTGTTAATAACATTACCGTGAGATCCTTCATTTGAATGAATTGGGTGTAAGCTGTTTGCTTTATTGGATCTTGAACATTGTTGGTTTACCGTTTACCATAAGCGATTTGTAACTGAACATTAGGTCATATTATTATCATTTGCAGTAGTAAATTTTGATGAACACAAAATCTATTTACTACCTATTTAATTAGAGTCTTAAATCCCATAAAGGCTTTCTCAAATTTAATGTAATGTTTTTGGCAATGTTATTACCCCCGAGGCCTATCTCATTACAAGCTTCGCTTACATCTCATTAGCGATCTCTGGTTGCCATAATAAGTCGGTTGTAGGCTTCAATCTATTACTGTATGTATAATTGTAACAATATTTGGTTTCGGTTATGCTGTTTGTGTAAGGGTCCAAGATAATCATGTTTGATGTCGAGTGTTAGTGTTTACGCCCGTGTGATGCAATTAGTGGTTGTGGTTAATTAGGCTTGTCGCGTTAATTGGCCGGTAACAAGGAGTTAATGGCTATAATATCATTAATCAGTTCAAGACCTGCTGTCGAGTATCTGTATAATTTTATTATTATTATAATAGTTTGAAATTAATTAAAATATAAGTTACTAGTGGCTCCCCGCGGTTTCACCCACGTTCCCGGGATAAAAAGTAGCCTATGTGTTATTCCAGAACATATTCTAGCTCTGTGCCAAATTTCAAGCAGATCCCTTCAGCCGTTGGAGCGTGAAAGAGTAACAAACATCCATACAAACTTTCGCATTTATAATATTAGTAGGATATAACGTGAAACGTCTGTCAATGTGTTCAGGAAGCTGCGTCCAAGACTCTGCCCGGCCTTTAATTTTATTATCAGTTACAAGCATGACAGCATTGTGGTCAAACAATTAGCCAATATAATAATATGTTTACTTAAAATGTATTATTGTTTCATTATTATAACTTTTATCATTTAAAACGTACAAAGTGCATGTGGTTTTTGGTAATAATGCTTTTAAATCTGCAAATACAATATTATTAATTAAAGAATTCGATTAAAATGTACGGAATTTACCGTATGAAACACTATTACATGAATTTCCAAGAATGTGATCGGGATCGATCGACCCACACAGTGAAACTTCCCACACTAAACCCTGAACTGAGTCAAAAATTCCAATGGCTCCGCAGTCAATTTCATAAATTTACCGGAATTTGCGGGGACTTTACCTTAATCTCTTGCGTTTCAATAATCTACCGTAGGGCCGCGGGTTCGAGTTAATGGTCTGATAAATCAAGTGACCTTCCCCGGTTCGCCTTGACAATATGGTGTAATTAGTTCTGTGGTTAAGTATCGGGGATCTATTCATGTTGAGTTTGTACTGTTCGTCTTTATGTCAACTATTTTGAAAAGAACATCCACCATTAAAATGGGAAACTTAATTTCAAAGCATTCTCGAAATAACAGCAGCGGTATAAATATTTTACCGAGATATTAAAAAAGATTTTTTATCTAGTAATATCGGTAATGTCGTAATTCTAGACCGAACGATTTCTATAGAATGCTTAACTTAAGCTGTCTGCAATAAAATCTTGATTGGGACGTAGATCACCTAAGTTCGATCGTTGCAGTGTTTTCGAGATAGGTTGCTATTTGGAGAGCTATTTGATACACAAGCAATCCATCCGTTAAAAACCAACCAATAAGACAAGTATATGTTCTAACTTCATGTCAAAAATGAAGTTCACAGGTAACCAGGCACTTATATACATAATAGTCAAAATTATAATTCTCCTTTTTGACGTAGTGGGGAAAAAACAAAATGCGAAAGTCGAACAAAACAACGGCTTGTCAAAGTTCAACAAATAAGCTTAGCCAAACTTCCATAAGAACGAACCAATAAATGAAAGGTAGCACTAATAAATCCATTGGGGCCTTACACGGCGGAATCGATGGAAATCAGCCCGGCAAGTAATCCCGGGAACAACTTGACCTGCCAAAGGAATTCCACTTGGATGTGGCTCGAGGAAGGCCGCCCTTATTGGAATTTGATCAAGGTTGAAACGTTTTTGGGCTGTATTTATGGTCGTGGTTTTATTGAAATTATTGTTCTGTTTAAGTATAATTCTGGGAATTCTTGTTTAAAAATACTATCGAAGAAACGACTATTCAAGTGAACTATTTTCGCCGAAAACATGCTTTAATTTTTTTACCACAAAAATTAAAATAAATCTTATTTCATATGTAGTTATATTAATCGTATTGATATATTAGATTTCCATCGCAAATCAACAATTGAACTATCTCATTTCGAATTCTTACGTAACTGTCGATTGAGCGACCTCTCGCCTCAACCGGATTAAAAACAATCAAGATCTTACCGAAACCAGCCAAATCACCCTCAAAACGAAACTCAGCAGAAAGAAGCAAATCCGATAACCGATGAATTAGTTCTACTGTACTACAGCCTTGCCAACTACTGTTATATTGGCCCAAAACTCCCGGTGGATTTTCAACCGTCTTCCATTGTGACAAGATACAGATTGCTTTGGAGATTTAAGTGTAGTAGTTCGTAGAATTAAAGTGGTTTGCGCCATTCACTCACAAATGATAATTGTTGGAGCTGGAACGGATCCTTGTCGACGTTGCTATTCCAAATGCTTGTTAAGATTCGAGATTATGGAGGAATTAAAATAGACAGGATTCTGTGCCAGAGAATTTGTAATAGATATTGGTTATGTCTAATGAAGTTACGAAGCGAAATTGAAAATCTTCATCAAATACTCCAAGAACAAATTCAAATTATCGTTTATAAAGATATTGGTAGTTACTACAGTTTATTGAAGAAATATTATCATCATCACTACATACCTATTATAAAACAATATCGCTTTACGCTGTCTGTCCCTGTCTTCTTAAATTTTTAAAACTAAGCAACGGATTTTGAGGCGATTTCGTTAAGAGCCCATACTACTCCAGCTCGAATCCAAATTTTGCCCCCGCCTCACGGCTCGGCCGGTAACCCCGCCCGCACCACGCGGCGCAGCCACAAAGTAGTTAAACGGAACAGAGACAAAGCTTCATACAACCGCGCGAATCGGTTGCACCACTACAAGCACGCGGGGCGCGTGTGCGTGACCACTGGCCGCTTGTCGCGTACGCGGCGAGACTGACAAAAACCGGTTCGCCCCGGCACAGCCAGTTGACAATCGCAGGGTCTGCACGACGCACGTTGTTTGTTTTATTATAATTTTATCGCATTTGTTGAATTGCTCGAGCAAAAGTTTCGCGAATATTTCGATCTTGAAATAAATATTGTTAATGTTGGCAACGAAATACTTAAACGTATTAAATTACTTAAAAAAACTATGTTAGATTCAGAATTTACCACACCATTAAAAGAAACAATAAATTGTTAAAAAAGAAAATTATTAGAGTAAGTAATTTGTAAAGTATTCCATCATACTGAATGATAAAACTATTTAACCAATGTTTAGTTTAATTTGTCTTAACTTATTGTGACAACCCTACTAAAATAGGTAACAATTTTGCACGTTCTTAGGAAGCTTTGTCTCTGTCCGTTTAACTACTTTGTGGCGCAGCTATCTCTCTTTCACGAATTCGTCACGCGGCAGTGGTCAGGAGTCGACCGTACGGTAGGGTAAATTCACCGCTATTTGACATCTAGTAATTAGGCAAAGCATAAAATTAGACGATTGTACAAAAGTACTAAATCACCATATGATATAATATGGGAAATAAAATAAAAGGAATATTGTAGAAAAGTACCTATGCATATTATTGAAATGCCTAAAGATGAAATTGTTTTTGTTTTGGAATGTACAAAGCCCTATCATACGGCACAATAACATGCTAATAATATTATAAATGTGAATGTTTGTGAGAATGTACGGATGCTTGTTACTCTTTCAAGAAAAATCTACTGAATAGATTTTGATGGCACTTGATGATTTCAGTATTACACGAACGCGTCCGATACCGCGGGGGATACCTAGTATTTTTATAAGTTAATTTAAATCATTCCTTTTCAGAACCCCCTCTTTCAAAAACCCCTTGACGGATTTGGTTCAGAATAAAGTTATCAGCAATCTCAAGTCAAATTTTTAGAACTACAAAATTTCCAGCAAGTCGTATCAAAGATTTTTTTTTTGGTTATGGATAGGTTTCTGTTTGACCACTATCTCATCATGAGAAGTGATGACGAGGCCGAAGGTGGTAAGCACACAAAGCCTAGAAGGATCTGTCTCTCAAGTGCAGCTGTCGGAACACACCGGTAGGCGCTTGGCGACAGATTTTCAACTTGAGGGTGGTACCCAGCCAGGCGGTTACTACAAAGTACCCCACCACCGTGTTAAGGTTTCCTCACGATGTTTTCCTTCATCGAAAGCTCAAGCTCATTGTAAGATTTGAACCCGCGACCTTCGTCT
Source organism: Thyatira batis (assembly GCA_905147785.2). Taxonomy (NCBI): domain Eukaryota; kingdom Metazoa; phylum Arthropoda; class Insecta; order Lepidoptera; family Drepanidae; genus Thyatira; species Thyatira batis. The sequence goes on from LR990510.1 coordinate 7,190,839, forward strand.
CGGTATCCGACGTCACTATTGTCTTACCAATCGTTCGCAGGCTGTCATTGTTGGTGGATTTAAATCTGATCTTATATCTATACCCTCCGGGGTACCGCAAGGATCGCATCTGGGCCCTCTATTTTATAATGCGTATATTTATAATATACCTGATTGTATAACTTACTCTAAACATCTTTTATATGCGGATGATAAAAAAATTTTCATGCGAATAAATACTCCCGCTGACTGTGAACAGCTACAACATGATCTCAACAACCTTTATAATAACTATGTATGTAACAGGATTAAAATTAACGTGAGTAAATGTCAATGTATTAGTTTCACACGGAAACGTAAACCAATTAGTTTTATTTATCAGTTCAATAGCATACCGATTGCTAAAGTCAATCTTGTGCGGGACCTCGGGGTCTACCTGGATTCTAAGATGCTTCTATCCAACCACGTTGATATTATTACTAATAAGGCATATCGTAATTTGGGCTTAGTTATGCGTACTTGTAAGCCTTTCAAATGTCCTCTTAGTCTAATGATAGTTTATTATGCGTATGTGCGTAGTCTCCTTGAATACGCAAGCCCTATATGGTGCCCATTTTATGATAAGTACAAAATAAGTATTGAAAGAATTCAACGAAAATTTGTTAGACATTTAAATTTTAAATTCCGTAACTCTTCCGCTACTTATAATGAAGACTGTCGTAAATACAATTTACTTACACTTGAGGAGCGTAGAACTATGCTAAACATGGGTTTACTACATGACATATTGCGTGGACAGATTGATTCCGCAGAGATGTTACAGCGTGTTACATTTAACGTGCCTAAGCGTCGTACCAGGCACACGAATTTGTTTCAAGTTCCATCTCATTTCACTAACTATGGGCAAAATGCTGTCTTTACTAGATTGTTAAATACGTATAATACACGGTTCAACGATATTGATATCTTTAATATAAATAAACAATCGTTTAAAAAGAGGGTCAAATCCAAATTAATCCTGAACATTTAAATTTAAATCCAATATTTGTACTGGAGTTTATTTACTTTATTTACTAGTATTATTATTAACTTTTATAAAAAAATGTAATGTTACTTTCACACACCACATCACTTACACACATCCACACATCCACACCACCTACTCACCTTCACACTCACTTCCACACATACACTATAAATTGTAACTATGTAGTTTAAATATGTATTACCTACTAATAAGCTGCTCGCTGTCTGGGCGAGTGTCATGATATTCTTGTAGTTCATTATTCTAGTTTGTGGATAACTATAACTGGCCTCTTAATTATAAGTATAAATTATGTCATGTACCTCATTAGCTTAAGGCTGTTGTTAACCCTAATAAAGAAAAAAAAAAAAAAAAACTATCAACTAAGCTATCATCGCCTTTAAAAGAAACAAATAAAGAATAACAATAGTAATAAGTAATTTATTGATACTTTTTTATTAGATATCTCTAATTGGCATATTTCGAATATGTCTGGCATCGCACAGCTCTGGCAGCATATATATATAGGGTATAAAAATCCTTTAGTTTCTTCTCCATATGTATTTTGCCAATCATCGTATATCTGATTTTGTACTATAACGTGATGTTTTTGAGAGAAAGACGGACAATCCATTGATGCAAGTAATTCATTAAATTGGGAAAAACCAATCCCAGTAGATATAATGCCAGATGTTGCTGCTTTATTTAAATCCAAGTTTGATTTGGGTTCAGAGTCAAGACTAAATTTTATATTGCACATGTTGCATTTCAACGTGTATTTGGAAAGTAGACCTTTTCTTTTTTCTCCAATAATGTGGACATTATTCAATGTACATCCAAATGCGTTGTTGTGAGTACATATTGTTTGAAGTGATTTAAAAAAATTATCCAAATCAATGATTCTTCGTCCATCCATGGGAAAACTATTCTCTGCTTCGCGAACAGAATAGTTAATTTCGTACCTGAAATAATCAGATTCATAATAAATAATCCAACATAATACCAAAATATCCTTATTCAAATAGGTCTTTACAAGCAACAGTGAAAAGATAACAGACAGACACAAAATTTTACTAAAATACTAGTAGATGATACAGTTTCCGAAATCGTCAGATCAGGTTCGCTTCCATGTTTGGAGCTTCTTACATCCAGATGTTCCGATGGCATTTGCATTCAATAAATAAATAGACTATGCTTCTCTTTTGTGCATACAACTAAAATTATATGTGACTATGGCCAATTATTGGGACGACTACCCTAATATTTTGAGGTAGGAAGATTGATACTCACGGGCACGAGTCTACGTCCGGTACATTTTGTTTATTGCATTCAGTATCGGGTATTTGTTTACTTCTGAAAGTGATAAATGTATTTACAATTATGATTACGAAACATTCAACCTAATAAAAAATATGTTTTCTCCCTTTTTCAATTTTCGGTACTTACTTCAATATTATATTCATGTGTTTAGCATTTTCTTTTCTCCAATTCCGACTTTTTTTTTCTGGTTCCTATCGTTTCCCATTTCACAAAACAATACACTGTAGGTACTTCTAATTTATTATGTACGTATACACGTAGATAGAAAGCCGTGAGAGCAAGCGACGCGGGTTCCCCGTTCAAATGCCAAAGCGCGACTGAATTTGTGCAGCGGCATGGGGTCACGTTCGTCTCAAGCGCAATATTTGAGAATTTAATTTCTAATAATTAAAAAAAACATATAATTTTAGATTCAAATCATATAGTACACGTATTCTACTTATTTGAGTTTGTATACAAAGTTTCATTAGTATAGGTAAAGTATTAATAGACTACCCCGGTTTATTTGTAAAATTAAGAGGTATTTTTGTGATTTTTTTCTCTCAAGAAAATTTTCAGTAATCGTGTTTTCACATCATATAGGACCCTGTATATATCCTCAACTTTACCATATATTTTTTTCAAAATTATTGGTTCAATATTTATATAGATATACAGGATCAAACGTTAGAGGTGGAGCAGTTTTGAGGTAGGGCGAAGCCTTAATAGATAGAATGATTTAAGAGGAAGGTTTTTATATACAATACATGCATAATATGTTAGAGAAACACTGTACATTTTGGAGGTTTCTAATGTGATGTATAAGCATTGCACCCGTGCAAGCTGGGGCGGGTCGCTTGTCATTTATATAAAACAAGCTGCCTCCCCGCGGTTTTACCCGCGTAGTTCCCGTTCCCGTGGGAATACAGGGATAAAATATAGCCTATGTTACTCGGGGATAATGTAGCTTTCCAAAGGTGAAAGAATTTTTGATATCGGTCCAGTAGTTTCGGAGCCTATTCATTACAAACAAACAAATCTTTCCTCTTTATAATATTAAGTATAGACTCACAATGGTGATAGGCATATTTTGTACTAGCTGCCTCCCCGCGGTTTTACCCGCGTAGTTCCCGTTCCCGTGGGAATACAGGGATAAAATATAGCCTATGTTACTCGGGGATAATGTAGCTTTCCAAAGGTGAAAGAATTTTTGAAATCGGTCCAGTAGTTTCGGAGCCTATTCATTACAAACAAACAAACAAACAAACAAACAAACAAACAAATCTTTCCTCTTTATAATATTAGTATAGAGTATAGATGTACGGCTCAATTAAGAAAGCCATAACATTTATCGTATAATGTAAAGAGTATTGACTCTAGCTGCAAATTAGGCTATACCCACATTGAAGTCCCAATTAACCGGTCAGTAAAAACAAACTAGCTGTTTGTAGCAGAGCAAACAGGACTATTAGGCATTCCTACATTATCCGGCCAATACAAGACAGTCCTGGGACAGTCCACAGATAGGCAATTACAGGCCATTGCGGTGGTGCTAAGCCAGTCCCATGGTTATTAGGCTATTATTGCTTTGAGAGACTGTTTGCTTCAGGATTCTGAGACTTAATTACTGCGAGTAAACTGGTTTCATAAGAGCATGTCTTTAAAGTCTATTGCCGTGATAATGTTTGTCTTATTAATATATCTGTTTCTTTTAAGGATAATGAGTTCTATGATGAGAGTCTATAAGTGACAAATTTTTATTTGCTACTTCTTAAGCTAGGTTATTGGATTTGGTAGGTTATATGCAACAATTCCATCCCTCACTTAGGTCAGGTAAAAGCATAAAAGCTATGTTACGAAATGTATATACTATAATTAATAATATAAAATAATGTATCAAAAGTAGGTAAGTTTATTTTTTTATTGAAATTGATACTGAAACTATAATCTTAAAATTCTTGCCTCAAATATAACTAAAGGTTAAAACAAAGGAAATGTGGCTAACAGAAGCTTATTAGCTTTCAAATTGAGTAGGCTGATACCAAAAACTTATATAAAAAATCTATATCAACAGATTGCTTTTTCAAAGATCTCATTTATTCCAAACCAAGTCTACCGAGCGAGCTTAATCCTCGAGAAAAATAAGGACAGATCTTGAACCCTAACGCTGTAACTATTAGGTTTAATTTCCCACAAAGCCGAGACGTAAACAAAAAAGTTACTTACACACAGGGGGATTTTAGGAAATCCCTGAGAAACACTTAGACATAAAAAATAGACTTACTATAGCTTTTACGCCTCCAAATGTCGCCTTTTAATACGTAGGCTTTTTAGTTATATGTTGAGTTTCAGTATCTAGGATAAAATCTAGGTAAAATGGTCAGTTGTGTTTTATAAAAATTCGCAAACTAAATTCATGATTAAAATGTATAACGGAACGATTCGCGCGTAGACTATTTTTAAACCTTTGCCGAAACATCGAGGTAAGTCATAATAATACTTTGACCATATAAATGAATTGTAATAATGGTTAGTTTACTTTTTATATGCGTATTTTTAATAATCGATCATATTTAAATAATCAAACCTTTTATATCATCTATAAGGTACCTACAAAAAAGAACTTTTTAGCGAGGTGGTTTAATTGTCAAGAAACAAGTTTAAGTATAGAAAAAATATGTTTGAGTAGAAAGTTATCATTTATACGTCTGTGCGTAATTACAGGCATACCTAACAGAAATCACCTTTATCACTCATCTTGGTTACCATAGTACATCTGTATCTGCTTAGATGATCTCATGTAAAGAAGTGTGTTTTGCCTAAATATTAATTCTGGTAAACATACTGCCCATTTGAAAGACCCATAAACCTACTAACCAACCAATAAAACATAACCACTTCAACAACGGAAATAGATATGGTGTTAGTACTTCGACGAAGTCTGCACTAAGAGTAAGTACTTATATATTTATTTAATCCCACCCATTACTTCCTAGTACCCAGTCCTAGGGGTGAACAAGCACCTATACAATTTAAACGCGTAAACTTCGCATTTCCAGCTCCGTGGAGTTCAACCGAGTTGGGCACGAAGTTTTAAATCGCCGGGTAAACTGTGAAATTACTTATGGCTTAGGAAATAAAATATCCTGTGCCATGATGTAAGGATATTGATGTTATAGAGTTTTAGAGAGCTTATACAATTTGATGAATACACCTCTATAAATATAAAATTCTCGTGTCACAATGTTAGTTACGAAACGGAACGGCTTGACCGATTCTAATGAAATTTTATATGCATATTCAGTAGGTCTGAGGTCAATCTGATTCTAAATTAAGCACAGCTTGTATAATAAATCATAGCTTATATAATACATATTGAATTCTAAATAATAGTCTATATTTTAGCAAATATTTTTATTCAATGACATTTATGTATATGCTGTCATCTTTTTCCTTTTTTAAGTATATAGCAATACATATACTAGCTATCTAAATATAACATCTAAATACAGAATAACCAAACATGTTTAAGAATACAAATGTTTGTGTTATGGGATTCGAACCCATGACTGGAAGCTTAAAAACCAGCGTAGTTTATTTAATGGATAGAGTGATTCAAGAGGAAGGTTTTAATATACAAAACATGCGTAATATGTTACAGAAACACTGATAATTTTGGAGGCCTCTAATGTGATGTATTTGGATTGCACCCGTGCGAAGCTGGGGCGGGTCGCTAGTAATACATATGTTATAGGTGTGTTTTAGTTTTCACCCCTTTGTCTGTATTGTGACATAATCCTCGAATTACAATCATGTGTTACATATATACCTACTCTTTGATCCCAGGCATTAATTTACTAAGTACCTACTTTAATTCTAAAGATCCTTATCTCGGGGGTAATTCAGTATTGTAATTGACAACAGATGGTCGAGACTTCTACGCCTCATTGCTCTGTCTCTTTCTACATGAGTCTGTACTGCGAAGCTGTAGTGCATTCGCGACTAAAGATAGTGTGAGACAGAGAGAAAAAATGTCGTACCATTCCTAGTAACTACCCACACAAAAAGGCCCGCCACGCGCTTCAATGATTTTGTTCTTTTACGCGTGTATCGTGTACTAAGGCCTTTTCTTTTCTTTCCTTTCGTTTTTCAGTCCTCACAAGGCTTCAGTCTCGGTTCAAAGGGGAGATTAAATTCCGTCGGACGCTCGTCCGGAATCCGTTTTGTTCTATTGATTAAAAAGTTACAGATTTTCTACTGTTAGGCGTAAAGTTACCAAAGGCTATTGAAGTCTGGGAGTATTATTTTCAGTCAGTCCTTTTGGAGACCAAATTTTAATAACTCAATAATTGATGATCGATTTTCATTATTTCACATGTCGCGCAATGCGCATCGAAACGAGTCTATATGACACTGGAGCCATGTGTTTTACAGAATATGGAAAGGGTAATGGCAGCTGATTTTGTGATTATTCAACGTAAAAGTTAATATATTCGTGATATCGAAAATATTTAATTTAAATAGAATTTTATCATTAAATACTTATAATTTTGTTGTAAATATATATATAACATAGTAAGTACCTATATCGAATTGTGTTGGTAGAAACAGAACATGTTCTCAACAAATATTTACTTTTAAAAGAACAAAGAGACGAATTGCTTTAACATAATTACGTCGGTGTTAAAGTTTTTATAGTTTGTGAACTTAATGTCGAATGAATCGAATAAATGAATATTACATGAGATGAAATTATTCGCTCGGTATTTTTGGAAGCTTTTGTGAAGACAAAAGCTCCAGTCGGTCGGTGACAAAAGTAATATCGGACTCAATCGTTTTTGGAATTGACCCAAATGGCTACGTCGCATTTTTACAAGAAAATTTAAACAAGGAATTTTAATTATTAGACTGTTTTGGTTTGTTGCGAGCTTTTAACTTTTATAGTAATGGAAAACAAAATATATTCTGGGACAGTAGCATGGCAATCTGACAACGAAATATGTATAACTTACGGTACCTAGCTTAAATACTTCTTTCAAATACACACATTTTTCACACACGGCCAATCTGATTCCAAACTAAGCAGAGCTTGTAACATGGTAACCAGATAGCTGATATACCACTTTTAAATACATACTTATATAGATAATTACACCCAGGTACAGAACAAACATACATATTCATACATACAAATATTTGTCTTGATTGGTCGAACCCACGACCGGTGGCTTGAAACTCATTGTCACTAACCACAAAGCCAACCAGCTGTCAAAAATGTACACAAATATAACCTAACACCTATATCGTGACATACAAACAACGTATCCATCCCTCCACCACCGCGCGCCTGATCGCAAACTCACCTAAAACGCTTTACCGATCAAGTACTCTTCAATATAACGCTGCTAAAACAAATGAAAAACTCCACGTACAACTTTCCCCGGCGATGCAACTTTATAATCGTGTCGTGTTGTACCTTAGTTCAATATTAATATAGTTTGAACAGTTTTCCAGTAACTTTTACGTACGTGGGAAGTACCGAAGGGAAGCCCGCCCGAGGTGCAGGCGCACACTAAACTCCAAACTATTTACACTTTGATATCGAACTTAGATTAATCCATTATTTTATAACGTTAGTGAAATTACCTGTTTTTTAACTGCTGCCGCCCCTTTCGCCCGCGTAGTTCCCGTTCCCGTGATCACAGGGGTATCAAAAATAGATAGTAGCCGATTCTCAGACCTACTGAATATGCATATAAAATTACATAAAAATTGGTCAAGCCGTTTCGGAGGAGTATGGTAACTAACATTGTGACACGAGAATTTATATATAGACTAGTGGCTCCCCGCGGTTTCACCCGCGTTCCCGGGGGTCTTCAATTTTCCCGGGATAAAAAGTATCCTATGTCCCTCTCCTGGTTCTAAGCTACCTCACCAACAATTTTCAGCCACGTGGGTTTAGCCGTTCTTGAGTTATAAATAGTGTAACTAACACGATTTTCTTTTCTTAACTTGACTTTCAATACATTATATAGGTATTGTATTCACCTATATAATGTATTGAGTAATACATGGTTAAGGTAACTTTTTTTTTTCTCTAAATACAATGATTTAAATCACAGGCAACGGCAGGTTAGCCACGCCAGATGGCGCTGCCAAATCTTCACCCGAAATATTATTTAAATTACAACACAAAATACCCGTAATATCGACCTTTTCAGTATAATAATTTAATATCGTCAATATAATTCGGTTACCATTTGCGGGGTGAATAATTTAGCAATCCATATTCTGTCTTTGTTGATTAAGGATTCCGTATTTGCGACGAGAATTCCTCAATTATGCAGGTTATTCAATCAATGCAGATACTATCGTAATTAATCCTAATCAAAAACATGCCGTATTTCGTTGGATTGTAGGTATAGTTTTAATTGCATTAGTTAAGCTTCAAAAGTAAATTTTATTTTTGAATATTGTAGCTGTGCTATGCTAACATATATACGATCCTTGTAGATAGATTCAATCAGGTAAGCATTGGATACTTCAAAAATGAAAGAATTTGTTCTTAAGGTAATATGTAAATGAAATCCATATTTTGTTATATTTAATATTGCTGTTAGTGTATTATGTATTTTTATAATTTTGATAAGCTTTATCAGTGAATATAATATATTTTTATTGTTCTGTATGAGGATAGTTATAAAGTTCAATAATTTGTTTGGTTAAATGCGCAAATCTCAGGAACAATTAATACAAATTATTTTATTAATGAAGGCTATAGGCTACATTACGACTACTTGGAGTATCAAAGAATAATTTTGCAAAAGGGAACATAGGGAAAGTAGCGCGGAACACCTAGTGTTACCTATGTATAAGTTATGTACCAAAATATAACAAATACTAAGTGATATTTGAGAATCAACCTTAAAGGCATATATCCACTAATTATTATCTAATGAAGGCTCCCCCTGGCGTCTAACATTATAATATATACCCTTCTAATTACATATAGAACTCACGTATTCCTGATGGCTATACAATATACACTTGCTGGCAATGGTAATCGCACATTTAATATACCAATATTGTTATTGCGTTAGTTTTTAAGAATACAGTTAGCAATCGATTTGTATTATAAGTAATGGGAAATCAAAGTCTCAAATTTATCAATGTATATGTAAGTTAATAAAAAGCACCGTGAAATTTGCAATTCTGGACTCGTTATTGTAAAAAATAAATAGCACATTATATTAAATACTAGAAGTAAAAAAAAGCCCATTAGCCTTTAATGTAGACTTTCAGGTTTTGACTGCATGAAGTTCAAAGTTAGCATATTGATTTATATGAGTGATGCCAACAGTCATTAACTATTTTTAATATATTATGAGGAAATCTAGTCTGCAAATAAAGCAAGTAAGTAAATAAATAAATACATATCCTGGGACATTTTTCACACACGGCCAATCGGATTCCAAAGTGAGCTTGTGTTATGGTAACCAGATAGCTGATACTCTATAATATATACTACTTATATAGATATATAAATACACTAAACTACTTATATAAATACATACTTATATAGATAACTACATCGTATGGCATATACAGTAAAGTGCATACAATATTAAAACAGATATTATTGTCACGTAGTCATGAATAAAATACATTTGGTAATTCTGTGGCTAAAAAACACAAGAACTGTTTGCATCAACTTACATCGAGATAGTTTTGGACTAAAACGCTTGCGAATTCTATGAGAGCGCCAAAGATCAACAGATAGACATTATACCTACTCGCTGAGTCTGAAGTTTTCGAGGGAAAAGTTTTTTCATTTTATTTTTATTTACCTTCATTTGAACGTGAGTAAAATTGAAAGAGTATCTTTGCTTGCGTTTTATGTTTTGAGTTAAGGATTGTGTAAAATGCTGAGTAAGTTCGGTGTTTCGAGAGACAAGATATGCAATCATGCGCTTGGCTTGATGCCTGCTGGTCGAGGAGCTATAAACTATTTATACTGACTCATCTTTATATTGGAATTAGCTATTAACTTTCCCTTTTTAATAGTAATATACTTTTTATGCCACTGCCAGAATAATGGAGTTCAAAGATAAATGACGTATTTTAAAGAGACGTATTTTTTATGTAACGCAATGACTAATAACTCTTGTGTTTGAATCATATTTTACTAAATATTCATATAATTGATTTTCATGACAAAAAGACTTATTGTAAAGTTGACAAGAATTAAATAAATAACGATATTAATTTGCATTTTACATTATTATTTATTTAGAAACATTTATTTCTTAGTGACCTTCATCTATCTATTTAAATAGTTTAAAATACACTTGATAATACAATATAATATGGTGCACCCTTTTCTCCAACTCAAGTATACTAAAATGATAATAAGTGTATCTGCCGGAAGCACGCTGTATTGGACAAGGGTAAAACGTGAAATTAATAGCGGGAACCGAACCCCGACCCCTTCTGAAGGCAGTTTGTTTAATGACGTAGCTACGGGGCCGCTGTGACAAAAACGTGATAATTTGTTTGGTGATTATGTTGTTATAAAGTGTTTATTTGAAATGGTTTCTTTAGGCTAATGAAGAATGGAGATGTCTCTTAGCATTTTGAGTAATAAATAAGTAAATATTTTTATGATGATAACATAGTGCACATGATGGATTGTGTGAAAGCTGATATAAGAAGGGAGTGATGATTGAAATGACGGCTGACAGAGAGGAATGGAAGAAAAACACATGTTGTGCCAACCCTGTTTAGGGCAGTGTGTAATAAGGGCAAGAAGAAGAAGAAGAAGAAGAACATAGTGCACATGATATGTGAAAGTTTCTAATAATGTTTGGATGTATTTTTGTTACTCTTTCACGCCAGTACGGCTGAAGGGATCGCAATGAAATTTGACACAGCGTTAGAATATGTTCTGGAATAACTCACTAGTAAATTTTTATCCCAGAAAATTTTAAGAGCTTCTGAGAACGTAGTTGTAACCGTGGAGAGTCACTAGTAACATATCTATACTAATATTATAAATGCGAAAGTAACTAGTTAAAACTACAGAACCGATTAGAATGACTTTTTATCTTGGAAAAATGGAAGATCTCGCGAGTACGCGTTTGTAACTACGAGGATCCAGGGACATTTTGATTTCAAACTGTGCAGGACTTATAGGTACTATTACCTATTTAGGTTACCTTTTAACATATTGAATGCGAGTGAATCCGGGGCGAGACTAGACTAGATCAGATAAACTCACCTGTAACACACTTGTATTGTGTTCCCATCGGATGTGAACGGTGCTTAATCTATGGACAATGGCCCTAGGTTAGGGGTCCTTTACCACAAAGGGCATTGTCGGGCTCTTGAGGCAAAGCAATCGATGCGACATTGTTCTGTCATTTGAGAGTAAGAAGCCTTGTCTTACCTTAGATAGATAGATAATACTTTATTATTACACCACATATAAAACATAAAATTATCAATAAATAGAGAAGACAAGAGTATTACAATGGGTGGCCTTACCTTGTGAGGTATTAACGAATTTATCATTAATTATCATTTTCCCTGCGGTTTCAACCTCGTACCCGGGATTCCATTTTCCCGGGATAAAAAGTAGCCTATGTCCTCTCTCAGGCTTTAGACTATCTGTATACCAAATTTCATTTAAATCGGTTTCGTAGTTTTAGCGTGAAAGCCAGACAGTTACTTTCGCATTTATAATATTAGTATAGATATTATTTAAAATTAAGTTAAATTTGTGCGCCACAAATCCTTGTAATATTATAAATCAGAAATTTCGTGGGAATGAATGTTTGGATATATGGATGTTTGTTACTCGTTTACACCAACAGCTGCAGGGACCGCTATGAAATTTGGTCCGGGAAAAATGAAAATAACTTGGAAACGCGGGTGAAATTGCGGGGCGCCACTAGTAGCCTATAATGGTACATTGTTTTTCCCATTACTCTTTATGATTGAAGTTAGCCGCTCACAAATAGTTTTAGCGTCTCGCTCTAAACAGATAGGTATCTCGTAAAAAATAAGCGAAACCATCTGAACTTTATGCCCGAACGTTAAATTAATTTTAATAGGTGTAACAAAAGATCACTCCGGCGAAAAAAATAAAAAGGGAAAATTATCTTTTTTATAACTTAATTAAAACTTTTTGAGAAAATAAAGGGCGTTCATTACTGAGACCTTTAAGGGAGTGATATAAAAAGGTGCCTAAAGAAAACATTGGAATTAGACGCATTGGCAGTTCACGAACAACTTTCAACCTTAGCCTCTAAATATTAAAGGTCAGACAGAAGTTTTTTTTCTGGAATTGCATATTTTAATACTTTGCCAGTTTGTAATTGAATAAAATATTTTATCTCAGGATTTTATACGACCTTAATAATTATATATTTTGCTAACGTAGCAATCCTAAATTACTTAGGTAACGACGTTATCTCTTCGGTGAAAGTTTTTTAATAAATCGAAACAAAATACACAAATAATAAATGCGTACCAAACATAATAGCAATAATTATAAACAACAGTACCGTTTCCAAGTTTCCTCTATAAAATACTAAGCAAATATTTTTATAAATAACACCTATTATTATGCATAAAGTTTCCACGGATGTTTGTTACTCAATCATGGAATAATAGCTGAACTCACTACAATGGTACTTTGCATATAGATAGACAACATTCTTGAGACTGTACCGTATGCAAGAATTAAAATAAACAAATATCCTGGGACATTTTTCACACACGGCCAATCTGATTCCAAACTAAGCAGAGCTCGTGATATGGTAACCAGACAGCTGATATAATAATTATACATTCTTATATAGATACTAGCTCCCCGCGGTTTCACCCGCGTTCCCGGGGATCTTCAATTTTCCCGGGATAAAAACTATCCTAGATCCATTTCCTGGTTCTAAGCTACCTACTAACCAATTTTCAGCCAAATCGTTTCAGCCGTTCTTTAGTTATAAATAGTGTAATCACAACTCTCTCCTATAGATTTACATCCAGGCATACAAATGTTTGTCCTAGGTGGGATTCGAACATGACGTGTCCGTAAACACTTTAGACTATTTCAATTAAATTTTATATGATCTGTCAAATAAATACTCGTAAATCCGTTTATGTAGTGTTGTTTGAATTTAGAGAGTCCACGTCGTTTTACAGCTTATAAAGTTTTAGTGTCGGCCCAGTTTACGGTCGCCAGTCGTCAACTCGTATGTGACTATGGCCAAAGCTACATTTTTAACTGCACCCAAAATGGCGGCGTCTCAGATTTATTCGCTAAAGTCACGGTAAACATGTTTTCTGAAATGCATTTTGAACGAGTGCAAATATTTGTAACAGACCAAAATAATAACAACAATGTCTTAATATAATTAAGTGTAAAACTGCTTTTAAAATGTCAAATGTTTTACAAGGATGGTTTTTCTATTCTTGTCAAACTAAATAAAACAATTAATATTGAAATGCAAATTTATAACACTGTGCTTCCATACTGGAAACCAGAATGAAACCCTTTATATCTGCAGAGCCTTTATGAAATTCCTAAGGTATTTTTTTCTCCGCTAGCAGATTTCTTTTATGAAACTCTTTTGTGTTTTTGTTAGCGCTGCTCTGTTCGTCCGGTCCGCGAGCTTTATTCTGATTATGATTTAGTATTGTTAAGAAAATTGTACCAGAAAATCCCTTTACTACCACTATTTCTATAAGCTTAGGTTACCATTCCTACAATCTGGAGGGTTTGCGTTTGTCGGTAAAATGTTGGCTTTGTTACATGGATCTATTTATCTTGTATTTTGTATAAGCTATTGTGGTAAGTACAAATATTATAAATATCTGCTATCGGGTAAAATATGAACAATAGAGCAATAACTTACGTTTTCAAAATGTATAAAAATATTCCGTAACGTAACATTGCAGAATTCCGCTTGCCGAAAAACCCAATAATATCAATGAATTACAGCTTTTCGGATAGTCATCATTCAACATTCCATTTACATTTGAGTCCGCAAAATGGTAAAGTGGCTCGTCGAAATTGCGGTCACAGATTCACAATAAAATAAGGAGTGTTGCGAGTGAATTCACAAGCGTTTCTTTGTAGAGGTGTTTGGTTGGATTCCGGTCGGCGCCGCAATAGAATAACAATAGGGGACGAGCCTTTCGCGCTCCAAAAATTGTCTCTCCAAAGGAATTAGGAGGGTTCGCCCAAGGAACGCTTTTAGGGCCACAACTTTTCAGTAGATACAATAGTAAGCTATTGATCTTGTAATGTCTTTAATTTGCATTATTTTACTTTGATCGTGTTGTTCTTCGTTCATTTGGAAGTCTATTTTGGTAATGAACGTTATTATTGTTGTGTCTTTTAGTAAATTGCTTTTGTTGATAGGAAAAAGTCTTTGTAGTGTTGTTATGTTCTTGAAACGATGTGCTTCAAAGTAGATCTTTTTATAAATGGAACTAATATGGCTTCTCATAAATTATAAAGTTCTTTTTAAATTAAAAATACGAGTGTAATGCATATTTTCTGCCTTTGACAACTTTTTTGTCGCGCAAAGTTACAGCTGTACGATTCGCACAATGGAACTCTGGAACATGCTAAATTTCACAAAGAGTACCGCTTTGAGCTTTAAAAAGTTCTTTGCTACATTTTTTATTAGCCTACAAATGCTACATACGTCTCTTTGGCTTCCCTTTTCCTAATTACTATTTGGGGAAGCTCCGCTGAAGATGTTTTACAATGATGTCAAACAAGAATTCTTAATTTCGTTTTTCTTTGAATTCCTTTTAGGAAAACAGTGACTGTATTTTTATTTAAGCTTTTGTACACGTTTTGCCTATGTATAAATTATTTTTTCATTTTATGGATCAAGGAGATTGCAAATAAATTATTTTGAAACAGTTTTCGACTTGATATTTAGCTCTCCATCTAGCTAGCTACTAAGTATACTGACCGTCGAAACACCAACAAAAACTACATGCCTCAGGTTTCAAGAACACTTTTGGATAGAAATATCATAACCTCAAAGCATATACCGCAAACTTAGTGGAAAAATAAACCACCGCCCTGTGCATACAGATAAAAAGGCTCAAGTACACTCGCGAGCAAGAAAAATAGGATAATAACGGGCGGGCAGAAGGGCACTTAGAATCGTTACTTCGTGAGGAGCATCGCCGAGCACCTCGTTTTAGACGGATACTACTTTAAGATGCTATTCCACTACTTACTTAAAAAAAATACGTTTAGAAGAATATGTACTGAATATTTTATGTAGTTCAGATGTTGAAATTTTTTCTTTTCAAACGAAATCGACAGTATTATTGCTTAGTTGCTAAAATTATCAGTTAGGCTGACTATATAATATTAACTATCATTTTAAAGTTTAATAAAACCGATACGGATATTAAAAATTTCCTTAAAACAACCTGAATAGAATATCATATAATCAGAAGGCTATAAAAAATATTTTTCGTCTCGTTTATGTGGAAAACACTCCTTATATTTCATTGGAAGTAGACTTTTCAGTTTTTCTGGCTTCACATTTAGTTATTTGATCTCGGGTGGTTTTTTGTTCGCTATATAATGGAATAATACTGAGGAGGGATGGTCCTCTCGAGAATTCACAATGACCGATGGATCCACTTTACATTTTTGCAAAGTTCAAAAATTTACAAAGGAATTTTAAAGGAAGACTGTATCTGAATGCGACATTGTTCGAGGCACTTTGAAATAAATTACGGTAATAAAATTAAACAATAACCCTTCTAGAGATGGCATAATTTTATATCAAAGATTCATGATGAAGATATCTTTCATTTGAATTGAAATAGCTATTTTTAGTTTTAAGTCTGTAAGGGTAATATAATGTACGTAAGGGCTAAGAATTCACGTAAAACTTGACTCACAGATAGAAAACATTATAGCTCATGTGAAATATTTATTTTTTCACGGTAAAGCTTAAAGCCGCGTGGGTAAAATAATACACACTAACTAAAATGACGCTTAAGATAAAACTTATAACAGATTCTCAGAGATGGGATTATAGCTTTTTTGTAACATTTAGGTACTTACATGAGAGAAAGTGAGAGATAATTCTAAAACAGAAAAGATCCGCTACCTCTGGGGATGTTTATGTAAAAGTACAAACATTTAATAGATTCTGTCAAAAACAACGTATGAGCTAATTTCCTTTATTTTTCCACATTTTAATATAGGTATATAAAATACTGATTTTTTATGTTCGTACTTTATTACTGTATTTATTATAGTATTTTGTGCAATTCATAAATTTTTAATAGTATAAAAGAGACGTTGGTGAGCACTAATAGGTACTTACAGCAAATTTTAAAGCACAATATAGTTTTTTAGACATGATGATAAGAAAAGTGCATGCATTACATAAAAACTGTATATAATTTTAATAAGTAACCTAACGAAAACCTTTATGTATATCATTAAAATTATTCTAAAAATGATGGGGAATTTCCTCCTCTTTAAATATTTTTTGGTTACTGATCATGGTTCCAACAAAAAGTTACGAGTAGGTACAATTATTCCAAAGTTAATAACAAATTAATGAATAAATTACCGGGACTGTTTGCTTTAACTTGTGAACCGCAAATTAGAATCTTAAGTTGAAATTGTTTGAGTTGAGAATGTATAAACATTCCGCAATTTAATAATCAATCTAGAGTTTGTAGGTTCCTTAATGGCGGGATTGGACCAAGTTCCTGACTCCAAACTACAAAGTTGGTTTACAGGCCATTCCTTTGGGATTTCAAATTACTACTTAAATTATAGTTCATCATCATCTGCTCATATACGTCCCCACTATAGGAGAACGAGCCTCTTCATAGGGACAAGGGGTTTTAGTCTATAGTCCACCACGTGGGCCTAGAGCTGGACTCACTATGTTTTCCTTGGATATTATTTATGTTCATTATCATTAGCTCAAATACGTCTCCACAAAGGAGCTCGAGCCTCCCCTAACATAGAAGACTAGGCCATAGTCCACCACGCGGGCCTAGTGCGGATTGGGGGACTTCACATGCCTTTAATTGTGATATCTCGAGCATGCAGGTTTCCTCACGATGTTTTCCTTCACCGAAAGCCAGTGGTGTGAATCCGTACATAAGTTTTTATAAACTCAGTGGTACGGGCCAGGGATTTTAACCTGCACCCTCATCATCGTGAGTTGGTGCGTTCCTAACTGAGCCACCACAGCTACAGTGTCATATATGACATTAAAATTTCTACTTCAAACTCCAAGAAGGTCACTACAGGGTAAATAAAACCTAATGAATAGAAGTAAGGGTTTCAATTCGGTAACGTAAAATTACAATAGCTCGATCATGTGTTCTCTATCTCTTTCGTTAATTACGCTGTCATGTGAGAGGTCCGCTGCTCTGAGCTCGACGACAAAGTTTGTGGTAAAGTGACTGCACTACCAAAACAAAACAAAACCACATAAACTCCCCTAAACAATTTCATTCCACTAACGTGTCGTTATGCAAAATGTCTTATTTAACAAAGTGACAATGACGCCGTATATTGTCATAATGGCTAGGAATGCCTCTAGTGATTTCCCAGAGGTCCGGGGTCCCCCTGGCCGGGTCGGGAAACATTCAGTTTCCGAGTTCCCAGATCATATGCAAATTCCCCCTTTTCGTGTTTGGTAATTACTAATTTGTTCGCTGCAATTAGGGTTGTTACTATATTTTTGGTTAGAATATGACCGTTGTGTAAACAGAAAAGTTTGTAAATGGAATTATTAACGACAAGTTATTAAAAAAAATACATGAGACACATTCTACTTTTATCTTAGAAATTTAAAATTATATATTAGATACTTAATTGGATCCGCGTAAAGATGTTACCTTTATGACAAGCTGAACCTTTCGAATAAATTTCGAACATTACCTGAAACAGACAAAAAATATTGATTAGTTACTTAATTCACTTTATTTTATTATTTACTAGCGACCCGCCCCTGCATCGCACGGGTGCAATGGCTATAGGCACGCGCCGACATCACATTTGAAACCTCAAAAAAAAAACAGTATTTCTCCACTATTTCATGGGTGTTATTATACATATAAACCTTCCTCTTCAATCACTCTATCTATAAAATAAAGCCGCATCAAAATCCGTTGCGTAGTTTTAAATATTTAAGAAGACATAGAGACAGACAACGGGAAGCGACTTTGTTTTATAATATGTAGTGACTAGCGACCCGCCCCAGGTTGCAATGCTTATGCATCACATTAGAAACCTCCAAAATTGACAGGGATTCTCTAACATATTAAGCATGTATTGTATATAAAAACGTTCTTCTTGAATCACTATATCTATTAAAAAATCCGCATTAAAATCCGCGTAGTTTTAAAGATTTAAGCTTACATAGGGATATAGGGACAGAGAAAGCGACTTTGTTTTATACTATGTAGTGATGGCCTGAAGATAGGTTATAGTTCAAAGGACAATATGGGTGAGACAACCCTACCGTGCAGGCCGCGCCGGGGGGCAGGTGGCTGATTTATTCTTGTTTCGTCCACTGTCGCGATAGGTCAGTTTGACTTATAGTGATGTGCCTCTAGGGATGTGTTTGTTTTGTCGCCGAAATCGTATTGAATACGTGATTGTCTAATACAATATCAAAAATATGTATAAAAGCTACCCTACCCTCGCGGTCTCACCCGTGATCCTGGGGGATTTTTTCCAATAAAAAGTAGCCTAGTATGGTATTCTAGAACATATTCTAACTCTAAGACAATTTTTATTCGGATCCTTTGGTTCTGGCATATGCAGTAGCAAACATATCTCTTTTCAAATATTACTGTGTGTTTGTAAATATCTATGTACTTAAAGTCAATTCTCATTGGCTAGGACTACGAAGCTATAGCTAGAGGACTAGGCTATGAAGCATAAGTTACTCAGTAAAAAATTACATTAGCAATGTTAATATATAATGTAGGTACTTAAGAATATATACATAAATAGATTAATGGTAAGCGGCACATATAGTCGTATTTTTAATTAGACGAAGCCATCTGACGTTTACTGTGTTGTCAGTTTTTGATGAAATAAAAATAGTGTTGTGACAAAGTGAATGAATGAAAAAATTCCTGAATGAACGAAATTGCCTCAATTGTCTAGTGAATAGTTAGTGTGCCGAAAAGCCGATATCAGGTACGGGGTTCGATTTTTAGTCGTACTTTGTACACCAACGAGTTTAAGGCGACTATGCTCCTATTTAGTATCTACCTATACTGAATACCGAGTGTTTTAAACATTAAGGAAAACATTGCGAGGTAAGACTCCTATTTTCAATACATCATGTACAATGTACATAGTTGAAACTTTAGATGTATAAAATACATATGTCAATTATAGGTAGGTAATGAAAATAAAAAAACACATTTATTACATATTTTTTTATTCATTATCGATTAAAAAATCATCACTATCGGTGACATTTATTATAAATCTGTCGGAAACATTGTCGATCATGTGGTCGACACCATACATTTTGTCTTCTTCTTTAATTATATGAGACACGCAGCTACTCCATTTTTCGGGTGTGATATCTTGGAGTCCTTTATCGAAAAGTTTTTTTACTTCTGTCATTTTGAAGGTTTTATTATTTCTTGCAACATATCCTTTAGCCTGCGCCCAAACCAACTCATGGGATTGAGCTCACAGTGGTATGGGGGCAGACGTAAAACAATTATCCCGTGCTGCGCTGCCATCTCGTCCACAACATACTTATCGCAATGTTCCTTTTGTGCTGCCGTACAATGTCTATAAGAGTAGCTTTAACCATTGTCGCTTCAAATGAAATATTTTTGCTTGTTAGCCACTCTTGTATTCTAGATTTAGTCCAAGACGTTGTAGGTAGCGATTCTTGTTTCCTGGAGTGGTAGTGGGCATTATCCATCACTACTACCGAATTTGGTTTCAGTTTTGGCAAGACCCCCCTGAACCACTGCACAAACACAACGTAACGAAAAACTTAACAAAAACAATAATTAAACAGCTTGAGCGCAGAAAAAACATACGTGCTATCAGACCAGAGGTTAGAAGCCGAATAACAAACAAAATGGCGACCGACGCGCGCGCCGCTCTTTATAAGCCGTAATAAAACTAAAAATTGTAGTTACATACTACTAGTAACTTATATCAGAGCACTTTTATACAATTT
Source organism: Thyatira batis (assembly GCA_905147785.2). Classification (NCBI taxonomy): domain Eukaryota; kingdom Metazoa; phylum Arthropoda; class Insecta; order Lepidoptera; family Drepanidae; genus Thyatira; species Thyatira batis. The sequence goes on from LR990510.1 coordinate 7,211,377, forward strand.
TATGTAAAAAAAAATAATAATATTCTTTTATAGTTTGAAATGATTCACTCATTGTTCATTCATTTGATTGAACGAGAACTGAACGCATCACTATTACTTTAAATATGGCCACATTATTTCACAAAGTGACATTAGCTACTGTCAGGTAGCTTCGTCTAATTAAAAATACGACTATAATACTTTTAACTTAAAATTAATATATACCAATTATACTCATATAGAAATGCAGCTACTAACCTGTAACCTACTATCACTGGTTTCCCACAATCTCTGCTAAGTTTTGGGTCACATAGCCAAGTGTGAATGAGTGAATATTTATTATTTAAATTAGTTCAGTTCCGAATGGTGAATGGTGAGTGTTGACGGACTCATCTCATCTCCCGGCGCACATCACTAATTGTTTTTATTCAAATTACCTCGTGGACAGCGCGGAATTGACTTTCAAGTTGTGTCACACAATAATATTACCATAAATATGTTGGTTTGTTTATCACGATTTGAATTATGCTACTAATACTGTGGTACTTATATGAAGTATGTTTTAGTTATTTTTCTTATTGACTAATACAGTTTGAAACATGTAATTTTAAATCTTTGAACTGAGTAGAAAATTACTGATAAATCTACAAACAGCTCGACACCAGCTATTTATACTACGCTAAGTCCGAAATGTGTACTTTACAGGAGAGGCTTATAAAGGAAAAAACGTGATAACTTTTACATTAATTAAGATATTTATTTGAAATTTGGAACCCTTCATGGTTATTTTTTTCATTATAATATCTCATATTTATTTTTCCATAATTATTTATATTTTTCGATTTTGCGCTAGTTAGCCGAATATAGACGTAATTCTTCAAATTAATTTTACAAGTTACACACGTCTATCTTACGTTAGCGTTGTGTATTACGGGATGTCATAGTGATAAAGATGTGTTATTTTTATTGTGTTGCGATGATAATTTTTAAATAAATCATGCATTATTTGTAACCTTAGGGTTATATATATATCCGTAAAATATATTATTATAAATTCACTGGCTAAATAACTAGTTATTAAAGTTAGCTTTTTGTTAACCCGTATATACGTCTCTGGCGGATATCGTGTTAAAAGCCGCCAAATTATACATAGCGTACTAGACATCGACTTGTGCCACAAGTTAACGCCTCATTTATCTTTCCGTGGAGCTAAAAATTATATTATTTTTTATAGATTCTAGATAGAATAGAGCAGATAATATTATATCCTGTAATTTTGATACATAATTTAAACTAATAACGTATAAAACTAGTAAGTAATCAACAGTTAATTAAATATCAATTAAGTGCTTACTTATGATTAATTAAAGATCAGATCAATCACAGTTCGATTTTGTACTTTATAATTATTTAAATCAATAAAGTACTTAATATTGTTATTCTTAAAAGAAAATGAACTCTCCTCATTATGTTCAGTTATTAAAATAATAATATTTATGTGGAAAGCAAGATGGGTGGCATTTGCCCTGCAGTGGGATACCCATAGACCCAGACCTTAAATAAAATAGATAACAATAACGATAATACATTTCTGGAATAATATTGTTATCACAATAATATTTAAGGTTTTTGTATTTTGCTGGATTGATTTAACAAAGTTTCGTGTCTTTTTCGGGAATAAGCTCTAAAAGTGGAATAATCTAGTATTTCTGAAATATACTACATGTTTGCTTACGTTATCAATCAAAAGATACTACTTATTTTCCAACAAGCCGTGGTTACCAATATAAACTATTTTAATTAACTTTGTTCTAGATCATTTTGTCATTAATAAAAATTAAGCTAATATTGTTTCTAGAATCAAAATAAAGGAGTTCCATTCAACTGGAGAATACACTTCTCTGCCTCTTGCAGTCTTTTCTATTAAAGCCGTATGTCTTTTTTCCATAAAATGGTTGCTTCTTCATCTTCTCCATCTTCATTTGAAAGGAATGAGCGGATAATAAGTATCTTCATAATATAGTAAACGATATGGTTACTGTTTTATCACTCACGCAGTTATCTGTACTAGTTTGATACCGCAGAATAGAGACTATCATTGAAAACAGGCGAAAGTTTTAAAATTACTGGGGGTGGATATTGCCGTTACTATATCTGTATTGCTACTGGGGCTGTCATTCATGTGCAAACCTGAAAGACTTTCCTGGGCAGACATACCGATTAGATGTGGGATTGTTGTATTTTCGGTTTTTTGGTAAGAAGTCGGCTACACCGTTTGAAGATAAGGGACTATATTAGCTGTGCTGTCAGAAGGATCATCAGATACGACAGAAAACAAAATGTCGATACTTGTTGGACTTAGTGTCAACGGAGAAGGCTTTTGGACCGAAGTCAATACCTTTGGTAAATAAATATTAAGTGGAGTATAAAGAGCCCCCAAGTTGTTTAAGTTTGTATCTTGTAGGTCTGCACATAATTTTCATAATTGACTGAACTGGATAGGTATATAATAATTATTATTTTAAAATTATCTCATCAGACATAACGTGCTCATAAAAAATCCCGAACTCAGGATTATTAACTTCAGCTGGTAATTTATTTGGCTACGATTCTACAAAAAAGGGTAAAATATTGTATTAAAATTATGTTTTTTACTTTCATAAAAACATGCCGATACATTAAAAATATGAATGGTGAAGTTACCGTCGAAAACGAATAAATATAATTGTATTTTGACATAAGTATTTAGCTAGTAAAAGTCGCTAAGTAGCGCATTCTACAAATGAACAAATATACCTGATCGCTCTAAACTACGCTAACTAGTGTTTGCGTAGTATACACGGACTTTTATAAAAGCGCTTAAATTTAAGAAATACGTACCGTATTACTATAATATATATTGAAATACTCTGTAATACATAATATAATCTATGCGCCCCTTCCCCGTGGACACTCCGCTAACACTAGTTGGCGTGGTTTAAATCGAGTGATTTCAAAAAGTACCTGCACTTAGCGTTTTATAAAATTTCTAACTTCGTTATTTTTGTATATTTCTTCACAATTTTTTTTTTACATATAAAAAACCTAATTCTAAGAAGCTTGGCATAAAAAAACGTTTTTGCCAAATTTCGAGTTAGCGTAGTATAAATAGCTGGTGTCGAGCTGATCAAATGTTCTTAAAACATCATCATCAGCCAAAAGACATCCACTGCTGAATATAAGCCTCCCCCATCGATTCAGCCCAACCCCATAGATCTCAGCAAAAGCAAGCTTCCGAACCGAGCATTAGAATCGACGTTTCATAAGTGCTTGTGAAGGGCTATTTGAATTAATAAATATATTTCATTTCATTTCGATTTCCACACATAAAACAGTTTCATCAAAACCAGTTCATCCGTTTGGTAAGTACAATGGCACAAACAGAAACACATTAAACTTTAAACACAATTTACGTTAAAATAACTTGAAATTCAGTCAGGAGCTCATCTACTCACTAATCTCTTTAAAAATATAACCTTAATAACCTATAAAAGATAACCCTACCAAATATACATGTCATGTGTTTATCTCTAAATGCAGATTACTAAAATCAATTTCCAACTCTGTCGGTTTAGGTGAACTATGTAAATAATGTCTATTTGCGGATTGGTAAGCGATTGAATAAATTGACGCAATTAAATCTATCGTATTTGTAATTCATTAGCCTTTGTTCATTTATTGGCTTGGTTACAGGATTCCAATTCTGTTTGTGAAGTTATCATTATAATAAATTTGTGAAACGACATTGAAAACCACAAAAGGCTTTTTTTTATTTATACCACAAAGGTGGCAAAAAGGCATACAGTCCGCCTAATGGGAAGCGGTTACCGCAGCCTATGGACGCTTGCAACACTTGGGGCGTTACTCAGGCGTTGCCGACCCTGTAAAAATCTCTTCACTCCGTTCTTGAAGAACCCACTACTGTACTCCATTGGGAATACCATGGCGGGGAGCTCATTCCACAACCTGAGTGTTCGTGGTAGGCTGAAGATGATATGAATCATACATATAGGGATGATTGTGAGAAAACTAATATAGGATTTTACTTACAATAGGTTAAATCACTACATATTATAAAACAAAGACGCTTTCCGCTGTGTGTTCCTATGTCTTTTTAATTTTTTAAAACTACGCAACGGATTGATGCGGTGATTCAAGAGGAAGGTTTTGATATACAATACATGCATAATATGTTAGAGAAACACTGTACATTTTTGAGGTTTCTAATGTGCTGTAAGCATTGCACCCGTGCAAAGCTGGGGCGGGTCGCTAATTACTTATAAACGCTATTTTCAACTACTCAGTTTAATATAATTTAGAGACAAAACATGCGGAATCCTCAAGACATCAATTGAAGGCGAATTTCAAATCGAACAAAATTGGAATTCTTAATTGTAATTAACGTCCAAATTGTGGGCCTCCATTCTAATAAAGCATCCCACCTAATTGATTTCGCAATAAATTTCTCTAAATCGATGTAATTTCTCTCTTTATTCCATCAGATAAGGACCAGGTTCGGTTGACCCGCCCCGCTCCCCCGCGGCGCGCGTGATGTATGTAACGGGGGGGGGGGGTGTTTGGAAATAATCAGGGGTCTATATAAAATAGTTGGTTGATGCAAATTTGATGCTCGACGAGTGAGTGAAACACTTTAGTTTGATTGTGTTTGACAGGCATTGTTCGACGGTTCCGTATCTGGCTGGTGGAGCGGTGTTTTTGATTACATTGATTAATTATTTAAAGGTAGCACAATCTATATAATTTAATTAAATACAGTATTTCTCGGAATTTGGTATATAGGTAAATACATCTAGGACTTAAATATAATATTCTAAAGCGTTTTAAGCCGTGGTGGCTCAGTTGGGAACGCACCGACACACCATCATGAGGGTGAATTTCGTTACATACAAAAATACAAATCTTTCCTCTTTATAATATTAGTGTAGATTTAATACAGTACAGATTTCTACCGGGTTTTACAATACCAAAAAAATATACATATAATTATTTGCGAGAATGTCGACGCATTAACATTGAGGAAGTATAAACCTTGTGCTACCGATGTTTGATAAAGTAAGTAGGTACCTACCAACGTTTCTAATGTAATTATTCAAACAATAAGCTGATGTGTTACTTAATTAGCAAGGTTCATTTTGCCGTGAACCCTTTACATTTAATTTGAACTTCAACATTTAAACAGTACATTAACAAGCTCGCATTATTATATTCTGCACGCTGTTTTAAATGTAATTACTGTTAGCTAAGTACCTATAGGTAGATTTGCATCGTATGATAGAATGTCTGATTTTTTGCTTATACCTATTAAAAAAACTACTACTGATTTTTAATAGAATAAATTAGAATAATTTTTATTATGTGACATTGGTAAACTAGGATAGGTATAAAGATTATTAACTAAGACTTACTTACTTTGGAAGAGACGAATGCTAAACATCGCGTTCCCGGGTGATCTTCAATTTTCACAGGATAAAAATTAATCTATGTCCTTTCTCAGGCTCTAGACTATATGTGTACCAAATTTCACTTAATTCGGTTCAGAAGTTTAAGCGTGAAAGCGAGACAGACAGACAGAGTTACTTTCGCATTTATAATATTATGATAATTAAAATAATGTTATCACTGAAACTGAAACCCCCGTTACTACATATGTAACGAAATTACGACAAATATAATATCGAGTTTTATATAAAACTAGCTGCCTCCGCGCGGTTTTACCCGCGTAGGTCCCGTTCCCGTGGGAATACAGGGATAAAATATAGCCTATGTTACTTGGGGATAATGTAGCTTTCCAAAGGTGAAATAATTTTTGAAATCGGTCCAGTAGTTTCGGAGCCTATTCATTACAAACAAACAAACATACAAATCTTTCCTCTTTATAAATTTATAATATTAGTATAGATATAGATAACGAGATGTGATACTCCTTCTCCATTCATAATATATAAACAAACAGTTTCTCACACAATCAGTGTCTCTGAAGATTTGCATTTACAAGCACATCGGAACCCTAATTGGTTCGGATCCCCGACTACGGAACCGTGTACGGCGCCGGCGGATATTTGTTCACGTATTAATTAAAACGTTAAATCGCTTGTTATTTGGATTACACTCGACGGACAGTACCATCGATTGTAAATATATAGATTCACAATTGTATGTGTAGAATGAAAGCATCATATTCGTACGTTGTTTTTCAATTATTTGAAATTGACAAACGCGTTGGTTCTTTACTATATAGCCTCATTTAAAAGGCTCTCTTCATTAATATTAGTAGAGTTTCAATATGAGATTATGTCACCATTTTTGAAGCTCATATTGATTACAACTTGGTATACGGTACTCCAGAGCCTGTACCCTAAACTGGCCTAAACCCCCTCGATGTTAAGGGAGGCTCGAGCTCCTCGGTGGAGACGTATATGAGCTGTCGATGATGATGATGATACGGTACTAACCTCATAGTATAAGTACGTCTAATATGATTTTAAGTACTATTTAAGAACATATGATAAAAACTAAATCCTACGTTCTTATAGTTCAATTTTTTGACAAAAATACGGCAGATTTGTTATTTTAATTATATTACACGATGCATTGAAAGCCCGGTTGGCTTTGTGGTTAGTGACCCTGACTCTAAAGCCACGGGTCGTGGGTTCGAATCCCACCCAAGACAAACATTTGTATGCATGAATATGTCTGTTTGTTCTGTGTCTGAATGTAAATATCTATAATATGTATGTATTTCAAAGTAATTTATGTAGTATATCAGCTATCTGGTTTCCCCTTACACAAGCTTCATTTGAAGCTTACCTACTTTGCAGATTGGTCGTGTGTGAAAAATGTCCCAGGATATTTATGCATCTACACTAGTACACATCGATGGTCTACACCGATCGTTCGTAATATTGTAACAATATTTTTAATTGTATAATTTATACAACTGAATATCTCCCGGTTGGTGTGTTATTTATTTAAGACCTGCAGGTGTTTTAAGTATAATTCTGTTTATTTTGTATCCTGTATTTTTGTTTTAACGCATGTATTACTTGGCACAGTGGTCATGGGTTAGATTATTTTTGCTTCATACATTGACTAGTGGCTCCGCGCGGTTTCATCCCCGTACCCGGGAGATTTTCTATTTTCCCGGGATAAAAAGTAGCCTATGTCCTTTCTTAGGCTTTAGACTCTATGGGTACCAAATTTCATTTAAATCGGTTTCGTAGTTTTAGCGTGAAATCGAGACAAAGTTACTTTCGCATTTATAATATTAGTATAGACGTGTTCTGGTATATCTGCTGTTGGTATTTATTTCTCATTGTACAGTACATACCTAATATAATTTCTATATCAAGTATTTCGCTAAGTATATTAACTATGTATATCTTCTTATTTTTATAATTTGAGATTCTCATGAATAATTCATTGAATTTCAGTGGAAAAAGTCTGCAAGTTCCAAGTCAAGGGTTCTTGTCGAAATAAAGTGGAGTTGCGAAGTAACTGAGGTTGGGCAACGTGCCCCAACTCTGGGGACCTATGAAATATTCATGGAGGTCGTTAGACAAGTTTTTTTTTTCTACCAAAGCCGTTGACAAAGGGAAATATAAACAGCGGGAGTTTCTGATGAGCGCGTGTTTATGAGATAATGCAGTTGAGAGATAAACAGAAAAGTACGAAAGTTTTATATCTACAGTGAATTATTTTTAACCAGTGTCGGCTCAGTTTATGTCTGTTTAAAAAGCCTGTTTTCTTCAAACCCTTTCCATGATACTAAAATCAGTAGTTGTTGATATAGACGTAAAAACTTTTTAAATTATATTATAAACTTGTGTTATTTATTGAATAAATATCCTGGTACATCTTTCACACACGGCCAATCTAATTCCAAACTAAGCAGAGCTTTTAATAACCAGATAGCTGATATACTACATATACTACTTTTAAATACATAGGTCCTACTTATATAGATACTTACATCCAGACACAGAACAAACAGACATATTCATGCATACATATGTTTGTTCTGGGTGGGATTCGAGGGTCACTAACCACAAACCAAACCGGTCTGTCAAAATTTAATTAATTATAATGTACAAAAAAAAATATATAACTTTCACTCAAATCTTGGTTTTAATTCTCCCTCTCTAGACTTACCATGTATAGCTATAGCCAATGATAGTCCTAATCCAATACAAATGAAGTGGCCCGAATGCCTAAGTAGCTGTTCACAACAATGAACCTCGATTCCAGACCTATTACAGGATCTTAATTACTCCGTCTGAACGTTCTATTCATCATTATCTACGAAACTAATCCGCCTTCACTGATACTCGGTTACTCGCGCCGTTAGGTAGGTACACGCTTATTGTAGGCTTTACGATTGTGAAGCGATTGTTGTGCAATTGTCTCTATTTTAATGTGAAACCACGTACTAGGCAGATGATAAATCTAATGTTACAATGTAAAGGTTGTTAATAAATACACTGATAAGCAATTGCTTTATTATATTTTACTTGTTAAAGCAGATAGAGTTTTATAGATACACAGTTTTATTTTTATGATTTTGGATAAGTCAAAATAAATGACAACTGAACTGTTTTGCTTAAGGCAATAATACTGGGCAGATACTCAATAATCAATTAACCTATTAGTACATGCTAATTATAAAGAATATTGTATTGTATAAATAAAATTATTTATTTGAACAGTTCACCTTGTTGTTAATAAAATGTCCTTGAAATGTATTATGATCTAAGTTTATTTTGAAAAGAGTTTATTGCCGGCTCTTCTCAGCAAAACCAACCTTCCGAACCGAGTGTTAGAGTCTGACAATTCATAAGTGCTTTGCATATTGGCCTATTTGAATAAAAATATTTTTGATTGATTTTGATTGATAAATAAAAGGAAATAACACAATTCTGGCGCGTCATCACAAAAGTATAGCATTATAGACTATTACCTCTCTCGACAACCGGTTGCTTTTACACAATCACCAACTCCAGCCGGCTCGTCCGGAAGAGATTACATTTTAACGCACCGTTAGTCGCGCTGGAGGAGTGACGGCCCAGACAGCCATTACACGGTGTAATTAGATAGCGAACTGTTCCCAATATATACCCTTGTTAGGAAACTTGCATTCATGTTGATAAATAGATCTTGTAGGAAACGAGACTTAAACAATAAAAATATATAAAAATCACTATTGTATTAGATCTAAGCTTGTTTTTTGAAAAGAGTAATTACTGAGTTTATTGCCGGCTCTTCTCAGTAAAAAAACAACTTTCAGAACCGAGCATTAATAGTGACTTAATAAGTGCTTTATTGAGGCCTATTTGAATAAAAAAGATTTAATTTTGATTGATTTTGATTTTTAAACCATTTTAAGTCCAAAAAAATGGATAATGTTTATAAAGAGAATGTTAAGTCTCAAAATATTGTAAAGGTGTTAATATCTAATTTTTAAATGCGAAAGTAACTCAGTCTGTCTCGCTTTCACGCTAAAACTACTGAACTGATTTAAATGCGACTTGGTACACTTATAGTCTAAAGCCTGAAAAAGGACATAGGCTACTCTTTATCCCGGGATAATGGAAGATTATCCGGGTATGCCGGTGAAACCGCGGGGAGCCGCTAGTGTAGAATATGGCAAGAAACATTATTGTCAGTAAAAATCAGGTTTAGATTAAAGAAAATTAGAACAACCATCCACATTTATCGCTCTTTCTATTAGTAAGATGTAAGTTCTATTAGTAAAACGTAAGAAGTATTCCTCGAATGATTCAGTACAAATAAGCAGACACACAGATGAAGTCATTTACTTCAAATATTTAAAAATCATTTTAAACTCAGTCGTCAGTTATTATATTAACAATACGATATGAAAATGCTCCAATTTGTGAAACCGCTCGTAAGATATCAATATCATTCATACCTAATTACTGTTTTGCCTCAAATACCCTCTAGCGGTTCCGGTCTCAATTTCACTTAACAAACTTTGGTTTTACATCCAAAAATCTGGCACATTTCTAACGGCACCCATACAAACAATGCTCTCGAAGTGAAGCCGTAGGCGGCAAGTACCCAGATGTAATTTATAGCCGCCGGACTTTTTAATAAAAGTCCACAAATGCACGACTTTCGAACCTAATCGATGGTAGATCCTTTATTAAATTTGGGCGCTATAAAAACATTTCGTGTTCGGCTGTTAGGCGGGTGCAACTTGGCGCTTTTTCTCATTTTAATATGGACGTGTTGCGTTTTTTGGCCGCGCTCTTATAGCCTGGCGGTAAGCTGAGTTTGGGAAACGTGATTCTGTAAGGATTTTCATATACTGAGTCTTTCATAAAGAGATTTTATATGTGGCTTAAAAGGGGCTCTATTTATGGAATGTTGTAAGATTAAAATAACATGTAAAATGATATGTTGTGGTGTTTCAGAGATAAGTATCTACATAGTCAAAAAAGGAATATGTCGAAGTTTAGGACCTAAGGGCCTACTTATAGAAGTCTGCTTTCAATTAAAAAGAACCGGCAAGAAACACAGGATGGTTACATAATTTTTTTAATTACATATTTTTAATAATCTGACTAAGGCTATGTTTTTTTTTTCAATTCAACAATAACATATATCTACAACAAAACATTAAGAAAATAATTGTGAATTCAAACGTTTACGTCGCTTTCGAAATCACGAAATATACAAATAAATAGCAATAGCAAGTCATTTGGTATATCGGCTATATCTAATTGAATGGAGCCCATGCAGTTGGAAACACAGTGTGGGTATTTAGTGGATAAGTTCCGATATTGAACCACATAAATTAATCATAGGGCAAAGCCTGACTTCGCATGAAACGGGTTATATCCTATACATATTATATATTATACATGTACCCATTACGGACTTCAATACATAACAGTTCTGAACATGGACTTAGCTTTAACTTATGTTCTCGGGGGATAAAAAGCTTATAACTCAATTCAATTTAAATAGTAATTACTGTATAGAAATTTAAAGTTTTAAATACAATCATAATAAAAAAATTATATGGTTATTTTTAATAAACAGCCTATCTATATCAGCCATCAACCAGGTAGCTTTCATAATATTTTAATAACAAATAAAAATATTTTCAAGTACTTCTGTATGCCTGTTTGCCACCTTTGTGATATAAAAAAATGTTCAGGGACTTAAATACTTAATGTCTGTTCTGAGTGGGTATAGAACTCACGTAATCCATGTGGTAGTCATAAAATCCAACCAATTAGTCAGACATAGGTTCATTAAATCGATTGGCAAGTTTTTTTACTTATCTCTGATAACAGCTATCAGATAACAGTGTAAGCTCTGCTTCATTAGGAAAAGGATTTACCAGGATTGTATAAACAATATCTAAGGATTTTTTTATCAAATAAAATTGGTATTTTTACGTCAAATTTTTTCAGAGGGATTTCACTGAAGCTTCGCGTGTAAAATATTTTTAATCAGACAAGTGGTCGCCACCAAATGAGGCCACATATAGTGGGGAAGATAATGTGGGGCCCACAATGGCCCTCGCCCATTATTTGGGGCCGCATATTGGCCACAAGTCCTCTATCTGCCATAACGGTCATCCCGGAGTGTGTTTATATACTAAACTCTGTAACAATATGCCCGAAATTAGGTGTGGAGTACACTGTTGCAACATAAATATCCTGGGACATTTTTCAGACACGGCCAATCTGATTCCAAACTAAATAGCTTGTGATATGGTCACCAGATAGCTGATATACGAGTACTACTTTTGAATACATACTTATATAGATAATTACATCCAGACACAGAACAAACAGACATATTCATGCAACAAAATGTTTGTCCTGGGTGGGATTCGAAACCACGACAGACGGCTTGAAAGTCAGGGTCACTAACCACAAAGCCAACCGGCTGCCAAACCAACCCTAACTAACCCTACGTACCTATATGTATAGCGACATCTATCAATCTATTGTAAAGGTTACATCACTCGTGGATAGATGGCGCCACATGAAAGTGATATATAGATTATAAGGAAACTTGCATCGCGCTATAGAGACTTTCATCACGTTAGCATATAAATCATGACAGGCAGATTTAGTAACTTATCAGACGCTCTTAGCTTTCTCAATAGAGTATATTGCATACATCTTATAGAATATGCAGTGCTTTGTTACCAAGCATTCTTTTTTTTTTAATATAAAAGGCAATATCAATATGTTTAATTCATTTATTTACCTGTCCATTTCGTGACCACGACCAACTCTCAGTACTTCTTGTACACCTACCCTTATATCTCCACATGTATATTTACGACCCCTTCCCCTCCCCCACCCCCAACCCCCGACCCCCGACCCCCAAGTCCACCGTAAGCCACAGTTCGTTACAGAGCAAATTGGCCTGTCTCCAAGCGAAGTATTTTCAGCAAGAAATAACAATTTTTGTTTCACGTCTTACGAGATTGTGTAACAAACTGAAAGGTAACAAGTACCTATGTATCAACAAGTTTTAATGTTTCACAATACGATGTAAATCACGCTTAATATTTCCCTTAAAAATCACGAATATTTTTTTAAATATCCTGGGTAATTTTTCACACACGGCCAATCGGATTCTAAGTAAGCTTCAAAGTGAGCTTGTGTTATGATACCCAGATTGATGATATTCTACATATAAGTACAGCATTATAAATACATACTTACGAGTATATAGATATTTACATCCAGACATAGAACAAACGTACATATTCATGCATACAAATGTTTGTCCTGGGTGGGATTCGAACCCTATAATAACCGTTTCAATCTTTCACTGTTTGAACAATCTTATAAATAGGATTGTTATTGTAGCATTATTTTCGAAGTATTATCGGGAACTCATAACAAAACGTATTTATGTAAAATATTCCATATTTGTTACTATAATGGTGAAAAATGTTTGAAAAACACTTTAAAGCTGGATAAAATATAAGAGGTTTATGTGAAACGAATGCTTTGAACGCCGGTAAACGAATTTGCATTTCCATCCAACGTAGCAATGTCACCACCATTCTGGAAAGTATTTTTTTATTTGTTGCACTTATTTATAGTAAATGCACAAAAAATATAGTTACAATGTATGTGCTGCCACAGATAAATCTGTACAATATGGATTCTCTTAAAAATTACTTAGAAACAATGCCTAATTTAACTGATTTATTTCAATCCTTGAAGCTTAAAAAAAAGATATATTTATAGTAAAGGATTTTAGTTGTTAATCTAAGTAGTGAGTCCCCGCAGTTTCCCTGGGATCTACAATTATCACGGGATAAAAAGCTTATATGTTATTACAGAACATAGGTATTCTAACTCTGTTGCAAATTTCATCGCGATCCGTTCAACCATTCTGGCGTAAAAGAGTAACAAACATACATCCAAACATCCATACATTATAATATTAGTAGAATATGTATTTAGCTGCAAAAAAAACATCTAGGGCTTTCAGTAGACTTGCAGATTTTTAAAGCGCTAAAGAGTAAATTAACTAAAAACTTTTTCAAGAAGATTGAAGTTCAAAGTACAACATGCTGTTAGGAGTATCGAGATTGAAAAATCTAAATATCTTATCATTTACTTTCCTTGCTTAAACATTTACATATCCATTATTTTTATAGATAAGTAGACATTTAGATTGCATAACGGGTATGCCAATAGTAAAATTAGGTACCTTAAATCTAAATTACAAAGATTTTTGACCTTTAAATGCGCACTAACTAATACTAAAATGTAGCATAAAATTACGGTTCATTATGTTATGGTCTTAGGTCTAAGCATCTAGCTAAGTACCACACTATTTCATATTTAGTATTCCATTTCTCTTTCATTTTAGCCGGGATAGACAAGGACAATCGTTATGCCCATAATTTTCCGTACGTGGCTTGAATCGAAATTATCTACTAAAATAATGGTTTGGAAGTTTCTCATAGACTTTATCTAATGGCGTATTTGAATAGAAAATGAGTATCATATTAAAACAGTTTACTAGTCTGTATTTTGGAGAATATTTTTTTTATCTGAAACATAATCTATTTCATCATCAACAGCTCATATACGTCTCCACCGAGGAGCTCGAGCCCTAACATTGAGGGGGTGTAGGCCAGTCCACCACGCGGGCCTAGTGCGGATTGGCGGACTTCACATGCCTTTAATTGTGACATCTCAGGCATGTAGGTTTCCTCACGATGTTTTCCTTCACCGAAAGCCAGTGGTGTGAATCCGTACGTAAGTTTTTATAAACTCAGAGGTACGGGCCAGGGATTTGAACCGGCACCCTCATGATCGTGAGTCGGTGCGTTCCCAACTGAGCCACCACGGCTTTATGTGTTTAATCTATTTATGTGTTTATAAATTAGTAAATTAGTAATTATAGAACTAAATGTCGAAATCATTTTACTTACTCAGTTTGCTTAATGACCTGCGAAAGTAAATTTAATTAATGCTAGTAGGTACCTACTTAGAGAGAGACTTCCAATTGGAAAGTGGTACCAGACGGGTACTGCTGTGGCTTCTTCACAACATTTTAATTTAATGAAACCTCAAGTATATACATAATAATTTATCATTTTTAGTATTATTTATTTATTTACTGCACCACCGTCTTTTATCGTGACTTAAAATCCTGTCTATTCAACGGTTGTCTGGAAGAAATGGCATTTAGAGATAAGACCGCCGCCACTTGTGCATTTTGTTAAAATTCTACTGTTATTTTTTATGTCTGTTTTTTGTCTTTTGGTGTAAAATAAAGTGTTATCTATCTTTAATTTATTACATACTGTACTCCACTTCAATACCACAGCACTATCCCATTTATATGAATCGGTAATATTACCATATTCTTCCTATATCAAGCAGATTTATTTACGAGCAGCTGTGTTAAAAATATATCCATTTGGAAATAAAAGCTGAATATTTACTATCACGAGCCAGTCACATGAGAATCAGTTATGGCGGTTATGGCGTCCTTACAGCGCCGTTATGCCGCGGGTATAACCGCTGCATAACCGCTGGTCGTCGCGCCCGCCGGTAACAAGGTGGGATGTATAACTTGTGAAATATTAGCCATAACGCTGTAAGGACATGGGAGAGGGGATAAGGAGTGAGTGGAGGAGCGATGAACTACAGATGCTATAGAAAAACTGTCTTTCGATACTCAATTTTAAGGTAAATAAATAGTAAATAAATATCCTGGGACATTTTTCACACACTGCCAATCGAATTCTAAAGTAAGCTTCGAAGTTTGTGTTATGGTAACCAGATAGCTAATATACTACTTTTAAATACATACTTATATAGATAATTACATCCAGATACAAAACAAACAGACATATTCATGCATACAAATGTTTGTCCTGGGTGGGATTGGAGTCCACGACCGGCGGCTTGAAAGTCAGGGTCACTAACAACAAAGCCAACCGGGCTGTCAATACAGTTTGTATAATTGAAAATTTATATTTGGTACAGGTAACTGCTATTATCAAGTAAATTTTTACTTTGTTTTAGTATTCAAAAATGTTACATAACCTGCAGCTGCAACAACACTAGTGCGACCTTTACACAAACACAGTCCGGCGCTCTCCGCCTATAACTCACGCCGCGGCGTCCCCTAAACTACACAAAATATCGCCACTGGCCGTCATAATAAACGGGTGTATTTTGTACACACATCGCCATCGCCGTGCGGTAATAGCCGACATTCATTTCTGTCCCAATTTACAGCGCAATGTATAATGAAAAATAAAAATTCCCCTTACAGTAAATTAACCGTGAAACATACAGAGATTTGTTCTCATTTTGATGCCGCGTGATTAATTTATTGCGTATTGTTGAAACGTACGTAATGATGAAATGTGAGGTTCTGGAATATTTTAAACGGTAATTTTCCAGTCAGGAAAATTTGCATACACATGCTAGATGATAGTAGGTAGTACCTACTCAGTACGGATTAACTTTGATCCTATATACCCACTGTACCTCCAAAATAGAATCACCTTATAAAATATACGGAAATTCATCATCATCATCAGCTCATATACGTCTCCACCGAGGAGCTCGAGCCTCCCCTTACATCGAGAGGGTTTAGGGCATAGACCTAGTGTGGATTGACGGACTTCACATGACTTTAATTGTGACATCTCGGGCATGCAGGTTTCCTCTCGATGCTTTCCTTCACCGAAAGCAAGTGGTGTGAATCTTTACGTAAGTTAGTTACGGAAATTTATGACTGTCAAATGTTAAACTGAATAATTAAAACTACAATTACAATAGAACTTTTCAAAGTACTACAGAGAATATTGACTCTGATATTTTCATGAGTCCTAGTTAGGTACTACCTACTTAGGTATAATAACAGCTCCCTAGACCCTAGTTAACTTAACTAGACGACCACATAAAATTTATAACCAAATACTTATTAAGGACTAGCTGCCTCCGCGCGGTTTTGCCCGCGTAGTTCCCGTTCCCGTGGGAACACAGGGATAAAATATAGCCTGTGTTACTTGTGGATAATGTAGCTTTCGAATGGTGAAGAAATTTTTAAAAGTTAAGTAGTTTTTGAGCCTATTCATTACAACCAAACAAACAAAATTTTCCTCTTTATAATATTAGTGTAGATTTAGAACATCAAATACCTACTTTGTAAATGTTTAAAATGAAACATTTCAAAGCCAATTTATGTTTTTGCGGTAATTATTTTTTACCTAAAGACACAATGTGTCACACGCAACATGGCTCTATGTTACTGTGTCACACACGGTACGGTTTACCGCATAAATTGACGCATTTTTTTAATGGTTTATTGTTTATGAGTTAAATTATTTTATAGCACATGCAAATATCCTCTAAATAATCGCTTTGTTCATTTAAAGTAGACATATTCAAGATTTATTAGATATTGACAAGTTTAACTACCATTTAATATTTTTTTAAGTAGGTTGGCTTCGTGGTTAGTGACTCTCAAGCCGCCGGTCGTGGGTTCGAATCCCACACAGGACAGACATTTGTATGTACAAATATGTCTCTTTGTTCTGTCTCTGGATGTAAATATCTATATGTAGTATATCAGCTATCTGGTTACCATTTTTTTTTTTTTTTTTTTTATAATTCCTGCTCCGCCGCTACGGTGGGGCTACGAGGCTCGCGAGGCTATCAACCGCGGCCCCACCACTGCGGCGGTTGCCCACAGCTAGGGGCTCGTCCCTGCGGGGGAGGACTTCTCCCGCTCTCCGCTCCACTCTCGGGAAAGGGACCCGTGACCCCCCCCTATCCGAGGGAATCTACGAATGAGCGAATTCCCTCGGATAAGGGCGGCTCATTCCTCCTTGTCGCCTTTAGGGCGGCACCTGGGCCTCAAAGGCCCGGCGCCGACGACCGTGGCGGCGACGACGCATTAGGGGCGCGTCAACAGCGGCTTCGCGCTCGCGCTCGGCCGCCTCCTTCTGCGACATGACAACGTCGCAGAAGGCTGCGGCCGCCTCCCAAGCCTCCTCGCTGTCAACCATGGCCCTGAGAAGGGCCGGCAGCGAGAGGTCTCCCCCTACCGTCACGGACAGGGCGGCGCGAGGAATCGCCCAAGCGGGGCACTCCTCACGCGTGTGTTGCGCCGTGTCCGTGACAATCAGACCACAGTGGTGGCACATCTCCGTGGGCTCTCTACCCGCCACCCGGCACAGGTATCTGATAAAGCAACCATGGCCGGTGATCACCTGTGTCAGGTGGAAGGAGAGAGCCCCGTGCCCCCGTTCAAGCCACTCCCGCAGGATGGGCCGAACGGCGGCCACCACTTCCCGGCTCGCGCAGCTAGGCTCGTCCAGGCGGGTCGCCCACCGTCGGAGGAGAACGCCACGCGCGTCCTCTCTCCAGGTGGCGATCTCCCGCGGATGCGGGCGACTTCCGCCCGCCGCCTCCTCTTTCGCTCGCCAGTACACCATGGCGAGAGCCTCAGCTTCGAGGTCCCACGGTGGTGTACCGGCGAGCACACACGCGCCGGCGCACGACACGGTGCGGTACGCTCGGGCAACTCTGAGCGCCATGGCGCGCTGCGGACGTCGCAGCGCTGCCAGGTTTTTGGCGCTCATAGCCGTCGCCCATATTGGCGCCCCGTAGAGCGCCATGGAGCGCCAGTGTATAGGCGCCGGCAAGGCCTTCCTGGGCCCCCCACGTTCGGGAGGATCCGCGACAGAGCACTCGCGGCGGCCACCAGCCTTGGTGCCAACCGCCGGAAATGTTCTTCGAACCTCCATCGACCGTCAAGGACGAGTCCGAGGTACTTCATAGTCGTTCCCACGGCGATGGAGGTTCCCCCCACCATTATTGCCGCTCCCGGCGGTAGCTGCTTCCGGGGCCCATGAAAAACAAGGGCCTCGGATTTGCTGAGGGCCACCTCGAGCCCCAGCGCGCGGATCCTTCGCACTACCTCTGCCACCCCGGCTGTGGCAAGGAGGGATGCATCTCTGTAGGTGCTGCCGCGGGCCGACACCAGGGTATCGTCGGCGTAACAAGTTACGCTGACCCCCGGCAACGTGGCCCCGCGCAGCACCCAGTCGTATCCGATGTTCCACAGGGTCGGACCAAGAACCGATCCCTGTGGAACACCGCACGTCATCTCCCTCCTTCCTCTGCCATTGGCAGCAGGGAACACCACCTCTCTGCTGGCAAAGTAGTCAGCGATGACTGATTGAAGGCACTGCGGTACCCCATGGTACCGCAGTGCCTCCTTTATTGTCTCCCAGGGCAGTGTGTTAAAAGCGTTGCGTATGTCAAGAGACACTGCAACCAACACACCACCCTGGTAGACGGCCTCGGCGAGGTCCCTCACGCGCGCAATCGCGTCGAGGGTCGACCTCCCTCGGCGAAAACCAAACTGCACATCACTCAAGCCCGGGTTCATGCACTCCGCGAGGCGAGCAACGAGCACACGCTCGAAGAGTTTGCTCACCTCGCTGAGCAACACAATCGGGCGGTACGATGACGGCAGTCCGGCTGGGCGCCCGTTCTTAAGCAAAAGAACGAGCTTACCCGTCTTCCAACATCGAGGGAATCGACCCTGCTCTAAGCAGAGCGAAAAGAGGGACCTCACCCTCTCGCCGATCTCCTCAAGTGCGACCAACAGGGCTGTGCCCGGCACACCGTCGGGGCCCGGGGCGGTTTTCCTAGACCTGAGTCTCAGAACTGCCGCCCCGAATTCGCCCTCTGACACTGGCTCCACCAGGGTATCGCCCACATCGGTTCGCACCTGAGGAGGAGGAGGAGGAGCCATCGCCGGTGGCAACCATTCGCCCCGTATTGGGAACAAAGTGCCGACTACTTCCCCGAGCAGTTGGAGATCCAGGCTGCTCGTGATTGGGGGAGCCCGCGGCCGCAACTTGTTGCGCACCGCCTTGTATGGCCGGCCCCAGGGGTCGCCTTCGAGAGTCCGCAGGAACTCCTCCCACGCCGCGTCTTTGGCTTGTACTATGGCCAACTGAAAAGCCAGTTTTACGGCCTTGTACGCGGCGTAGCATGCGTTCTCCTCCTGGGTGTCCCTGACCCGTCTGCGTCGGCATCGGGTGAATCGGCGGCGAGCCCTCCCACACTCCACGCGCATTCTACGGAGTTCTGCTCGCCACCAGTATACTTTACTATATGAGCAAAGGGTGGAGAGCCAGAGGCCACCGAGGCGACAATGGCCACCAAATCTTCACGATCCCCGACCCAGTTATCCCGGGCGGGAACCAAGTAAGGCTCAGCGACCACGCCAACATTAATCTCCCACTCTGCCAGGGTCTGGACTAGTAAGTCCTGTGCCCTGGCACAGTGGTTGATATTGGCCTGCAGTATGGCAAAGGCGGGCATTAGATGGCCGTCTCCATGGACTCCTGCTCCGCTCCGGTTTCGGAGCGATGGGACGGGCTGGGCTGAGCTGAAGCCTCAGGCTTTTCCTTTCGCCGCTTATTCCTTTTAGCCCTTCGTTTGGGTCTCTTCTGTTGGTGCTTGGGGCCGCTTGAGCAGCCGACCCCACCTAGTGTATGCCCCGCCGATTTACCAGCAGCAGCACAGACAGGGCAACTCGGCTCGGCCGAGCACGTCCGGGCGAGGTGGTCAGGTTTACCGCAGCGGTAGCATAGTCCACTGCGGTCCACCTGTGCCAAGCATCGGCAGCCAACGTGGCCGACTTCCAAGCACTTAAAGCACCTAAGGGGCCGGGCATCTAGCAGCGTCACTTTAGCTGATACCCAGCCCACTCGGAGGCGGCCAGCGCTGACGATTATCCTAGCTGCATCCACTGGACAGCTCAACCAGATTGAGCCCCTGCCGCTTATGGCGCCAGCTCGGATGGACTCACCAGAGCATTCACCTTTCGCTGAAACCGCTGCAACGACTTCAGCAGCAGTGACGCTGTCGTCCAGCTCCGACACGCGTATATCGACGCGCTTCTCCGGGCGCGACACACGCACGACCTCTGCGCTAAGGACCTCTCTGAGAGCTATCTGGTTACCATAGCACAAGCTCACTTTGAAGCTTAGCACTGTAGAATCCTATTGGACGTGTATGAAAAATGTCACAGGGTATTTATTTATCTATTTATATAGTTTAAAGATTTTTTACAAATGGCCAACTGTTTAGCGCCTCTTCTATGTACTCGCGTCGCTCACTCGGCGCGCGTGTGTCAAGTGCGGAAGCGAATAAATACCCTACAGATGATTCCGGGTACTCGGTTACCACTCTTTAATAAATAAACACCAACGATTCAAGTTTAACGCACTTATATTTTAAACCTCGCTGAAATTCTGAATAGCTCTGTAAATAATTAAACTATAGCCCTAGGGGGGTATAGGGTGGTGGGAGGGCTCAACCCCCTTCGTGAATAATTAGGAACGAGTAGCAAAGTTCCTACATACGCTCGGAGCTCTGGGAGAACAAGTTACGTATACTTTATATTTCGTGAGAACTTCCTCAGGTTTAATTAAAGGATTGACGGTATGGAATACTGAATGATTTTTTATTTCCAAGTACTTGTACCGTTACTAGGAGTTCTAGGAAAAGCTGTCGGAACCCTTTTATGACTAATATATTTTTTTGCGGTGGGAAGGTATCTTAAGGTGATTAAATTCAAAGCTTAGTGTTAAAACGCTGAGTGCTGCCAAAATAATCATGATATCGAACTTTAAGTTCTACAAGAACTTTCAGTGATTTATACATTTCACTCTACAATCAAATAACCTCCGACTTATTTACTTTTTTTTCGTCATCTATATCATTTATTATTTTTTATTTGTAGCCTTTACACTAAACAATATTTGAGACACAGTACCAAATTGTTTTAACTTAAATCTAATACATCAAAATCTTTAACATAAATCTTAAAAATCACTAGCCATTTAGCTTGTAACCCTTCAAGTCACAAACCATTTTCACTTCAATAACATTTAAAAAAGTATTATAATCCACAGTAGCAGTCCAACAAATAGGATTAAAACTCAGTGACATCGTTATAAATACGTTAAACAAGTCACAGTATCGAAGAGTTCAGTAATTGCTCGTTAAAAGTATCCAAATCGATATCGCTTTCTGTTCCAGTCTTTCGATTCAGCCTTTCTATTCACTAACGCAAACTTCCTCAGATACCAGCAACTCAGTGCTACAACACCTGCTGTCTCACGTGACGGGGTAGTTAACGAAAGAGGCAGAGGATCGTCGAGTGTCACTTCAGCTTACAGAATTGACCCCCCGATACGCATCCTTTGTTCTGAACAAACAATTGTAAAGTTGGGAGTAAGGCGCTTTTGCCTTCAGCGGTGTGAAGGGTAAGGTAAAATATAAGGTTTTAAAATGGAGTTTTGTGCTGTTGCTCTGGCACCCCTTCCTACTGTATTTTGGATCTTTATAAACTTTATTATAACGGTATTGGTTTTTATACTGACTATTATGTGATGTTTGAGAGTAATTTTCTAGGAACAAGTTTTAAAGTGTGCGACACGATTTATGTGTTGACATAAATATTTCTAATAAATATATTACTATTTTATTTATTTATTTATTAGCTTTTAGGGAGCTTCAAACCAAAATAGTAGCCATTTATAAATCTCCACCAAAAGAAATGGCATAATATCTTTCTGTTACAAAAAAAAAATTTAGTGATGTATCTTCTTTTGAACTTATGGGTAGATGGGGTAGGCAGTGGATGATGATGTGTGGTTGTGTATGTAGTATTGGAGTTCAAGTCCGGGTAAATAAATAAAGTCAATACACTTTTCACTATAAGTTTACATTGATATTAACACAATAGTTCCACACATATAACACTACAACTGTACTACTCATAGAAAACGAAGGAGTAAGAAGTGGCAAAGATAGATAGCAATAGATAGACAAGTAAACAAAGAACAAATGAGATCGACGCGGTACGTAGGTACGTAGGTAAGCGTTTGGTTAGCCGGGCGACACAAGCTTCACGTGAATAGGGTGCGGCGCGACTGGCGGCGAGGCGCGGAGCGCTCGCACACATCGTATGATCAAAACCGGTTTTAGACGATGGGCTAGTGCGCTTCTCCAATGCGCAACGTGTCGGATGTAAATATATTTTGTTATATTTAATTTGTCATTTAAATTTGTTTTGATTAATGTAAATAAATAGATAATAGGATTTTATGTAATATTGTAAATAAATATATATTAATATAATATTGGAATTGTAAATAGTAAATTATATATAGATAGTGTATGTGTGTATGTGAGTAGCCTACATCACTCCCCTCCAGAGACCGTCACTACGGGCGATAAAAATCAGGAAAATGAACTGTGCGGCCTGAACGCGTCCTTCTGACGTCATCCTGAGTTGGGGTATTTTGCCCAACAGGAACAGGATTTGGTAAGGAACTAGGATTGGGGTTAGGAGAAAGAGTGAGAGGGTTGGGAGCTGGGTCAATCAGTATGTAGGCCGGCTTAAGGCGGTCTATAGAAACTGTAACGCTTTTTCCTTTAATTAAAATTTTAAAAGTTTTATCATTACGTTCTAGTACTTCGTAGGGGCCGGAGTAAGGTGGTTGTAGAGAACCACGTAAGGCATCGTCCCTTAAAAATACGTGACTAGACGAGGCAAGCTCTTTGTAAACAAAGATTTTTCCTTTAGTGTGACGTGAGGCCGGCGACGGTTGTAGCTTTGATGTAAATTGGCGCAGCCGAGTGGTGAAATCCGATATATCGGTAGAATGGGGAACCGTAGCTTGGAAGAATTCTCCAGGCAAACGTAACGGCTCACCGTAAACTAATTCAGCAGATGAAGTTTTTAGGTCATCCTTAAATGAACTTCTAATGCCCAATAGCACCAAAGGCAAAGTGTCAACCCAATTGCAATCAGCGTGGCACATTATGGCAGCCTTTAACTGTCGGTGGAATCGTTCCACGAGTCCGTTACAAGCTGGGTGGTACGCGGTTGTTCTGCGATGTTTAAATCCAATCACTTTTGCAAGATATTGAAAAAGTGAAGATTCAAACTGTCGACCGCGATCGGTGACAATATCAGTTGGACATCCAAATCTGGATATCCATGATATTAATGCCTTCCCAACTGTTTCGGCTGTCATGTCTACCATTGGTACGACCTCTGGCCAGCGTGTAAAACGATCCACAGAAGTGAGACAGTAACGGTATCCCTGTGAAATGGGGATGGGGCCAATGATGTCCACGTGAATGAATGCAAACCGAGTGCGAGGAAGATCGAACGTGCCAAGTGGAGAAGACACGTGACGATGGACTTTGGCGCGTTGGCAAGACAGACATTGTCGAGACCACTCGCGACAGTCTTTGCGCACTCCAGGCCAAACAAATCGGTCAGCAACCAGTTTAGCGGTGGCGTTGGCGCCAGGGTGGCTAAGACTGTGGAGGCTGTCAAATATTTGTTTCCTCAAAGGCTTGGTAACGAAGGGTCTGGGTGTGGTGGTGTTGATGTCACAATACAGTTCTGCGTGTGAGTTAGGAATTTTCAACTTTGTCAGCCGGAGTGAAGATTCTCCTCGCAAAAGTTGAGTCAGCTCTTGATCCGATGCTTGGGATGAGGCTAGCACGTCAAAATCGATTGGCATCTGCAGTTCCTCGATACGTGACAGTGGGTCAGCGACAACATTGTCTTTTCCCGAAATGTGCCTGATATCGGTCGTGAACTGCGAGATGTAATCTAGATGACGGTACTGCCGAGGCGAACAATCAGTTTTCCGTTCGCTGAAAGCATAACTGAGCGGTTTGTGGTCAGTGAACACTACGAAATGTCTTGCCTCTAGCATGTGACGAAAGTATTTAATACTTTCATATATGGCTAAGAGTTCGCGGTCGTAGGGTGAATACTTTTGTTGAGAGGGACTCAATTTCCGCGAGAAGAATGCTAGAGGTTGCCAACCATCGTCTTTGAACTGCTGCAAAACTGCACCCATTGCCAGGTCAGACGCGTCTGTTACCAGTGCGAGTTCAGCCTGACAATCTGGGTGTACGAGTAATGCAGCATTGGCGAGACTATCTTTGCATTTGGTAAACGCTAATAGTGCATCGCCAGATAATTCGATAGGTTGAGATGCCTTTACACAGCCGGTAAGTAAGGCGTTTAAAGGGGCTTGAATAGAGGCGGAATGAGGTAAGAATCGCCTGTAAAAGTTAAGCATTCCTAAAAATCTCCTTAATTGTCTGACTGTCTTAGGGACGGGGAAGTCACTAAGTGCGATAGGCTGGCTTAGTTAGTAAGACCGCCCGTTAGCACTTACTCTGAGTGCACCGGTTCGAAACCTCACAACTCAACTTCAATATTTTTATTTTTTTTGTTGTTGTTTTCTTTATTTTTTTTCTACTTTCAAATAAAATACGTGCAATTAAGATATTTTTATTGACATCGTTTATTTATCCTTTTCACGCTCGTCACGCCCGTTTGATACCGAGTCAAAATGCTGACCCGCAAGGCAACATCCAAAGACTTGGAAAACAAGCTGCAGCTGGCCCTCAAGGAGCTGAAAAAGTCCCAGGAACTCTGCGACCGCCTCGTTCGGGAACGGGATGATAGCGAGGAGGAAATCCGGGTCATTGTTAATAGGAATACCGAACTTAAAACGGACCTGGCAAAATTAAATAACCAATACACGGACCTCGTCAAAAGGTGTTATCAGCTCCAGGCCGAAGTGGACTCATTTACTGAATGTAGCGATACGTACGTGAAGGCCCTGACTCGCATCACTGAACTAGAGATCAGCCTAAATGAGGCACATAAGTCAATTATCCAGCATGAGACTGAGAAAAAATCGCAAGATAGTGATGCAACTCGGAGCCTCTACGACGAATTGATGGTCTGTAACCCAGATAAATCTGACGAGCTTCTGAGTACCATTGACTTGACGTCAGACAATGAATGTAGCTTGTCCTCTTACATTCCAAATAGCCCTAATATTAAATTTAATAGCCGAAATACTCTAAAAAAATACATTAAATTTAATAAAATAATTAAGAAAACACAAAAACTTTTGAAAAAATACAAAACAACACAAAATATTAATAAATTATTAAAAAAGGATAGATTTAATTTATTAGAAAATATAGATACGAGTAACATTAGGTTGCAACAAAGTAGGGATTTGTACGAAAAAGACACGCATCAACTTTTATCAGAAGTAAATAATTTAAAGCATTCCCTAGACGCCTTAAATAAAAAATACAGCAATGCTCAGTTACAAATTAATGAGCATATTGCAGCGGCAAATGAATTAATAAAATTAAGTTTATATAATAGTGAGCGCCTTGATTCCCTAGTCATTAATCGTTGCAGTTGCTCCAACGAAATGCCCAGCCCTGTTGCACAAAAAGATTTAAATGTTAGTATAGGTCACGAAAAACACGACTCAGTCAAACAAACGATTGTCTTAAGTGACGAGATAGGAAAAGGTTTTGGCGCGATCATTAATAACGCGATAACAGAAAAAGTTATAAATAAATGTTTTCCCGGAGCTCCTTATGAGCAATTAATTAATAATATCAGTCCACGTGACCTAGATCATAAAACGACCGTCATTGTTCTTTGTGGAGATGGTCTGTCGGTACGAAAGAAAAACATTATTACCAGTTTTGACAAGTTACTTGAGTTGCACAGTATATATAAATGTAAATTTGTTTTATGTGCTTTTCCGTACTCAAATTTGTTATCAAAGGAACACAATAGGCACATATTTGAAATGAACATGACACTTTACAATTTAAGCCATCGTCATAATGACGCTATGTTTTATTTTGATATAAAAAATTACGTGAGGCACTCGGGGACTGCCGCGGTAAAGCTATTGCATTGCATAGCATTTTGTATCAACTTATGCAATTATAATTTTATTTATTTATTTTAATAATAAATGCACTTTGTTCATTCATATTCAAAACACTTCATACACAAATTTTACAAGTACAGCTATTCACTGTTGTACATAAATACATATACACCTATATACTTTCTCATAAGCAGCTTATGTATTCGTCCGATTTCGGAGCAGCTCGTCTCGAGTCGTGCGAGTTTCGTAGAGTCGTACAATACGTCTAATCGCACACAACGCCGTGTCGAGTCGAAGACTGCCGAACTGAAACGACGTTAGACGATGCACGGCCTTCAAGCCACATCTCCTTGCCCGTCGGAGTGGGGGGTGTTAGGTTTTTTTCGTTACGGAATTTCTTGATTCGGTCGCCGCGCTCAGAGCCCGCGATAAAAGCTATGCAATAGCTTAAAAATATATAAGTACTAGCTCATATACATCTTAGAGAAAAGGTCTAATTTCATTGCCATGTTGGCCCAACGTACAAACATTTGTACCAATACGCCAACATCGCGTGCTTAGAAATGCAAATGGCCGCTACATGTACTAAATAAATGATACATTTGGATTTAAACAAAGGTTAGGTTAGAAAGGACGCCTTGTACATTGTAAAAATACTTGAGCATATATTTTTTTTAATAATATGCATTCTGATGTGCATACGTATTTGAATACTTAGGCTTTATGACGTGGTACCCTTGCCACGAAATAGAAACAAAATAATTACGCGCGAATACGGAAATTGAGTTTTGTTTTTTATAAATGTCAAACGCCATTTTTTCAAAACGTCAAAGAGTTAAGAAGATAGCAAACAAACACCGTGCCGAAGTCTGCCGAACTTAAACGACGTTAGACGATGTGTTAGGTTTTTTTCGTTACGGAATTTCTTGATTCGGTCGCCGCGCTCAGAGCCCGCGATAAAAGCTATGCAATAGCTTAATAATTTTATATTTAATTTTAAGCTGACTAAAGATACAATTTATTTGCCACTTAGTTCTAAGAAACAGATAGCTACGTTGTTAGCCGGCAATCCTTATATTTATGACCAAGCTACAAGTAGCTTAGTTGGGGTCATTGATACTGGTGCTAATGTCAATAATATTGTTATTGACAGTGGCACCAGTGGTCAAGTATCTGGGGGGGATTTTACAATAGTATGACAACTGCTAAGCTCAGCCATTTAAACCTTGTTCATCAGAATATTCAGGGCTTAGCGGGCAAAGAATTAGAATTACAATTGTTCGTTGAAGGTTGTGATGTCCATATTTTATGTTTAACAGAACATTGGCTGAAAAATCATGAACTTTTATTCAATATACCTAAGTTGAAATTGTCAAGTGCGTTCGTAAGAAAATCAGCAATACATGGTGGTAGTTTAATTTTAGTTTCAGTTAATATTAAGTGTAAAGAACGCAAAGACATAGTAGATTTATCTATCGAGCGCACTGTTGAATTGTCCTGTGTAGAGCTCGAGCGCTATGTTATAATCTGCGTGTACCGTCCTCCGTTAGGTGATTATAGTGTATTTGAATTAGTTATAGAGGATGCTTTGAAGAAAGCTCAAACTTGTAATAAGGATTTAATAGTATGTGGCGATTTTAATGTTAACTTATTGATTGAGTCTCCCTCAACAACTAGGCTTATTAACTTATTCAAATCATTTAATTTAAACAATTTATTTCTAGAGCCGACCAGAATTACTGCAACTTCTGCCACCTGTCTGGATAACGTGTTTTGTAACTGTGATGCACTTGAAAAATCCATAATAACTGATTTAACTTCAGATCATTGTGGTCAGAAAGTAGTGTTTTTAAATGAAACAGTAGATAAACCGCAAAAAGTTACATGTAGGCCTATAACTGTAAATCGTATGGCCAGATTCAAATATAATATTAGTAAAAATATTAATTTAATTAATATGACACAGGATGAACCAGATAGCCTATATAAAGAACTTTTTGATTTTATAAAATTTGAATTTGATAAAACGTTTAATCTTAAGTCCTTTAATAAAAGCAGTAAAGCCAAATTTAATGATTGGGCAACTGCCGGTATTTATAAAAGTAGAGCTAAGTTGTACGAGCTATATGGTATGAAAAAATTTAATAAAAATATCGATTTTCTAGAGTATGTGAAAAAATATTCAAAAGTTTTTAAAAAAACTTGTGCTTTAGCCAAGGCTATTCATCTTAGGAATAAAATTAGCAAATCGAGCAATAAAGTAAAAACTACTTGGAACATTATAAACGCAGAACGAGGTAATACTAAAACCACCAATAAAAGCATTGAACTTGATATTAACGGTAACAGTGTTAGCGATAATGATCAAATTGCTCATACTTTCAATAATTTTTTTACTGACATACCTGTCTCTACAACTAGCTCCTTAGATTCCTCACCTCGAAATGCTGAATTAATACTGCAAACCAATGTAACGAAATGTGTAGAAGTACTTAAGTTTAGGCACATTACACCTCTTGACATAATCAAAACTTTTAAAAGCTTAAAAGTTAAACGTACTGGGGACTTATGGGATTTATCTGTAACTGTTTTACAAAATATCATTGTAGACATAGCTCCTCATCTAGCTTTAATTTTCAATAAATGCGTAGATTGCGGTAAATTTCCAGACTTGATGAAATATAGTAAAGTTATTCCTTTGTTTAAAGCCGGAGATCCTTCTGATCCAACTAATTATCGGCCGGTGTCTATCTTACCAGTTCTGAGTAAGATATTCGAAAAGATTATTTTAAAGCAGCTGCTTTCTCATTTTAATTTTAATAAACTTTTGCATGGTGAACAATACGGTTTCACAAAAGGTCGTTCTACTATTGATGCGGGTGTAGCACTTTTGAAAAATATTTTTAACTATTGGGAGGATTCACAGAACGTCATTGGGGTGTTTTGTGATTTATCTAAGGCTTTTGATTGTGTTGACCACCAAACACTTACACGTAAACTAGAGTATTATGGAGTTAAAGGTACAGCACTTGATTTGATGCGATCGTACCTTAGTGAGAGAACTCAAATTGTAGATGTCAACGGAGTTAAATCGTCTGGTTCTCCTGTGCATATGGGGGTGCCCCAGGGCTCAATTTTGGGACCTTTTCTATTTTTAATTTATATAAATGATCTTCCGTTCTATGTTAAGAATACCTGTGGAATTGTACTGTTTGCTGACGATACCTCACTGATTTTTGGTGTTGATAGACAGAAATTCAAATATGACGATGTAAACGGTGCATTATCTGAGGTATTAAATTGGTTTACTGTTAATAATCTAGTTTTAAATGCAAGAAAAACTAAATGTATAAAATTTGCATTACCCAATGTAAAAAAGATGGCCTCTAATTTAATGTTAAATAATGAAGCCCTCAGTCTTGTTGAGTCTACAGTGTTTTTGGGTATTACGTTAGATTCAAAACTTCAATGGGGCACCCAAATATCATGTCTTGCGGGGAAGCTCAGCTCAGCAGCTTACGCGGTTAGAAAAATCAGACTACTTACGGATGTAGAAACAGCTAGATTAGTCTATTTCAGTTATTTTCATAGTGTTATGTCCTATGGTATCTTGCTTTGGGGCAGAGCAGCTGATATAGATACAATTTTTATTTTGCAAAAAAGAGCAGTCCGTGCTATTTATAATTTAAGCTCGCGAGCTTCCCTCAGAGATAAATTTAAGGAAATTAACATTCTCACAGTTGCATCACAGTACATTTATGCAAACATAATATTCGTCCGTCAAAACATTAGTCTTTTCACGAAAAATTGTGATTTGCACTCCATTAATACTAGAAATAAGCATAAACTTGTAACATCTGCTTATAGACTACAGAAAGTGCAAGGATCATTTTTAGGACTTGGTGCACGGTTTTATAACAAAATCCCCACAAATATTTTAGATTTGCCTATGAATAAATTTAAGGAACGAGTTAAGTCAGCTTTGGTACAGAAGGCTTATTATTGTATAAACGATTATATTAACGATGGCGAGGCATGGGTATAGCGCTCGTTCTATCAGGACTAATATTATTATTGTTAAAGAAATTGTTAAAACTTGTTTTGAAAAGAGTAATTGCTGAGTTTATTGCCGGCTCTTCTCAGCAAAAGCAACCTTCCGAACCGAGCATTAGAGTCGACGTTTCATAAGTGCCTGTGAAGGCCTATTTGAATGAATAAAATTTATTTCATTTCAAAAATTGCCTGTACCTTGGAGTCGAGAGGCTTGGTGCCGGATGCCGAAATTCGGTACCCTAGAAATGTAACCTCGGCTGCTCCAAAGGTACATTTTGAGGTGTTGACGAGGACGCCATATGCCTTCATGCGGCTGAAGAGTTGGTGTAGGTGATCTTCGTGCGCAGCCTCGTCCTTGGAGTATACCAGAAAATCATCCAAGTAACAGTAGCAAAAGTCGAGGCCTCTCGTCATTTCATCGACAAATCTTTGGAATGTTTGACCGGCATTCCTTAGACCGAATGTCATATAGGGGAATTCGTACAGTCCAAAGGGTGTGGTGATGGCTGTTTTCCGAATATCAGCCTCAAAAACCGGAATCTGATTATATGCCTTCATTAAATCGATTGTCGAAAAGACAGTGCAACCAGCGATGGAGTGGGCAAAATCATGGATATGCCTAATAGGATAACGGTCTGGTACAGTCCGTGCATTAAGCATGCGGTAATCGCCACAAGGACGCCAGCCATTATCTTTCTTAGGTGTGAGGTGTAAGGGTGAAGCCCAGGGACTTTCAGAAGGACGAGCCGTGCCGTTGCTCAGCATAAGTTCAAATTCCTGCCTTGCAATTTTCAGTTTATCGGGCGCTAGTCTACGGGGGGTACATGAGATAGGAGGTCCTGGTGTAGTCCTAATGTGATGTACCGTGTTGTGCTTTGGAGAGACTGGTGTGCCTGAAGGGCGTGTAATCTCCGGAAACTTACTTAACACGTTGTGAAATCGAGTGTCGCCTGTCGAAACCTTAACAGAAAATACATCAGCATTAGCAATAGAAGCACTTGATGATAAAGTAGTGGTATTGTCAATTAGGCGTTGATTGCGGCAATCTACAATTAAATTATAAAAGCTGAGAAAGTCAACGCCTATGATAGGTTTAGTTACATTTGCCACTATAAATCGCCAAGCAAAATTACGCCTTAAGCCTAAATTTAAATTAAGCTGTATAAAGCCGAAAGTGTCGATGATACTTCCGTTGGCTGCGCTAAGCTGAAAGTCAGTCATGGCTCGACGCTCTCGAAGCGCAGAACGAGGGTAGACGCAGAGGTCACTGCCGGTGTCTACTAGGAACTGGACGTTCGAACTGCGGTCGGTAACGAAGAGGCGACCTGAAGGAGACGGGCAATCGTCTGTCGCCATTAGCGACCGCCCGTGGCGTTTCCCGATTTGGCATAATCACAGGGCTTGATGCAGTTGTGAGCCCTTTCCCCAAACTTAGCGTGGTACCAGCATACCGGATACTTTTTGTAGCTGGAATTGGACCGGCCTCGCTGACATGAAGATGAACGCTGTCGTTCTCGCGGCCTAGACCGGCCTGAGGTAGAACAGCACGAAGCTCGGGTGTGCTCTTCCAGCTTGAGAGTGAGATGCTGCACCATCCTCTTCAATTCCGCGATCTCGTCAGATGAATGGGGCGCAGATTCAGCACGCGATGCCGCAGCGGCGACGTTACATGGTGTCGTCAACTCTTGTATACGGTCAGCTAGGTCTGCAAGCTGCTCCAGGGAGTGAGTCGGTTGGGATGCCAACACAGTCTGGATATTATTTGGCAGACGGTTGCTCCAAATGGTCCTGACGAAATCTTCAGGAACGGATGGACCGGCCAAGCCTTGGAGATGCCTTAAAAACTGTGATGGCTTCCTGTCTCCAAGTTCCTCATGAGTCAGCAATTGCTTCACCTTCTTCTCATGTGAAGCAGAAAGACGTTTAATCAGCTCGAACTTTATCTTGTCGTACCTATTCTTGGCTGGAGGGTTGACGATGATGTCCTTTACAGCCTTTGCGTACTGGATGTCCAAATTGTTGGTCACGTGCGTAAATTTCATTGCGTCATCAGTGACGTCATGAGTTTCAAACTGACCTTCAATTAATGCAAACCAAAGTTCGGGATCCTCAGGTGAGAATGGTGGAACTTTAATTTTAAATTTCCGGATATGTTCGGGTACAGTGGAAACACGCACTTTCTTTGTTCGACGCACGGTGACGTTGGTTTGCGATCCGGCCGTTTCTTCAGAGTCGCTACTATCTGCCATTTTGATTTTCGTGCACTTATCGGGGTCACCAGTTATGGGTAGATGGGGTAGGCAGTGGATGATGATGTGTGGTTGTGTATGTAGTATTGGAGTTCAAGTCCGGGTAAATAAATAAAGTCAATACACTTTTCACTATAAGTTTACATTGATATTAACACAATAGTTCCACACATATAACACTACAACTGTACTACTCATAGAAAACGAAGGAGTAAGAAGTGGCAAAGATAGATAGCAATAGATAGACAAGTAAACAAAGAACAAATGAGATCGACGCGGTACGTAGGTACGTAGGTAAGCGTTTGGTTAGCCGGGCGACACAAGCTTCACGTGAATAGGGTGCGGCGCGACTGGCGGCGAGGCGCGGAGCGCTCGCACACATCGTATGATCAAAACCGGTTTTAGACGATGGGCTAGTGCGCTTCTCCAATGCGCAACGTGTCGGATGTAAATATATTTTGTTATATTTAATTTGTCATTTAAATTTGTTTTGATTAATGTAAATAAATAGATAATAGGATTTTATGTAATATTGTAAATAAATATATATTAATATAATATTGGAATTGTAAATAGTAAATTATATATAGATAGTGTATGTGTGTATGTGAGTAGCCTACAAACTATTGTCAGTTAGCATGAAATATACTCGCAGTCATATTCCGAACAGAAAACTGATTTAATCAGTATCTCAGTCAGCCACACCTACTACACTTTGTTCATTAAAATTCCACTAAAACAAAAACGACCCCCGCCTACCGGAATGACAAACAGCAATTTTGCAATATTCCAAAACCTAATTTCCCAAACGCAATTTTATAACATTATACGCACATAAGGGCAGTTACACAACGTAACGGTTCTAATTAACCGTCTCAACCTTTGACCATTCCGAGTCGCAAATACCTACAGTTAAACATGGCCTAAAATAATATTCCAGTTAATTGCGACAACGTTCTCTAATACTGTTAGGTTCGCTTTATTGCGCAACCTTGTCGCATTAAGTGACCTTAAAGAGCCGTTTTGTGAAAGCCTCTTTCAATAAAAGGCTGGTTAACTTGGTAATTAACACGGGAATTAATAAAGATGTTAAAGATGTCGTTTGTGCTTAGGCTGGGGTGCGACCCGTGTCCCGGGGTTGTCCGGGATTCGATCCCGGGATAATGGTTTCTGATTGGGGCTTATGAATTTTAATAAATCAGCTTGTTAGTAAATTGATACCCGCTATTTTTGATGAGTTCATATTTTTTTGTAGATACCTATATCATAGCAATTATGAAGGTCAAAGTTACTAAAATTACCATCGATTTGGCAGTCAGCTTTTGATTAAGTCCGAGTACCTACATTATATCTATACTGAAAGAAATATGTAATTAAATAATCTAAATTTGTTTTACTTACTTAACTATAGTATATAAAGTATATTACGAGAAATGTTTTCTACATAACCAAAGTAAAAACATTCACAATACATCCGTGAAATCGAATCCTAATGCAGCTTATAACAAATCCTTTGTATAAGCCTGTGGTTGATTAAAAATTGATGTCCATTGTTTTCCGGGATAACGGGCGCGGTTTGACAATCGAATCCCGGGAACCGGGAACAATCGGCGGTGTTGACAAGACGGCCATATTGTGCCAGAGACAATGCACTCCGGCGATGTAACAAAGCGATGCCGATACAATAACTGGGGGAAAAACCTTCTAAATGCATTTCGTCCCGCCCCCGCGCCCCTGTCGACCTAGGGTTGGAAACATTTTGAACAAAGTAAGAATAAAATTGTATGTTATTTTTTTTTTGGTATTAGATTTTTTTATTCCTTTTCTAGGCATTTAGATATTGTAGTGCAAATAAATATCTAAATATCCTGGGACATTTTACACACACGGCCAGTCGGATTCCAAAGAAACTAAGGTACAAGTAGCAAGTAGTAATATTAAGTAACATTATATTTTAGATCAATTAACAATTTTTGTTTAAATACTTTTATTTATCAACCTACGATAATACGACATATATTTTTGCTTTTATAAATTACCTACCTATTTTTTGAAAAAACACCTAAATACCTACTAATACTACGGCGTAAATTAAATATAACCAACCAAAGCTAGGGATATCAATTCTTTTTTGTCATAAATCCAATTTCGCACATGAACAGAGTCGTGTAGCAGCCCTATCGCAAACTTCGCTATCCGTTCAGGCTGAACGTTTAGCGTTTGAGAAATACCGCTTTCTGGATATTTCGAGTGAATACGCGTGTAAAGCCGACAAAAGCAGCCAATTTCGGACTCCCGCTCAGCCCCGCACTATTGTGTGCACTCACTTTATTTGCCATAAAAGAACTATTGACATACATTGTTTCCTTTCGCCATTTTGAAATGTCTGCAGTTTTCATTTTATAATTAGGTGTTTTGTCGTCTGTTATTTTATAGGTATTATATTATTTGCAGAATAGTTTTTGTAATGACTAGCGTTGGTCTGAAAATGAACTGATTTACCCAATGGCAGGAAAGCTTGTGCAAATTTGTTCAATCATGATGAAACCAAGTGTACCTACTTAATAAGAATAGAAAATTTAGAAGACAGTAACAGGTTATTTCCAACGTAAATTTAATCGTTTTTGTGTAAAATATACCTATTATAACATTTAATAGATTGTACATAAAAGCTTTTACATCATTAATTTGATATGAGTATTAAATGCCCTTTAACCGACCTCGCTATTTCCATTACTTACTTGCATCAATAAATCTATGAAATGTTCGAAAATGGTTCCCAATTTTGTTAAATATACTAACTAGTTACTGGACAATATATATTTAATAGAATTGATCATAAACACACTATATGTAAACTGTTGGCACAAAGCAGAATTGGAACAAAGAACCCGACAGAGACATCAGTTTAATTAAATTAATGCAGTATTAAGTTTCTCATACGTAATGGCGGATATCTATAAAACTAGTTCGGTTCTAAGAAACCTCATTAGCAAATACTTTATCAACAACTACTGGATTCCATTTATCGGTGTATTATTCCAATTAAATGGATTTTCCAAGAAGAACAGTCCCCTAAGACTTCATTATTATGCAATGAGATGTGTTTAAGGATATAACTTAGCTGTTTCTAATTGAAATAAAATATCTAACTGTCATTAAAAATATCGTTTATTATGCTTTATTGGAAGACTGTAAAACATTTGATGTATAAACTTAAAGTTATTGTATAAAGTTTAAATTTTGGTAGATTTTATCGAAATGAAATGACTTTAACATTTTGCTAGTCCGAACGAAGTTACCATTGACTTCCACGAGCCAACAGTACTAGTGGAATCAGTGGAAAAAACTGCAAATAGTTTTTTTTTCAATTCAACTATTTTAGCTGCCTTACTACCCCCATTGTGGCACTTGCAGCGTCTCCAGCAGGTGTAACTTGAATAGGAATAGGAATTTTATATATTCAGCTCACAGGCGCTCGGTGCCAGCCTTCGTTAGGAATAAACTTCAGTCAACCCCATTCGGAATCAATTCACGGGTGGCGCGTGAATTTTGCAGTTTTCCGACGACGCCGACACCTGCGGATGCCCTGAGTAGTGAGGACGGAGGGTACAGGAGGGGGTAGAGGGGGGGAGGGTGAGGGAGGAAGTCACATGTCTCTGTATCCATTTATTATGGGACATTGATATGCTTTTATATGGGTTGGTTTGAGCTTTGTTGACTTTTTCGGTTATATACTGACATTCCCGGTATTAGTGATTCTAGCATCATCATGGCATGTGTCAATCGTGGTTTTTGTAGAATTTCTCCTTATGTATGGGTGAATCTTTGGGATATACACGCTTAGTATATTTTACTAATACATATCTAGATTAACCACAGAAATAAACATACTTTCCTCCGTATTACGTTCTCAAGTCGAACCTTACATGCTGTCTAACCACGACATACTAATTAGGTTGTTATACATAGATTTTGTCTATTATATACGAGCAATATTTAACATGCCTTCACAACATAGCAACATCGACCTTACCGATATGTAGCCGTAGACACTGTTTTGGCAAGTGTATTATGTAATATGGAAAATTTTCTGAAATAAACGTTTATTAGTATTTTTTTTTTTTTTGTATTTATTTATCCTGGGACATTTTGCACACACGGCCAATCTGATTCCAAACTAAGCAGAGCTTGTGATATGGCAACCAGATAGCTGATATACTACATATACTACTTTTTAAATACATACTTAGGTATATAGATATTTACATCCAGACACAGGACAAACAGACATATTCATGCATACAAATGTTTGTCCTGGGCGGGATTCGAACCCACGACCCGCGGCTTGAGAGTCAGGGTCACTAACCACAAAGCCAACCGGGCTGTCAATTAAGTTTTATTTGTATGAATAACAGTAGCTGTTAGTTTCTTTAATAAATAAAAATAAAATAATATATATTATCTCACCTCAATCTCATATATTATCACTAGATTTATTGTCAATGTCCATCAATAATACGGTACTAGCTTTTATTAATGTTAATCAATTTAAAAAGCTGTGTTTAATGAAAGGCGAAACCATTCTCGAATATCCTTTATGAAGCAACACAAATAATTTAATAGCACACCTCTGTTTGTGCAATTAATATATAAAGCTGCACCCCACAAGAGAGTCTACACAAAGGAAGTGTTTTTTCAACGAATAACCAAGAAAACCGCTACGTACAGTATTCTTTTGCAGTTTATTTGAAATTTTAAAATAACAAAGTGTAGAAAAGCCACTTGGTACGGGCACGTCGGCCTCCGGAGAGCCGAGACTGCATGTGACACTGCTCTAGATAGTGTCGACACTAGCAGGGTACGGTATTTGTGTCGAGTGGGCATCGTTACGGGTATTTCTATGTCCAGGTAATTGCGTTTTATTGATTTTTCTCTTCTCTCCTCTTAGATATCTAATATATCAACCTGATAGAGTTTACCCGTGTTTCTGAAGAATTTAACTAATGTATAAAATTCTCGTGTCACAGTTGTCGTTGCCATACTCCTCCGAAACGGCTTTACCGATTTTTATGAAATTTTGTGTGCATATTCAGTAGGTCTGAGAATCGGACAACATCTATTTTTCATACCCCTAAGTGATCACGGGAACGGGAACGGGAACTACGCGGGTGAAACCGCGTTGCAGCAGCTAGTTGTACTATAAAAAATACATAGGTAAATATGTATCCAGAAAGTTCTCCCCTATTATACTTAGTAGTGTCAAAGAATCTCATTATTACAGTAGAAATATTAAATCCCTCCCAAACCAAGCAAAATGCGGTTTATAAGTTCAAAATTCTCTCTATTATAATAATAATGCAGCCGAATAGAAATGTCAAACTAGCACCGAAGAGAAATAAAGCTATGTCTACATTATGAATAAGTCAGTTTGGCGCCCGCGTGAATATTGCAACGAGTGCACAACGCGCTGTACCGCGTCGTACCGAATCGTACCGCGTCATACCGCGTCGTACCGAACCGTACCGAACCATACCGAACCGTACCGAACCATACCGAACCGTACCAAACCGTACCGAACCGTACTGAACCGTACCGAACCGTACCGAACCGTACCGAATCGTACCGAACCGTACCCAACCGTACCAAACCGTACCAAGCCGTACCGAACCGTACCGAACCATACCGAATCGTACCGCACTGCACCGCGTCTCTTTGTGCTAGGAAATGCACAGAATTTCTGTTGCAATTATAACGCTTATATTAATGTGCGACATTGTAATAGACAGAGGAATTCAGTCGCTTCAACACTCTATGTGTATTTTATTTGGCACAAAGAGCTTTGTTACATAGTGTTATTTTATGGACAGATTCTGTAGTCATAGTGTTGGACTACATAATTAAATGTGGCAGTAATTAATAAAAAAGAATAGGGTTCAATTTATTTGTTATATTGTACAGTAGGTAAATAATCGTCTCATTTTATTAACGACTTATTCGGTAACTTTAATGACATATTTACTATTTATCTCTGCGATTTTAGACCACTTCCTTCAAAATTGATAATTTCTGAGTTAAGGAGTGAACTATGTCTCATTTATCCTAGAACAAAATTTATGTGATTCCATAATTCATTATGACATCAAAGGTGGCAACGAAAACACAGTTTTGCTTTTATAACATGAAACACAACAATTACAGTTTGCATCATTACCTTCTAATTAACAATACGACATTTTAACTAACAATAACTGCGTTTAAAACATATCTCTATTAACAAAGACATTGCGGTGTAATTCCGGGAGACATAAATTAACGATGCGACAAGTGAACACACATTATCTACTAGTTAATAGGTGCAGCGAATCCGTAAAGCCGTTGTTAGAATCATCTCTGATAGACCGGATGACTTTGTGGTTAGTGACCCTGACTCTCAGGCCGGCGGTCGTGGGTTCGAATCCCATCCAGGACAAACATTTGTAAGCATGAATATGTCTGTTTGTTATGTGTCTGGATGTAAATATCTATATAAGTATGTATTTTAAAGTGGTATATGTAGTATATCAGCTGTCTGGTTACCATAACACAAGTTCACTTTGAAGCTAACTTTGGAATCAGATTGGCCGTGTGTGAAAAATGTCGCAGGATATTTATTAATTTATTTATAACTAGTTAACTACTAATAAATAAATAGCGTCCCTTGCCCGTTTTTGCAACAGTTTTGATTGATGCTCCGCTCCTATTAGTCATAGCGTAATGATTTACAAACGTTCCTTAAGAATCACACTATCTATAAAAAAAACCGCATCAAAATTCTTTGTGTAGTTTTAAAGATCTAAGCATACATATAGGGACTGAAAGACGGCGGATAGCGACTTTGTTTTATACTATGTAGTGATTATCTCTCGCGCCGTCGCGTCGGTGTGCGTGCCTTTATGTGTTCAGATAATTATTTATGCTTCAATAATGTGTGTTGTGTGTTTTCGGAGACAGAAGACTAATTTTACGGTTCGCAATAATATTAATGTTCCGCGCGTGGGATGTTATGTAGTGCTTCGTGATTTTGATAGTGTCTGTTAATGAACGATTTGCCGGTTGGTTTGATCGTTGTCACTATCATTTACGGTTTTCGGGCGTTTTGGGGAATCTTAGTTTCCCCGGATAAGAATGAACTTTGTATGCAGAATATATTCTGTGATTGAGATTTGAAATTGAAGTCTCATGTGTCTTTAAATATTGGTACGTATTTATATTGTATAGCTGCCCCGGCGCGGTTTCACCCGCGTAGTTCCCGTTCCCGTGGGAATACAGGGATAAAATATAGCCTATGCTACTCGGGGATAATGTAGCTTTCCAAAGGTGAAAGAATTTTTGAAATCGGTCCAGTAGTTTCGGAGCCTATTCATTACAAACAAACAAACAAACAAATCTTTCCTCTTTATAATATTTGTATAGATGTCAAATGAACCGAACTTTGTAGCAAAAACGAAAGTAGAAATACCTACTTTACAACAAAACATAGGCAACTATAAAAATAACAATTCCACACATGACGTACAAAATAACAATCATCTTACACCAATTTATTCTAACAGAACAAGAACAAACAAGATCAAACGGCTGCGTTTAACCACCGCTGTGTTATACATATTTATCAGGATAGCGTTAGGGAATAATGTGTCGAGTCCCCTCGAGTTACAGTTGATAGTGCAATAAAACAGGAATGGTAATCTGGCAGTAGATTGAAATTGGGGTTTCTGGATCACAGATCCAGAAACCCCAATTACAATTCTAAATCACAGATCCAGATTCATTTCAGGTAGATGTATTCATCTACCTGATCTCTTTGTCTCTCTACCTACAGATCAATTCATGGACTGCATTTTAAGAGATCTAGTAAATTAATCTATTACCTTCTCTCTACATTATTCGAGCATTCATTCATTCAACTACATCAATTAATAATTTAACTTAACTCAAGTTTTAGAATATCTATTTAACGTGTCGCTACAATTTAAACGTCTCTAACCATCTATTCATTCAATCTTGTGCACCTACTCTCTCTACCTAATTGAAACATTAATTTATTCAAGATCCATGATCAACTTTATAACTTCATTGCTCAGTTCTTTATGATTATCTATTCAACATCATGTTCAAAATGCAATTAATAATTAAAATAATTAAATTAATTATTTCTATGTAAATATTATGTGCACCTAATCAACTCGATTACTATACATTCAGCTTTGCACACTAGGGAATCTAATGTGTTAAAGATGTTGCTCACTGCGACCTTATATAGAGCGGTAAGCGGTGTAGAGTATTAGGTAAGAGGTGCACTAGGATTATTTTTTATTAGGTATGAAGTACAATAATACAAATGGATACAATCAATGTTGTTTATTTCAAATATGAATATAAAATAAGACAGGTTGCAACAAGTTATATCAAGTAAAAAACAAGTATGCAAATTGAACTTATCTAAGCTCTTGATTCGATATCGTCCTGAATTTTGCCTATTAATTCTTTCGTACTGTTATAAATATCATCAAATAATATGGCCTTTGCAACGTGCTGAACACACACTTCCGCTTCACAACTACATATTGATTGTTCTAATTTTGGGAAACTATCCACATTGAAAATTTCTATTCTGATGACTTTGGTTCCTCGCGTGACTGGTTTTTTAATATATTGAAAAACTGGTTGTTCTGTTTTTGCTCTTTTTCGAGTTTCAGCACCAGTACCAATGCCTTTTGGTCCAGATTTCTGAATAGCAGTTTGATCCATACGTACAAAATTGAATAGATCTTCAGTATCCTGAAACATAATTTCAAATTAATGATAGTGGTATATAATTACTACACATAAAACAAATATTCGAATACATTTTCCTTACTGACTTAGAATATGTAATAATAATAAAATAAAATAATGTTCCTATATTTAAAGAATACAATCATAACTTACCGACATTACGAAGTACACTTGCGCGAGCAGGTAAAAAATATGAAATGAATATCGATGTCAATTTCATCCATTTTATATTAAAATATTTTTTTTTAATTTTTTTAATATATTATTAATAGGGTTCAAAATCGTACCTACGATTTTTAAGATGATTGCATTCCTGAACATAAATGGTAGGATGAAATTGAAGCTTCACTAATTGAGTATTGCTGACTATAAATCTATCATATTTAAATAAATTTTACTTTAGGTTTGTTCATTGCAATCCCCTCATACATCGGAACACAATCTTCTGACAAGCAAAGTCATCAGATGTAAGTTGTATGAAAATGAGCATAACTTTTGTGATGTAAGCGATTCTTTTTATGGACACTGATTCATTGTTTTATGAATATAACAGTAGGTAACATACTATTATCATACACGGTTTCGCTTGCTATTATTATGTATTAGCGTTCCTCTATAATACACATCTACGTTAAACAAATGAGGATAATCTTAAGTAAGTAGTAAGTCTTTATTCTCTAACCTTTTTTACCCATGGTGGTCTAGTGGTGAATGCATCGACTCATCATCATTAGGATGCAGGTTCAAATCTTTGGTCCGTATCTGAGTTTTATTTGGATTAGATAGTTTTAGTATTAATTTAGTAGTATTTTAGTTCAGATATTATGCCTAACTTATTTCAGTATCGATGATTAGAGACATACAGATATTTTTAAAGCGAAACTTATATATTACAATAGAAACAATATTGCATAAAGCAGTCGTTAAAAAATAATAATATCAAGTGAAACCAAAGGTAAGCGTAGTATGTAAATATTGCTTTTCATAGCTCGTTTGTATTTGGGTATAGACAACTGACACAGCATTCGATCATATTTTCATTAGGTAAATACGCTCTCCCATATTTGTAAGTATACCACGTGATTTTGTCACTATTTAAGAGTTATCTCGTAGGAGCTGGATCACATACCATCTTTACAAGTCTCGCTGAAACTATCTAATTGATCTGAAGTGAAGTTGTCCTGAATTTGAACCATCAATACAATGTAAGTACTCCATAATTATTTTTCTATTATTTTTACTGTTCTATTAAACTTTAAAATCAGTTTGTTTATTTTTTCACTATTCTACTATTCTTTATTTCAACAGTTGATTAATCAAGTAATCAGTTAGTTGGTCATTCATCTCACTGATACGAACATTTCATCTAATTAATGATTATTTATTTTTTATGTTTAGGTCGAAGCAAATGGCTGATGCACTTTTCCCATCGGAAGATGAGTCCGCGCCTGAGACAACAGTGAAGTCCAAGCCAGAAAAAAGGAAGCGGAAGGCTGTCCAGCAGGGTTCTAGTGAGAGCCAGACTTCGAAGAAGGCGAAACCAGTCAGAGTCACTGCTGGCGAGCTCTTCGGTACTGACTCCGATGATGAACAGATGGAAGCAACAGGGAAAAATCCTCAACCGATCTACTCGTACGTGACACGTAGATTAGCAAATGGATTTTCAAGACAAATTGATGAACAAAAAAAAGGTACCTACTACATAGAAGTTAAAATTTATAATTGTAATGACATAGATCATGTAGCGCCAATTAACAGATGGCGGCACTCCATCATCACTATAAAAAATAAGTGCAATGAAGACTCTGAGTCGTGGAAACAAATAAACAACTATGTTAGAAGTGTAAGAAAAGAATTTAAGCACCGTACACCCACTTACATAAGTACTTATCAATAATTCTGAATTTTTATTTTATAACTTGTAAATGTACGGTGACTTTCAATTATACTATAATATAATTAACTACTGTAAATAGGTTTAATATTCATGTATTGACTATAATTTAAATATAATGACAATGTTTTAATAAATCAT
This sequence comes from Thyatira batis, assembly GCA_905147785.2. NCBI lineage: Eukaryota > Metazoa > Arthropoda > Insecta > Lepidoptera > Drepanidae > Thyatira > Thyatira batis. The sequence continues at coordinate 7,254,884 of LR990510.1, forward strand.
TTATATTCAGTCTATTAATTTTTTTCTTTTCAGTTATACCAAGCACTAAATCATCAAATTCAGATATGAGTTGTAATGAATGTAAAATAACGATACCAGAACATGAATATAGATATCATAAGAGAACTAATATCCATAAATCAAATTGTTTAATCCAATCAAATTTTAATAATGTTGATATTATTGCCACTGCATTCAGAAATAGAATATTGACTTATCGCTTGAACCCGTCTACAGAAATTGAGCACCACCTAGCGGAGGTATTCTTAGACGGAAAGCGAGATGATGTTCATAAGATAATAGAGTTGTCACTGCTAAGAAATATCTGTATCAAAATTAACTTCGAGTTGTTTGCTTACTTTGAGTTACCTAAATCAGGTGAGCAACAGCTTAAGTCATTTATTACGAAATATGAAATTATATATAAAAGTACTGACTACAATGTGTTATATTTAAATTTAAGAGAGATTTTTAAAGCGAAACTAACTGAATTTGAGCATTGCGAATCCGGATGGTCTTTTGTGTCTATTAGTCACTTAGAAATGAATATAAATAAGTATTCCCCAATGCGAGGCGGATCTTATATTGAACTACCTAAAATTATTAAAAATACAAAGAGCTGCTTGAATATACAGAATTATGATAATTATTGTTTTTTATGGAGCATTGTTGCAGCATTATTTCCAGCAAAAAATAATGTCTGTCGACCTAGCTCATATCCCCATTTCAATTCAATATTTAACATAAAGGGGATATCATTTCCACCATCACATAGAGATATTAAGCTGTTTGAAAACAATAATCCTGAAATAAGTATTAACATTTATGGTTTAGATGAATATAATACTGTTATTGGTCCTCTGTATGCGACTAAATATAGAAATAGAAATAATCATATTAATTTATTGTATTATGAAAAAAATAACAAAGCTCATTATTCTTTGATAAAAAGTCTATTGCGTTTAGTTAAGAAACAAGTTTCATGGCATAAAGGTCAAATTTATTTATGTGAAACTTGTCTTCAATTTTTTTCTACTAAAACTAAATACGATTCACATAGTTGTTCTAAAATAATAACGTTATTACCAGACAAAAATAGTACATTACAATTCCAACATTACGAGAGAAAACAAAAAATTAACTTTGTTATATATGCAGATTTTGAGAGTATATTATTGGATTTTAAAGAAACAAATACTGATAAAAGTACAATAAGAAAAAAGCTGCACCAACCGTCATGCTTTGCATATTATATATGTTGTTCTCATGATAAAAATCTTAATAAATTTGTTACATATAGAGGATCAGATTGTGTACAAGTATTTGTTAAGAGTTTAATAGAAGAAACAAAATTAATCCAGCAGATTTTGATAACAAAGAAACCCATGAAACCTATGACTATAGAACAAACTAATAATTATAATAACGCGATTACATGTCACATTTGTAAACAATTATTATTTGATGATAAAGTTCGCGATCATGATCATATAACATCTGAATATAGAGGTGCTGCTCATTCACACTGTAATTTATTATATCAAGTGTGTTCATTCATACCTGTCATATTTCATAATTTATCTGGTTATGATTCGCATATATTTATAACAGAATTATCTAAATATGATGGTGATATACAAATTATTCCAAAAACAAAAGAAAAATATTTATCCATAACAAAATCTATTAAAGTAGGCAGTGATTGTATGCCTTTACAAATTAAATTCATAGACTCGTTTCAGTTTCTTAATTCAAGTCTCGATACTCTAAGTAAAAGTTTATCAAATAAAAGTTTTATAAATTTGTCAGAACACTATCCCAATAGAAATCAATTTAATTTAATAAGAAAGAAAGGCATTTATCCGTATGAATATATAAATTCTTGGCAGAAATATAATGAAACAATAATCCCCTCGAAAGATTGTTTTTATAACAGTTTGCAAATAAAACATATAACCGATAGTGAATATGAACATGCTCAAACAGTGTGGAAATGTTTTAATATTTCATCTCTCGGTGAATATACAGACTTGTATTTAAAATGCGATGTACTATTACTATGCGATATATTTGAAAACTTTCGAAACATATGTCTCGAGCACTACGAACTTGATCCTGCTTACTATGTTTCATCGCCTGGTCTGAGTTGGGATGCTATGCTCCTATACACCGGTGTTCAGTTAGAGTTAATTCATGATTTAGAAATGTATCAAATGATAGAAAAAGGAATACGTGGAGGATTAGCGCAGTGCTCCCATCGATATGCCAAAGCTAATAATATTTATTTACCTAATTTCGATGATTCTAAACCATCAACGTATTTGATATATCTTGACTGTAATAATCTTTACGGTTATGCTATGACGAAGAAGTTACCCATATCTGATTTTAAATTCATGACATGTTATGATATTAAGAATTTTAATATATTTGATGTTCCTGATGATGGTGAATATGGTTACATTTTAGAAGTTGATATAATATATCCAGATCATTTACATCATTTGCATAGTGACTTGCCATTCATTCCTGAAAAATTTGTGCCTATAGGAGGCAAGACACAAAAATTAATAGCAAATTTGTATGATAAATATAATTATGTTATTCACTATGTCCACTTAAAAGAATGCCTTAAGAATGGTCTTATTATGAAAAAAATTCATCGCATTCTTCAATTCAGACAAAAAGACTATTTAAAAAAGTATATAGACTTAAATACTAAACTGCGACAAGAGGCTTTAACATCATTTGAAAAAGATTTCTTCAAGCTTTTGAATAATTCAATATTTGGTAAAACGATTGAAAACAAACATAAACATGTTAATGTCAAATTGGTTACGAAATGGAATGATAATTCAAATAAAACAAACAAGGTTCTATGTGCTGAGAAATTAATAACAAAACCGAATATAAAAAGCATTTCCATTTTTAGTGAAAATTTTGTTGCAATTCAATTGACACCAGAAAAACTAATTTTAGACAGACCTATATATATTGGATTTGCCGTGCTCGAATATTCTAAACAGCATGTCTATAGATTTCACTATAATTTCATCAAGAGTAAATATAGTCAGAAAGCTAAATTATGCTATACCGATACTGATAGTTTATTGTATTTAATACAGACTCAGGACTTTTATAAAGATATGTGTAATAATATATTGGAATTTGATACAAGTAATTTTGAAACCGATAATCCTTACCGTATGCCTAAGGTAAATGAAAAAATCCCTGGCCTTTTCAAAGATGAATTGGGAGGTGATTTAATCACAGAATTTATAGGTCTAAGAGCAAAACTTTACTGTATTAAATCATTAAAGACACAAATTAACAAAGCAAAAGGTGTATCTAAGCCCGTTACAAAAAGTTTAAAGTCATCCAACTATAAGAACGTGTTGTTTAAAAATACTGAACTTAAATGTAAGATGAACACGATAAAATCATATAAACATGTATTGTATTCACAGGAAGTTAATAAAGTCACATTAAATAGAATCGATGATAAGAGACAAGTTCAATTAAACCAAATAGATACATTACCATGGGGGCATTGTGATACCATGTGTTGACTCTTGTTTATTACATAATTTAATTTTTATGCATGTATTAAGTATATATTGAGAAAAATGTAATGCTATAGTTATGGTTAAAATGATGTGTATATCAATACCTATGTATAATATAAATAATTTTGTACTGTTAAATAAATATTACTTTACATCTAATTGTTGTTTAATTCTGTTAACCCTCAAGTTCTTAAATATTCGTCTAGTTATAAATCTATGTAGTAAATGATATAAATACTGATACAATTATAAATTTGACAACAGACGCAAACATGAAGATGATTAAGCAACCAGTATCGTTGGAAGTTAAAAATATTGAGTTAAAAAAAAATAAACTTCATATCAAACATAGTGTACTTCTCCCTAATAATATGCGATGTATTATTTGTGGTCCCTCAAACTGTGGGAAGACTAATGTTATGATTAGTTTATTGATACATGAAAACGGCTTAAAGTTTCAAAATGTCTACCTGTATTCAAAAACCAGTTTCCAACCAAAGTATTGCTTTTTAAGACAAATTTTAGAAAGAATTCCGAATGTAAAATTTTTCATTTTTAATTCCAATGAAGATGTTATTCATCCTAATGATGCTCAACCAAATTCTATCATCATTTTTGATGACGTGGTTAGCGAAAAACAAATCAATATTCGGAATTATTATACAATGGGGAGACATAAAGGAATAGATTGTTTTTATTTATCACAAACGTATTCAAAAATACCAAAGCAACTGCTACGTGATAATGTAAATTTTTTGATTATTTTTAAACAAGATGAATTAAACATGAAGCATATATATGATGAACATGTTAACTCTGATATGGATTGGTCTAAATTTAAAGTCATGTGTTATAAAATCTGGCAGGGTCCTTATGATTTTTTGATTATTAATAAGGATTGTGAATTAAATAAAGGTAGATATAGACAATCATTCGATAACTTCATTACTTTTGAATGATTCAGTCATACTCAAATAAAATCAAGTAATACTTGGTGCCCGAGAAATATATACAAATTCAGTGACTATTAAGAACAAAATCATTCTTAAGTTTTTCTTTATAAATAGCACACGTACTATTAGTAAAATAAATGGAGCAAAATATTAAGCAACAATTAATACATTCAGTTAATTCTATAAAAACTAAACTAAAACAAATGCAAAATGCGGAGGCACATACAGACCTAACGCTAAACAGAATGCTGAAACCCATTACTGTTCCATTAAACACGTTAGCTAATCACTCTAAGCAAGTAAACATAGAAAAAAATAATGATCTTAACACTGATGAGGTTGAGTCTATTGGCTTTTTTAATGATTCAGTAAAAGAGGAAGAATTTCATGATGTGAAAAATTATGAAGACGATTTCATATCCTCTGAATGTGATGAAGATCAAAACGACTCAGTCATTCGAGAAGCACCTCAATCTCCGTTGAATAAATCTTTAAAGAAAAATGATATAATCGATATTTATGATCATACAGATATACCATTTGGTATTCGAGTAGAAAATAAAAAACCAATGATGGGAAACTCAGAAGTACGATTTTCTAAAACTGAAAATTTTTTAAATGGTGGTGAAATTATTTTGATTAACGTTGAAGGAAATTCTTATGAATTGACAGCTGGCTTAAAGGAACTTCTTCTGCGTAAGAAACCAAATCTATCCTTAATTTCAGAGAAAGATAAGCTTATCTATAGAGATATCCTGTATTATACCAATGCTCATAAAAGAGACTTTAATGCTAATGGTCAGATTAAGGGAGATAAAGGTATAAAGTACCGTGAAATTATAAAACCATTACTTTTTGACCCCAAATATCGAACTCAAAGCGAACCGAAATTTGGAGGTAAACTCCCAACACTAAAAAAATTTAGATCGAATATAGATCTTGTGTATTGGGATGATCCTAACGAGTTGGTTGAGAGATTAAAATTACTTATTGCTTCTAAAAATGCTGGTAATACTAATCATGATAATGAAATAATATCAATAACTGAAGAATTAAAAGAAGCTGGTATCATAAAAGAATAAAAGCAATTGTATTCTTAGCGATTGTTTAGTATTCTTATATTACTCAACATGAATGTTGATAAATTCGGACACCATTTAAACAAAAGGTTAAAAAATAATGATTTATTTGTAAATAATTATTCGCTTAAAGTACTGAGTGATGGAAATTTTAATATAGAAAATAAATTTTTAAAAAATGTGCATACACCTATAGATTCCAATGATAGTGCCACGAAAGAATATGTGGATAGCTGTATAATAGACTGTATCAAAAAAATTACAACTGTAAGCAGCTTAGTTACGAATCTAAGCACACAAATATCTAATTTAGAAAACATTTTTAAAGTTGGTAAATTTGATAATAATGAGCAAAGCAGACGTTGTAAACGAAATACATAAAAATGCTAGAATACATTATCCACGTCGAAAAGTCATAATTAAAGATATAGATGATCTATGGCAAGCTGATTTAATAGATATGCAAGCTTTTTATAAAGAAAATTCATGCAACAAATACATTCTGGTTGTTATTGATACTTTTTCAAAGTACGCTTGGGCATTTCCACTTAAATACAAAAGAAAAGAAATTGTATGTGATGCATTCAAAACATTACTAAGAGAAGGACGTAAACCAAAAAACTTACAAACAGATTTAGGTACTGAATTTTATAATGATAAATTCAAAAACTTAACTAATGCATACAATATAAATCATTATTCAACTTATACAATAAAGAAGGCATCGATAGCAGAAAGATTTATCAGAACTTTAAAATCAAAACTGTATAAAGAATTTAGTCTAAAAGGAAATTACAAGTGGACAGATGGTACCCTTGACAATGTTATTTATATTTATAATCATACAAAGCACCGAACTATTAACCAACAGCCTAGTGAAGTCAATAAATATAACAAAGAAAATATACTGAGTAGATATTACGTGAAAAACAATCACTTAAATAATTTAAATAAACCTAGACATCTAAAAGTTGGAGACTTTGTACGGATTAGCAAGCATAAAGGTGCATTTGAAAAGGGATATACACCCAATTGGTCCACAGAAATTTTTAAAATTATTAAACTAAAAGAAACAATTCCTATCACATACTTATTAGAGGATTCAAGGAAGCAACCAATTTTAGGAGCATTTTATGCTCAAGAATTACAGAAAACAAAACACCCGAACATATACCTTGTGGAAAAAATATTGAAAAGAAAAGGAAATAAAATGTTTGTGAAATGGTTGGGATTACCTTCTACCGAAAATAGCTGGATCAATAAGTCAAGTATAATTTAATGAGTGTTAATTGAATACCTATTTAAATGGTTATTAGCAATAGGATACATTAGTGTAGTAAAGAGCATGAGCAAGAGCAGTCTTTTAAACTGGTTTATTAATCATTTACCTTTTGAACTTCATCTACCCGGATATAATTATTGTGGACCAGGCACAAGACTACTGAAAAAACTCGCACAGAGAGAAAGAGGCATTAACCAGCTGGACGAATATTGCAAAGAACACGATATAGCCTATCAGCGAACATCTGATTTAAGTGATCGGTGTAAAGCTGATATAAAACTAATGAAACAGGCAAGAATGCGGATAACTGCACCTGATGCTAGCATAGGTGAAAAAATAGCAGCTCAAGTAGTTAATAAAGCAATGATGCTGAAAGTTAAAACTGGAACTGGCTTAAGGAAAAGTGAAAAAAATAAACTTATAGAAACTCGATCTGGTACCGGTATGAAGAAAAATCTAAAACATGTTATCGCATACGCAAAAAAACAGCTACAAAAAATGAAACCTAAGTGTAAAAATATGGCTATAAAATTAGCAATGGCAGCTGCTAAAGAGCTGGCAACAAATGCAGATGTGACAATTCCTCGAATAATTCCAATTCCAAAAACTGGTGGTTACCTTCCTTTAATACCCATCTTTGCAGGGTTATCTGCTGTTGGTAGTCTAACTGGCGGTGCTGCTGGTATTACCCATGCTATTCACGAATTTAAAAATGTCCAGAAACGACTCAAAGAGCGGAAATTAAGGCATAGCGAAAATAAATCTGTATGCTTAGGTAAAGGATTAAACATAAAGCCTTTAAAAGAAGGTTTCGGTATTTATGTGTCTGATAAAAAAAACTAAATATTCGGCTACCTAATAGAGCTCTCACTAATATAGATTTAATGAACCACTCTAAAAACATTCCGTATTTTCGAGGAGTATTTATGAGAAATGAGTTACCTAAATATCCTCGTATCAAAGAATGTGGTATTATCAATTTGGATAGTTCAGAAAATCCAGGGAGTCATTGGGTAGCCTATGTAAAGTATAATAATGATATCGAGTATTTTGATAGTTACGGTAATTTAAAACCGCCAAAAGAATTAATTTATTATGTTGGATCAAATATATACTATAATTATGATAATATTCAAAAAGATCATCCCTATAATTGTGGCCACTTGTGTTTGAAATTTTTAAAAAAATTTTGGTTTGATAAAAATATAAAACAAATAAATAGCATGTAAGAGTTGAACCTCATTTAGTGTATAATCATGTCTATCGCATTAACCATCACAGGTAAAAAACCATATCTGGAATCATATTTTCAACCTCCTTTAAATATAGGAGGTAACTACGAGTGTGGATTATTATACTTCTCAGCTCTTAATTCAATACCAAACATAACTATAAAAAACAATGTATTTGCTTACGGGAAAGATAAAACGTTGCAAATTCCATGTGGTGCTTATGACTTGTATGACATAGCCGACTTCATTCAAAGTAATATAGTCGATTGCGAAATTAATATAAAGCCAAATAATAATACTTTAAAATGCTCAATATATTGTTCTAGTACAATAAAATTTAATGTAGAGAACAGTATAGGTACCATGTTGGGTTTTGACAAGATTGAATTAGAAGCAAATAAATGGCATGAATCTAAGAACCCTGTCAACATTACCCCATCGTCCGTGATAAGAGTCGAATGTGATCTTATAGAAGGGTCGTATACTAATGGATTTCCATCCCATATTATACATGAATTCATACCAAACGTACCTCCTGCTCATAGATATATAGAAGTGCCAGGAACTATTATTTATTTTCCTGTTAATAAAAAATCTATATCATCGATAAATATAAATATTGTTAACTAGTACGGTGAATACATTGACTTTAAAGAAGAGAATATCCAATTGCGTCTTCATTTACGAAAACGAGATGATTGTATTTAATAAAAGTGTTAATACTACGGAAAAACGCATTACTTCCCATCGCGTTGCCCAAGTATATAGACGTCCCAAAACCTTTAAGAGGCTTAGTAAAAGTAATAAAGAATTTCTTCGCACGCTCGGATTTAAATTATGAATATACTACAGATAACGGATTTACCACAGTATGATAACTCGATTGAAAGCTATGAAATCCATACTTACAATCCATATAATAATAGTTTTAAAGAAAATGATGAGATTCGGATTCCTATACACCAACAAGATATCTACATATTACCATCCGCCAGTTCCATTCTCATTGAAGGAAGAGCAACTGTTATTGACAAAGACCATAAGCCGCATAATGTACCTGTGGAATTCACTAACAATGCTGTAATGTTTTTGTTTCAAGATATTAGATATGAAATAAATGGTGTTGAAGTAGATCGTATTAAAAACGCTGGAATATCAACAACAATAAAATCTTACGTATCTATGAACACAGGGCAAAGTAAAGTTGCTGCTATATGGGGTTGGAACTTAGATGGACTTAAAAGTATTGATGGTTCTTTTAGTGTAATTATACCATTAAATAAAATACTGGGATTTGCTGAAGATTATAATAAAATAATAATGAACTGTAAACATGAGCTTATTTTAAATAGAAGTAATACGAACGTGAATAGTGTTAAAGTAAAGGATACCGAAAGTTTACAAATACATATTGAAAGAATACAATGGCGTGTCCCTCATGTAAAAGTTTCAGATCGAGACAGACTAACATTACTTAAACTATTAGAAAAAGATAAACCTATACAGCTAGCATTTAGAAACTGGGATTTATATGAATATTCATTTTTGCCTAGAACTACGAAACATTCTTGGGCAGTTAAAACAGCTTCCCAGCTAGAAAAACCACGCTATGTTATATTCGGACTACAAACATGCAGAAAAAATAGTAAATCGAAAGATTGTTCTTTATTCGATCATTGTAAAGTAACTAATATCACTTTGTTTTTGAACTCCCAGTATTATCCATACGAATCTTTAAATCTTAAATTCGATGAACATAAATACGGTATAATATATGAGATGTACAGTAGGTTCCGACAGTCTTATTACAACATCCCTGCGGATCCGTTGCTTGATTTGTTAAATTTTAAAGAAAAAGCTCCATTATTTATTATTGATTGTTCAAGACAAAATGAGAATTTAAAAACTGGACCGGTGGATGTCCGTTTGGAAATAGAAACTTCTCAAGATATTCCCGAAAATACAACGGCTTACTGTCTCATCATTAATGATCGACTCTTCGAGTATAAGCCGTTAAGTAATATAGTTCGAAAATTATCATGAGTGCTATAGTAGACATTCAAGGGTTTAAAACTGATAATAATCAATTCATTTTAAAAGAGATTGCTATTATTTTTAAAAACCATGTGCAAGTTTTCCTATTCAAATCACCATATCCATTTTATGACTTGACTAAAACAGAAAGAAAACAAATCTGCTGGATAGAAAGAAATAGAGGGATTTCCTGGGGTGATGGTTATATACCTTATCCGAACCATAAAAATATTATTCGAGATATTTTACGAGGTAGAACAGTATACACTAAAGGGTCTGAAAAAAGTGTTTGGTTAATGCAAATATTAGAATCCGAAAAAGTTTTTAATTTAGAAAATAAGGGCTGCCCTAATTTATTAAGTTTATGTGAAAAACATAAATTATCGAGAAATATGTTCAATTGTATGTATCACAGTAATATATGTGCTCTGAAAAATGTACTATGTTTAAGAAGGTGGTGTTTAGAAGAGAATATAGTTTTATAGATATTTTTTTCTTGTTTCATTTAACAATAACCCTACTAGCTACCTCACCTAATATGTTGTGTGTTTATCCACATTCTTATTCTATTTTAAAATAAGTATTTCATTTTAAATAACAATACAATGTGTTGAATAGATAATCCCTAGGGGCTTTCAACATTAATAATTTAAATGTTTGTATGAATCGTTTAGGTAATGGATTAATAATTTGAAATTTTACTAGATCTCTTAAAATGCAGTCCATGAATTGATCTGTAGGTAGAGAGCCAAAGAGATCAGGTAGATGAATACATTATTTAGTAGATTGAAATTGGGTGTTTCTGAATCTGGATCTGTGATCTAGAATTGTAATTGGGGTTTCTGGATCTGTGATCCAGAAACCCCAATTTCAATCTACTTCTGGCGTTCCACTGCACCTGTCTGCAAGTGGCAACCCTAAATCTCCAGTAAGCGCGGCTAACGTATAAACAGGCTGTTAACGTGGCAGCCCTAGCGAGCCCGAGCTGCACACTGCACATAGATTATATGTAATTGGGTCAGATGCGTTACATTTGTGCAGATTATGTGTTGCGTTTCTGTTTGTTTGGATACTAGGTATATTAAAACGACATTTTAACTAGCAATAACTGCCTTTAAAACATATCGCTATTAGCAAAGACATTGCGGTGTAATTCTGGGGAGACATAAATTAACGATGCGACAAGTGAACACACATTATCTACTAGTTAATATGTGCAGCAAATCCGCACGCTTGCCTTGTTAAAAGTGAACTGTCCTTCTCCATACCTTCTATGAATTGTGATTGTACTAAAAATTTGTTTTTTATAATAATCCATTTCGATGCCAAAATTTTCCTTTTATAACATTAGGATTACCGATTCAAAGTAACTCTATACCTTCTATCATATTCAGCCTCCCCGGGGAGATTAAGGCCATAGTCCACCACACGGACCTAGTGCAGATTGGCGGACTTCAAAACTGAATAAGACATCGTGGGAGCAGGTTTCCTGACTATGTTTTCTGATACTAAACTCAAGTGATATAAGGTAATATGATGGAAGGAGGTATGGTGCAACGGATTCGTCCGTTACAAATTGGAGCAGCCCGACTGGGGTAGTACCTCCACCTTACAGAAGACCGTAGCCAAATATCACTACATGTAGTGTTGTGTTCCTGCGGTGAGTAAGGTAGCCAGAGCTCCATGAGGAGACGCTGTAGCGGCAGTGGAGGGACCAGGGATGGAGTAGCGTCGTAGGGATGTGCAGGAGTGATGCCTGTTTGGCCCTTCGACGAGAAGTGCATTGTGCTTTGTCCCTTTCACTGCCTATACAGTTGCTCCCTTTTTTATAGGGTCGGCAACGCGTGAGTGACGCCCCTGGTGTTGCTAAAAAAAAAAGGTATGTAAGTTTTTAAACTAAAAAAGACAGACCTCCATGACTGTAAGGCTCCTGTTCATACGGGACCCTAATTTTCATACATATTACCATCAAATTGCCTATAGCCTAATTTATTCCTCCCGCATCGCTCCGCGTATGACGTTGCATATAATATTGTTACATCACAACGGCGTGACGTCATCATTGCTGGAGTCACGGCGGGTGTATAGGTACGGTCGCGGTCTAAAATTGTTTACCAATTTTCAATTTACATTATTTTGTCACACTGAGTGCTTTAAAGCCTAAAATACTATCAAGGTAATTATTACATTTTAAACTTGTTAAGTATCAATTCAGTCATCATTTCCTAATTTAAAATTTGACTTATAATCGTCATACCATGAACAAATTTTGACATTTATAAAAAATATTTGTTTTGAATATAATTTCTTGTAACAAGTTTCCATAGGTCGTATACTTTTTGGTTTCATCTCTGTGCTACTTAAAAAGTCAGTAAATACTCCTTTTTTTTTTTTTTTTTTTCCTGCTTCGCCACTACAGTGGGACTACGGGGCTCACGAGGCTATCAACCGCGGCCCCACCACATGCGGCGATTGCCCACAGTTCAGGGGCTCGTCTCCGCGGGGGATGTAAAACCTCCCCCGCTCATTGTCACTGGGAGACCGAATGGTCTCCAGCTCGGTCCCCTGCTCGGGGAAGTCAGTGACCTCCTAGATCAACCGACTTTTAATAAATAAATATGTATGCTCTTTTCTTACTCTAATAACATACATATTGACTCTGTGACAGACGTATGCAGGCAATTGGATGCTGATAAGCAATAATGTGTCAACCCACGAAAATTTTGATATATTTTTATAATGCAAGTATTTAACATTTTACAAAAGTGTTTCAAGTCATCTAAAACATAAAAGTACATGAAAAATGGATTTATATCATACACAAAGTCGTAAATCACATTATCAAAGACGCCATTTTCTCAAAACCAAGTTATTGCTTATCAGCATCCAATTATAAACCTTAAGGTGGTAAACATGTTCTGACCCCGACTGTACCTACCGCTGTATGTATGTATGTAGGGGTTATAGAGTAATGTCACATATCTTGACATGTCTCGTTAATCAATTAACATTAATGTTGCATGCATTTCACAAGGTTGGCTATATGATGGGTTGGTGTAGATTTAGTGTGAGGATGTTGGAATCTGACTGATACTATATGTCACATATTGCTACAGGTATATTTAGGTGAGGAATAGTAGTTTACCTTCAAAATTTGTGATAATACTGCAGTAATGATGGATGGGTGTCTACGCCATCTTCATTAACACTGTGTCGACACGCATCGGCACGCATCGACACTGTGTTGGGCGGCATTTTAATACTGAATATTATTTTAAGAGCTACAATTTATATATTATTTTGTTCTAAAGTATAAGATCACATCTCTGTTTTTTTTAGTTGTTTTAAAAATAGAAAGTATTTCATACGGTTTTCACTAAAGCGATGATCGATAAACAATGGAGATTTACATTTAGATTTTTTATTTATATAAAAACTTGGTTTAACTATGACGTTATTTTTGTAGTCACCTTAATCCGGGGCCGAGCCGCTAGTCTAGTACCTACATTATATCTAAGAATTTACCACTTAAAGCGTGTAAATTATCATACGAACAAAAACTAATTTCACTACAAAAATAATTCCGTAGACGAGCTACGACGTAGCACTATCGCTATGAAGTTTCTACGAGGCCTTCTCAATATTATTAAATTATTATCTCTAGGGATACACAACTGCATAGAAGGTACCAAAGAATTCTTTACATTCCTAAGAAACATTCCGTCGAGCTGTTAATAATTCAAAGGTTAACTTAACAAGCTAGTTTAGTTCCATTCTAAGGAAAGAACACAAAGAACTCGGCTAAAACCGTAACACAACAATGTGCCTAAACCCTATTGTATTGTATAATAGAAAATTTTCAAACAAATTTCATGTTCAATTGTTCGCTCGCACTTTAGCGCTGTATAATAATTGAAGGGAACAATGGACCTTGTACGTAACACATATGGTCGGAATTTGTTTGTGTAATACAAATGCATGGTTATATGGATGCTGATAAGCAATAATGTGTTAACCCTCATAAACTTGATTTTGAGAAAATTACGTTTAAAGATTACAATGTCTATGTGATTTACGATTTTTGATGATATAAATCCATTTTTTATGTAGGTACTTTTATGTTTTAGTTGACTTGAAACACTTTCCATCATCAACAGCTTAAATACGTCTCCACCGAGGAGCTCGAGCCTCTCCAACATCGAGGTAGTTTAGGCCATACCTAGTCCACCACGCGGGCCTAGTGCGGATTGGCGGACTTCACATGCCTTTAATTGTGACATCTCAGGCATGCAGGTTTCCTCACAATGTTTTCCTTCACCAAAAGCCAGTGGTGTGAATCCGAATGTAAGTTTTTATAAACTCAGAGGTACCGGCTAGGGATTTGAGCTGGCACTCTTATGATCGTGAGTCGGTGCGTTCCCAACTGAGCCACCACGGTTTAAAACACTTTTGTTGGATGTTATACGCTATGCATTATAAAAATATATCACATTTGTTTTTGAATTATTGTGGGTTGAGACATTATTGCTTATCAGCATCCATATGGCAATTTGGCAAACAGTATGGTGACAAGAGGTTGCGTAAAGGCACCCACGAAGCGGTTAACTGTAAAATATATTGCGTGCGATATATGTCTTATTTTGGTGATTAAGCGCTGCGCGGCGCTGTAGCGGCGGAATGTGTCTGCAATTGTTTATGATTTAATGTTTTTGTATGAGCACTACGCTCTCAGCTTTCAGCGCTCGTGAGCGATGTTCCCGCTTTAATGTGCGAGGGAAATTGGATGGATTTGTTTTAAGAATTAGTGTCGCTTCAATGTTTTGAGACGTTCATGAAGCAATGAGATAGATATGATTAATTATTATGTGCTTGGTTTTTGATAAGTTAGTAGGTAGGTACTGAAATCGTTCACATTTTCAATTAGAGTCCTATTTATGCTTAATACAACAAACTAATATATATTTTGCTATATCCATACATTATAAATGTGAAAGTTTGTGTGGATGGATGTTTGTTCCTCTTTCACGCAACAACGGCTGGAGGGATCTGGATGAAATTTGGCATAGATGGATTAACACATAAGCTACTTTTAATCCCGGGATAAATGAATGTCCCCAGGGAACGCGGCTGAAACCGCGAGGAGCCACTAGTAGATAAAAGAAAAATAAATAAAAGATTAACGATAGAGTCAATTCGATGATATTGCGAAAGATAAACAAACTCAGTTTCGTATTTTTATAAGTTAGGAAGTTATGATTTTGTACATTCTCAAACTCAGTAAGACGTAAGTATAAGTAATATGTATAAGGTAAAATATTCCCCAGGTAGGTATTATTTTTCAAAAGTTCAGTAAACACGCGTCAAGTTAAACTATGAAGCAATAAGTTGAACTTAACATAGAATAAGTATAGTTCAAGTTAGTGCAATAGTAGAAGTTAGTTTGAAAAGGCAGTGCGCCGGGATGTGCTCTGTGATAGGTATTTTGATCTGTATTTCTTGAATTTGTATATATGTAGATAAAGTTTTGTAAGAACTCAAGTAAATCGGATTAACAATATGTGAAACTTGTCTTAATATTTATTAAAGTTATTTAAAAAGACCGGGACATTTCTAACCCATGTCATTAATAGTGTTTTATAGCCTTTGTCCTTTCTTAGACTCTAGACCATATGTGTACCAAATTTCATTTAAATCGATAGTTTTGTTCGAAAGCGAGACAGACAGAGTTTCTTTCGCATTTATGATATCAGTTAAGATTAGTAACAATTCATAGATTCATGGAGACCCTAATATTTGTTTTGGGCGAGAATCGGACTTACAGCCAGCGGCTTGAAAGGGTGTTATTAAGCCACCGGGTTCAAACCGATTCTGTAGATATATACTTAACCCTCGAATTGTCGCATGGGGTCTTTCAAAGCCCAGGTCTTAGAAAATTGCAAAATATGTACTCTTAGAATAAGTTTACAGATCTGTTACTGTAGGTAGCCTCCCAAAAAGGATTACGGCTCGCGCTCACGTCATTGCAACTCAGTTTGCGAGCGTGGGGCGTGAGATAGGAACGTTTGTTTCAGCGGAAGGCTCTGAAAGACCCCACGCGACTAACGATGTAAGTAAACTTTTACTATTAACCTAATCGTATTTTATTGTTGTAGTGTTTATATTATGTTTTTATGGTCCAGAATATTTATTATAACAATAAAAAATGGATTATAGACAAACTCAACGTTTTTTTAGATGGTTAGAAGAAGAAGATCATGAAATTGTTGGTGGTGAATGAGTTCAGAAAAAATGTCAAAGAAGAACATTCAAGGAGTTTTGGTTTGGTGAATAAATTACCAGATATTATAGAGTTTTATAGTAAAACTAAAGGAGGCGTAGATGTCGTGGATAAACTTATTGGCTCCTATTCAGTGGCACGAGTTTGTCGCCGTTGGCCACTGCAATTTACTTTCCTCGGTGTTGGGGGACTGCATGCTCAAATAATACTGGACACTGTCAACCCATCAAAAAAGAACCAGCAGAAAGTTTTTTTTTAAACATTAGCATTTGAAATGTGCTGTCAAGAATCGCAGTCACGAGCAACTGTGCCGACGTTACCTCGTGATTGAGACAATGTATACGAAGGTTTAAACCTCCTCTTTAGGACTTGTCTCCTGATGATGCTCAGCTTGCACCTATGAGATTGTGTTGCATTCACTGTCCAAGATGTACAGATAGGAAATTTTAGTAGATTTGTTACTATTGCAAAGGAAATATTTGTCCAAACCATACCAAAGCCATATGTACTTCGATATGATTAGGTGGTTCACTTAGAGCTAAGAAGTATATATTTTTTTGTTATGTTTTTAGTTGATTTATATTCGATTTAATTCTTCAGTTCATTGATCTCAAATAAATTATAAAAAAGAGAAGTAGTCCCTTGTTTTTTTTATTTTTACGTTAACTTTAAGATGACTGAGTTAAATTGTAAAGAAAAATGTAAGTCCTATTTCTTTAAATGTTTTTTAATATAAATGAATATCTGATTTGCAATATATTTACCTTTTTATTTCAACGTAGTCCTATTCAAATATAAAACATTAAATTATGCCAAAAAATTATGATACAATACCAATTAGTAATTGATATTTATTTTTGGGGTCACTGCAGACCCCATGCGACAGTTCAGGTAATAAAAGTGACGCGACAAACGGAGGGTTAAAAAGAATCAGTTATCTAGGAATCCTATTAACAAACTCTTCTTCTGGATTTGTCTTTTAAAATTCTTAATTAAAGTATAATTTTAATAGCATATACAGCTTGAGAATAATCTTCAAAGAACGTCCTTAACTTTATATAGAACACTATTCATCATTTTATTTTGCTTACATCACCTTTAATGAATACCTACCAGCAGTGGCCATCATCCTAAACAAACGCGTTTCCTCATAAATTCGTCCTAATTTCCCGTAATCTTTTATGTGATACCTTTACCGTAACTTACTTAGGCCCCGTACAGACGTAACGATCCGCACGCACCGCCCGGTGTGTACTCGCCCTACGCGCAAACCGTTTCAAATTCGCATCGCAACTTCTTCGGTATAGCTTAATGAACGTTTAGGGCGGGGCAGACGGACGGTTACATGCTGCGTTTTAGCCGCTAAAATTGGTATCATAAAAATATGTTACTATGGTATTTTTGGTCTATTATTTTGGATGTATTTGCACTACTAAAGCCTGTGTATTGTCGATTCTAAGATTTTAACTTGTACTATGACTACTATTATGTTTTATGACTAGGTACTATATTTAATGTAACCAAATCTAAATAAAGTTTAACACCTTAATTTATATGAATAATATAGGTGCTTGCTCTCCGTATTTTATTTCTAAGGTTTATTTTTAGTAAATAAAGAATTTGAATTTGAATACTTGGACTTCAATAACTTACATAGATACACAGAACAATTACATATTTTCATGCAACCAAATGCTTGTCCTAACAGGGAATTCATCTTAACCAGGAACGTGGGTCACTTTGTAATATAAATGTACCATGACTTCGCGATGTAATATAATTTAATAAGTTTAATATTCCACAGATAAACTCTCCACTACTTTTAAATATATTTTTTTATGATAATAAACCGTCACTGGAGCCTCTCGTGAACCGCCCGTCTGGACAAACATTCACAGTGAGTGATAATGAGTGCTCGAAGTCAGCGGCGCGTGAAACGGAACGCTCGCGTATGTCGTGTGAAGCCTTATTTGTTTTTATATACCCCCCCCCCCCCATCTCGGGGGGGGGGGGGGGGGATTATCGGCTGTGAACTGTAAACCTCGGCAAATGTAACATTTTGACGGTTTTATTTTGTTGCCTAGGGAAGTTTTAACGCTCGTGTGTACACATGTCCTAATATAAATATTTGCTGTATTTTTCGAGTATTTTCATCATTTTCTTATGTTGAATTCTAATATTTTATTTTCTACTACGTAGCTGCCTCCGGTTTCACCTGTGTAGTTCCCGTTCCCGTGAGAATACAAAGAAAACATATCTAAAATAAACAAAGATAATGAGAATGTACTTTGCCAAAGGTGAACGAATCTTTTAAATGGGCACAGTAGTGTTAGAGCTTATTAACAAACTACAAACATACACACATTTTTTTTTCCTCATTATGATATTTAAGAGTCTTCATTTCCAATACATAGTTTACTTTATGTCCCACCATCCATTATTAATTGCAAATGTACCTGATGCGGGACAGAGAGGCCGACATCCTGTTTGCTATCTCACTCACCCGCAGTCGGTTCAATTACCCGTCGAATATAAATCACAATTAGAGGATCCCGTCTCGCGAGGAGCGGGAACATTACTCACTATTACAATGTACTTGTAGCGTATATCGAATTGTAGCTCAGTGGGAGGTCACGGGTTTGAATTCTAAAATAGTCTTATGCAATTCTTTGAAACCGTAGCACGATGGCCACTCTTAAGCTTTATCGTACTAATATTATAAATGCAGAAGTTTTTAAGAAAGTATGGATGTATATTTGTTACTCTTTCACGCCATAGTAGCTGAAGGGATCGCGATGAAATTAGGCAGAGAATTAGAATATGTTCTGGAACAACGCATGGGCTACGTTTTATTGCGGGAAAATATAAGGTCTTCTGGGAAAGTGGGAAGCTACTAGTTTAATATACTTCTTAACTATAGGGTGTTTAAAAATATCAGTTCTATAGCATGCCGAAAAATACAGAGTTTACGTATATACTTTTTGTCTTACAATATTTGGTACTGCTTAATACAAATAAAGCATTATTCGGTACTAATTTAAATTTGAAATTCAGTTTTGATATTCACCAACGGTATTCAAAGTGGATTAGTGCTAAACCCAGTTTCTATACTAAATGATATTAAGAACAGTTACTGTTAACGCAGTTTAGCTGAAATTGGTTTTAGAGCCAATCTGCGAAGTTGCCTCTTGAATTATTATTAGACAGGTCTTCTGCCGAAGTAAAAATACAGTTTTTTTAATTGCCACATAGGCGCTTATGGAGTTTTCAGTATTATAGATTCCCTTCTAAGTTAAAAGTTTTTATTTTATTACTAGCTGCTACCCCACACATCATAGGGGTATCAAAAATAGATAGTAACCGATTCTCAGACCTATTGAATATGCATATAAAATTTCATAAAAGTCGGTCAAGCCTTTTCGGAGGAGTATGGTAACTAACATTGTGACACGAGAATTTTATATATAAAGTTGATTGCGTACAATAATACTCATTTAAAGTAGGGTTAATTTTAAACATGCCAATGGTAATATTCGCGCATCGGCTGTAGGTACTGCAATTTAACTTATGAACATCAGCGCATATACGTCTCCACCGAGGAGCTCGAGCCTCCCCTAACATGGGGTTTGGGCCATAGCCCATCACCCGCGCCTAGTGCGATGCGACTTCACATGCCTTTAATTGCGACATCTCGGGCATGCAGGTTTCCTCACGATGTTTTCCTTCACCGAAAGCCAGTGGTGTGAATCCGTACCTAAGTTTTTATAAACTCAGAGCATCGAGCATGTAACCAATAGAGTAGAACTGTTAACAGTTTTGTTAGAAAACAAAATACGCCAAAACGCTGCGCCGGTCCCTGTGTTCTGATTGGCCGACTCAAGCTCAAGTGTTGCACTAGACGTACACACAGGTCTCTTATTGGTCGGGTACTGTTTTAGTTCGAGCGTGGTTTGTTAGTTATACCGGCTATACGTGACAAAACATTGATGCGTTGCTAAACAAATGGCTCACTATTGCTACTCTATTGGTTACATGCTCGATGACTCAGAGGTACGGGCCAGGGGTTTAAGCCTGCACCTTCAATTTAATCGTTATTTAAATATGTATAAATTCAAACATAACGATATTTACACAAAGACACACACACCTTGTCCATGCGTGAAAACGTGTGAATTGAAATGGAATAATGGAAATTGAACCTTTATGTGTTGGAATAAGAGCTAAGGATTACACTAACTAGCGAGTCCTGAATCGTTTGAATGTCAAGAAAGCTATTCAATATATAAATAATTTGAAATCTTTATCCAACACAAAGACATCTTTCAAATTTGTGACGATTTGAGATTTTTTTTTATAAAAATAAAATTTCTGAACTGTGTTAAGTCGTTATAATGGATATAAAAACTGATTCAGTTATTTGAAAATACATTTTTTGTCGAATTGAACGGAACGTTGAATCACCATTCATGGAATGGGTTTATTTTTTACTTTAACAGAATATTAACAGATATATAAATATTCTTTATTCATGTGAGATTTAATAAGCATACCTATTTAAACGTAGATATTTTTTCCTTGTTTCCCGAGATTTTTTCTTTTATTTTTATGTTGTGTATTCACGCTTCTGTGAGAAACGGAACGACAACGATGGAGCTGTCATCATCAACATCATCAGCCTATGGGAGCACAGCATTCAAAACAAACCAATACTATATAAGGGCTGCAACGCCCATAAACCGGGATTTCCAATTTTTAATTTTATACCTAGTGAACTATTCTTTTGTATTAATTAAACGAGTAAAAATCGCCAAGTAGTTTGAATTACATCAACCGTTAGGCTGCTCCACCAAGTCCAGATATAACCACAGAACCAGCTATCCAGACAAACCCCACGAATCTGCAGACCAGATCCAACATTGTGAATAAATAATTATAGTAGTATAGCCGGCTCTTCTCAGCAAAACCAACCTTCCGAACCGAGCGTTAGAGTTTGACTATTGTTAAGTGTCTGTGAAGGCCTAATTGAATAAAAACATTTTTCATTTTCATTTTCATTTTCATTAGTAGATGCAATGCAGGTTTATAAAAAGCTCTTAAGAAGCTTATTTAATACTAGCTGCCTCCGCGTGGTTTTACCCGCGTAGTTCCCGTTCCCGTGGGAATACAGGGATAAAATATAGCCTATGTTACTCGGGGATAATGTAGCTTTCCAAAGGTGAAAGAATTTTTGAAATCGGTCCAGTAGTTTCGGAGCCTATTCATTACAAACAAACAAACAAATCTTTCCTCTTTATAAAATTAAGTATAGACTAGCTGCCTCCGCGTGGTTTTACCCGCGTAGTTCCCGTTCCCGTGGGAATACAGGGATAAAATATAGCCTATGTTACTCGGGGATAATGTAGCTTTCCAAAAGTGAAAGAATTTTTGAAATCGGTCCAGTAGTTTCGGAGCCTATTCGTTACAAACAAACAAACAAACAAATCTTTCCTCTTTATAATATTAGTATAGACAAAAAATGATAAATGGAATTCATTTCCTTACTCCATTGTAAGTTTAATCCATACTAACAAATAATCTGAATCTTTTTCATTTTAACTAGGTTTTATACGTGTTTTCGGAGATTTATCTTGGTATAAAAAATCCTAACTGATATTATAAATGCGAAAGTAACTCTATCTGTCTCGCTTTCACGCTAAAACTAATGAAGCAAGTTAAATGAAATTTGGTACACAGAGAGCCTGAGAAAGGACATAGGCTACTTTTAATCCCGGGAAAATGGAAGATCTCTCGGGTACGCGGGTTTCTTAATAACTAGTTTCTTAAAATAGAATTCTTATAAATCACTTCAGCCATTGTTGCATGAAAAAGTTACAGACATCCGTGTATACATCCTCACTTATATTCATTTTCATATAAGTAAGATTAATAAGTTCTCAAGATTGCTGTTTATAATTTATTTGAAACCCATTAGCGAGAAACTAAGAAAAAGTAAAAAAAAAAACCTTTTAACTGCTAGTAATTTAAAGTACATATTAAAGTCATTAAAATACCAAGGTTCTATTTCTAACAAGGACAAATAATTTTATTAATCATATCAGTTGAGGTTTCCTATATACATATAAGTCTTATATATAAAATTCTCGTGTCTCAATACTCCTCCGATACGGCTTGGGCGATTTTTATGAAATTTTATACGCATATTTAGTAGGTCTGATCGGCTACTATCTATTTTTCAAACCCCTAAGTGATCACGGGAATGGGAACTACGCGGGTGAAACTGCGGGGCGGCAGCTAGTAAAGATATATAAAGCTGTGTTCATTTAGAAGACAACCATGTTGTCGTAGTTCGTTCTTAGCTAGGCTTACCTAAGCTCTAGTGACAAATAGACATAAAATTTCGTAGGTAGTAAAACTTGGACTAATAAAACTAGGCGTGTAGCATTATAAAATTTTATGAAAACTGCTTTTAAATAAGCATGAGATCTTTAATACTCGTATACCCGTTTTAAGTAAAATTTTTAATTATTTTTATTTCATTTCAACTATATCTACTTACATAAATTTTATTTAAAATTAATCCTCATGAACTATATTTAGACAGCAACTACAAAAACTTAGAAATATATACAAAACTTTAATTACTTATGCTCTTTATTTTATCAAGAATGTATTTAACTATTTCTATTTAGGTCTGCCGCGGTCGCCTTAATAACTCGTCCATAGGTTTATTAGTCAGAATAGAAAAACTATGCTGTCGCCTGGCTTTACTCGCCTGGCTTTGTGACGTCGTCCTATGTCACTTCACTCGCTGTTTGTGGACGTCACGGTGACATAGGTCGACAAAACAAACTATATTTATACCCGGATATAAAAGCAACGTATAGGTATATGTATTTTATAATTTTAGTAATGTCCAAAATGAAAAAAAAATACCGTGTTACGATATAAATATACTTAAAGTAATTATGAAAGAAAACTCGACTGCCTACGTAGTGTTATTCGAACTCACGACCAGCAGCTTGAAAGTAAGGGCCATCCACAGCCCGGTTGGCTTTGTGGTTAGTGACCCTGACTTTCAAGCCGCGGGTCGTGGGTTCGATACCCACCCAGGACAAACATTTGTATGCATGAATATGTCTGTTTGTCTTGTGTCTGGATGTAAATATCTATATAAGTATGTATTTAAAAGAAGTATATGTAGTATATCAGCTATCTGGTTACCATAACACAAGCTCACTTTGATGCTTAATTTGGAATCAGGTTGGCCGTGTGTGAAAAATGTCCCAGGATATTATTATTATTATTATTATCCACAAAGCCAACCGGCTCCAAACTTCAATCTATATCTATAAAGGTATTTAAAGGTCGTGCTAGTTACACTACTTATAACTCAAGAACGGCTGAACCGATATGGCTGATATTAGTGGGGAGGTAGCTTAGAACCAAGAGACGGAAATGGGATACTTATTATTCCCGGAAAATTGAAAATCGGGTGAAACCGCGGGGAGGTATAGTAAGTAATTTTATTTAGTAATATTATATAGAGAACTACTATTTCACCTCCCGAATCGAACCCCAGAAAAAGGGCTTGCCTTAATCCGGTCATGCATCACCGACAACGAGCGGATCCGGCCGATGGTGATTGATCGGTGATCGGCCGACCCCCGACCGGTGATCAATTAGTGAACAATTTGTGATAACACCCCCCGACTTACAACCGTCCCGGGACACTGATTTATGGATCGGTTGACTTTTGTTGTACGTCGCCTCGCCGCGTCGCGCCGTCGGCCGGAGATATCACGTTTTTTGCGATTTGATATGTGATTTGTTAGTTTTTAGTGTGTTTTTTATTGAGTTTTGAAGTGAGTGAAATGATTTTTGACATTGGTAATTTATTACTTTAGCTATTTTTTGTATTTACTATTATTCTAAGTAGTTACTAAGATCAACTTAGTTTTAATTTAGGAATAAATATTGATGAATAAAGACTCGAGATTTGGTCGTAGCAATCAGTATACGACCAAAACCGCTCAGGTAAGAACTTGAAACTTTGCACTCAGAAAAGGATTTTTGGGAATTCCCACGGGGAGGAAATATAAAGTTTCACGCGTGAAACCACCAACCTGAGCTGCTCCGTGAAAATGTTAAATCTCAAGGTCACACTTCAAGGTTACTATATATAATAATAAATAAATATCCTAAGACATTTTTCACACACGGCCAATCGGATCCCAAAGTAAGTTTCATAATGAGCTTGTGTTATGGTAACCAGATAGCTGATATACTACTTTTAAATACATACTTATATAGATAATTACATGCAGACTCAGAACAAACAAACATATTCATGCATACAAATGTCTGTCCTGGGTGGGATTTGAACCTACGACCAGCGGCTTGAGAGTTAGGGTCGCTAACAACACAAAGACAACCGGGCTGTCATTTCTATCATTTCTAGATTCCTAGTTATATAATAATCTTATCGTCACACGAGATTCTATGTATTCTCCCACCTCCCCCTGCTGCCTCCGGGAGGGTTGAGGAGGGAGGGCGGTTCCTTGTGGTAATGGTGTATACTAGGACAATGTCCCTCTGTAGAAACATCCGATTAAATTTTTCTATTTCCTTCACTGTATGACTATATTTATTTACCTTTTTAATTTGTTAAGGTATTTTGACTTCTTTGTCAATGTAATTTAAAACTAGATGCATTAACGATGGCTCATGGCATTGTCATTGTGGCTGACCATTGTACGTTGACCTACGTAACCTAACAATAAATTAATAAAATATTGCATATACCTAATTATCAGCGATTTGGCAAATAGCCATATTTGATTCAAATAAATAGTTTTGATTCTTTGCATTTAAAAACAATTATTACATTGTATAACAACAAATAACCTAAAAGCTTCCCTATCTCACTGCCGCTTAAAAACCTCAATTCAATACAAAAGCTGCAGGCTAAGCTTTATTAATTATACCAACAAATAGAACGGTGAAACAAAACCGATAATTCTTCGAACAAACAACGAAAAAAAGGGAAATAAAAGTTGCTGCAAATAGCACACCCTTTTAATGTAATAAAGCTCTGAGCTTAGCTTTTAATCAACGAGTTAAGTTAAGTTAAGCTTAAGTTAAGTGAGTGAGGGACATGCTCAGAATGTGGTGGGAGTACTTAGCTTCAAGTTAGCTTTTATTAATTTTAGCTAGAGCTTGAAGCTTGTATTTTTAGCTAACAATGAGATGAGAGTTCCCTGTATGAATAATGAATGGCTTATGTCGTGATAAATTATAGTTGTTACCCCTTAGTTAGCTCTTGTGTAAACATCTTTTAGTTTCCACTACAACCATGCAGCTGAAATATAGCTACTTTCAAATAAACACTTATATAGGTACCAATTTATACCCTTGCAACTTCGTTAGCGTCACTTCCCCGTTTTTGCAGCATTTTTCATTGCTGATCCGCTCCTATTGGTTGTAGCATGGTGATATATAGCGGCTAGCCTTCGTTGATATTTTTATAAATCGGAGTATGTTCTGAGATTAGCATGTTCAAGCGAACAAACTCTTCAACTTCATATATTATTATAGATACTTTCAGTCGAGATGGATTCTTATCGTTAAGTGTTTTTAACAAAAGCTGATTATAGCCAAGTCTTTCACAGGTATATTAAATACCATGTAAACGGAAGCGATGCTCTAAGGCCTCATTCGCACGAGAGTTTTATTAACGGACGTCAAAAAAGCGTTCAAACAGAACAAATGCATTTCCAAGAACTATAATATGGTCTATTTCCAACGCCCATAATTGAAAATGCAACAGCGCTCGTTGAAGAGTCGCGTTTTAAAAACGCTGTCGTGTGAACATATATCTACTTGGGAATGCATTTGTTTTAATAATAATATTCTTTATTGTTCTCTCATAATCACAAATACAGTACAAAGTCAAGGTAACACTCAATAGAGACTAGTGTCTGTTGTAGGTAAAACCTGTATTACAGATCACCAGGCTTTCCCTCCATGGACAACTCACTTTTATGACCTATGACTGTAACTTAATTAGTTACATACAAGTTACATAAAATCTGCATATACTGAATGCATTTGTTGTATTTGAACGCTTTTTTAACGATCGTTAAAAAAACTCTAGTGTCAATGTGGGCTAAGGCGAGGCAAGGCGAGGCAAGGCAACACACTGCGTATTGAAAATGGATTGCACAATCACATTCCAACGGCGTTCGTGCTGCGTCACGGCGCTCTGGGATTTCTGATCTCTCACCTGAATGTGTGAATAGATCGCTATCGAAGAGTGGATTTGATTGAGTATTGAAAGATGATTGAAAAGAAAATATTCGTATCTCAATCATTTATTTAATCTAAGAAAATCAACTAAAAGTGGTTAGTTTTTTGACTACATTGATAAACATTTGGCTGAGCGGTTATATGTGTATACCCAATATATAATTTATATTATACTAGTGGACCCGGCAGACTTCGTTCTACCCACCAGCGTCACCTACCGGGTCCAAACTATACATAAAAACCTTCCCCATGAAGTACTCCGTAATTTGGTGAAAACCGCATGAAAATCTGTTCAGTAGTTTTTGTGTTCATCGCGTTCAGATAGTCAGACAGAGGCGGCGGGGACTTTGTTTTATACATACAGATTATTATTTGTTAACAAAAAAACTAATAACAGTTTTCACGGTGCTTTAGAATTGTATAAATTTAGCAGTTATGGGAACACGATGTAAATAATACTCGTTAACTTTAACATTAATAGTATTATTTAAAAAAAACATTTATACAGAAAAATAGGCATAGATACAACCGTTCGAATAATAGCAAAGCACAAAAATAGACAGTTATAAGGTAAAAAATAAATGATAAAATGTTATTCTTTTATAATACTTCTCATTTATATGTTACAATAATAAAATATTATTCTTCAAGCTAGCAAGTTGAATGTATACTAAACCTTGTAACAATAAATTTGTTTGTCCCGTGCTGAAGTCTAGCCATTTCATGTCACCACATTTACAAGTACCAGCTCAAACATCTTGAGGGCATTCCTTCTTTGATATTTATTATTTACTTTATCTCTATCTGTCCTCGGGCTAACAAAAGATTTTCTTAGAACAAAAACTCTGTTTTTTCCGACATTTCGTTTCAGCATTTCAATGTAATTAAATGGTTCCTGCATTTTTAAACGTCTTAATGCTTTTATTTGTAATTAGTACTGTTTCCTACTCTATTTCAGCGTTGTTTTTACTTAAATACTGATACGTATAGTATTTTGTTTTTATCGCGTTTTCCGCAAGTATTCCTTTACACTTACCTGATCAGAGCATGCAATTACTAATTATGTAAAGTTATTTATACCTAGACGTTGTTTGTCTAGAGTAAGAGTCGAACCTTTGACCAGTGACTGTACCAACATATTTTATAGCAAAAGGTTATTAATATTACTAGGTTTCACCTCAGAAATCGTAAGTTTTCTTCAAATGTATATCGTAAATATAACTTTACTAGTGGCTTCCCGTGTATCCGCTTTCCCGGAGATCTGCAATTTTCCCCGAATAAAAAGTAGCTTATGTGTTAATCCAGGTTATAAATAAAATAAATAAATAAATAAATATCCTGGGACATTTTTCACACACGGCCAATCTGATTCCAAACTAAGCAGAGCTTGTGATATGGTAACCAGATAGCTGATATACTTACTACATATACTACTTTTAAATACACACATATATAGATATTTACATCCAGACACAGGACAAACAGACATATTCATGCATACAAATGTTTGTCCTGGGTGGGATTCGAACTCACGACCCGCGGCTTGAGAGTCAGGGTCACTAACCACAAAGCCAACCGGACTGTCAAAACTACCTGTGGTCCAAATTTCATCCAGATCCGTTCGGTATTTTTCGTGTGAAAGAGTAACAAACATCCGTCCATACTCACAATTTTCGCATTTATAAAAACCTGGGATTATACGTGTTTATAGGTATAAAGCTTATCTTACCTTTCAACCGTTTTTGATTCGATTCACAAACAACGTTACTATTATTTATGTTATATATATTGGCTTAGGGCCCAAATATGTTTACAACTAACATAGGCCCAATTAGGGCTGCCTACAAGGGACAAGATTTGATCCCTTGATTCGACGGTGTCTGGTTTACAATGTACCTTTGGAATATAATATTAGCTATAGGTAATTTGACTTTGTCTTACTTCTTGTATCTTACATATCCATTATTTACTTGATTTAATGTCTTATTTAGGGTAGATTTTACATAAGTATATTACTTACAAATAGATTGTGTTTTATTTTTTAATTAAAGTTGCCTTAACAAGAACTTTGAATAGTCACACTATAATCCTATGGTAGCCAGATAGCCCACAAGGTGGACCGACGACCTGATAAGAGTCGCTGGAACCCGCTGGATGCAGGCAACGTCCAACCGGTCTGCATGGAAGTCGATGGGGGAGGGTTATGTTCAGCAATGGACGTCCTACGGCTGATATGATGATGATGATGATGGTGAGTCAGATAGTTGATATACTACATAATATACTATTTTTAAATACATAACTATATAGATAATGAAATTCAGTATTCACACTCTTATTGATATAAGAGTATATGAGAGTTGTATTAGTTATTTGACTGAAACCTTATATGCTATTATGCTATGCACATCAGTAAGGGGTCAATAATTCATTATTATTATTTTTACATTAGCCCATAGGGTAAGCCCGATGACCCCTCGCCCCGCCCCGCCCCGGGCCTGCATCCGGCCCTTCCCTTTCTAGGTCATCGGCCGATTACGTGAAAATCCATTTTATAATCCCAATGTGAAAGTGTCATTAAAAATGGCGTAACGTGTATGTAGCTATTAAATAATATTTTAACCCTTGCTTAAATGAAAAGTTTTGAAGTCCTTTTCGACTAGGGTATTTATTTACTTTCTTCATTGCATGCAACTATATTTTTTTGGCAGAAAAGCTAATAGGAAGAATGATGGTACTTTCACTATGTATTTTACCGATTAGTAATAACAAAATAACGTGTTTGTGTAATAAGTACAACAGCTTTAACAGTGCATTTTTACAGCAAAACCAAAAACGGTATCCTTTTCTTCCGGGTTCTTATGTACCCAGGATGTATGAGAAACTCAAATATTTAACCAAAATCAAAATCAAAAATCAAAATCAAATATTTTTTATTCAAATAGGCCTCAATAAAGCACTTATGAATAGTCACTATTAATGCTCGGTTCTGAAAGTTGTTTTTTACTGAGAAGAGCCGGCAATAAACTCAGTAATTACTCTTTTCAAAAAAACCAGCTTAGATCTAATACAATAGTGATTTTTACAAAATGTGTGAAATAGCCTGTAGCGAGCATTTCACTGCCAAGGGTCTTTTTCTAACAAGTAATCTGATACACTATAAAAGCCCTTTTGATATAAAGTTTTCTTCACTACCTGCTTAAATTTATAAATTGGTAAATCCTGAATATCTTTAGGTAGTTTATTGAAGAAACGTATACATTGCCCCTTAAATGAATTTTTGACTTTAGTAAGTCTAGTTACAGGTATAGCGAGTTTGTGCTTATTTCTGGTGTTGATACTATGAGTGTCGCTATTTTTCGGAAAAACATGTAAATTTTTACGTACATACAACAAATTTTCATAGATGTATTGTGAAGGTACAGTCAAAATATTAATATTTTTGAATTCATCTCGTAGAGAGTCCCTAGGACTCATATTGTATATAGCACGAACAGCCCTCTTCTGCAGAACAAAAATAGTGTTAATGTCGGCACCACTGCCCCAAAGGAGAATGCCATAAGACATTATACTATGAAAATAACTAAAATAAACTAATCTCGCGGTATCTACGTCAGTAAGTGCACGTATTTTCTTTACTGCATATGCTGCAGAAGCAAGTCTGTTCGCCAACCGAGAAATATGAGGGCCCCACTGAAGCTTTACATCTAAAGTGATACCTAGAAATACTGTGGTTTCTACAAAGTCTATATTTTCATTCTTAATTTTAATACATGTGTCTACTTGACGAACATTTGGTAGACTAAATTTGATACATTTGGTTTTCTTCTCATTTAGAAGCAGATTATTTACAGTAAACCAATTTACCACATCCGAGAGAGCATTGTTCACCTCGTCATAATTTAATTCATGTCGTTTCACTTTGTAAAGAAGTGAAGTATCATCAGCGAACAATACAACCTCATTTTTTTTCTCAACAAGGTAGGGTAGGTCATTTATATATATTAAGAAAAGGAAAGGACCTAAGATTGAGCCTTGTGGGACGCCCATAGCAACAGTTGATCCAGGGGACACCTTTCCATTTATATTTACTCTCTGAATTCTATTACTAAGGTATGAATTTATAAGACTGAGTGCTTGATTTCTTATACCGTAGTGGCTTAACTTCCTGATTAACAGTTCATGTTGGACACAGTCAAATGCTTTAGATAAATCGCAAAAAACCCCTATTATGTCTTTTGAATCCTCCCAGGCTGCAAAGATATGTTGAATAAGCTCAACGCCGGCATCGGTTGTTGAGCGACCCTTTGTAAATCCGAACTGTTTATTATGAAAAAGATTATTACTATTAAAATGTCCCATTAATTGATTTAGTATGAGTTTTTCAAAGATTTTACTTAGTGTTGGTAGTACAGATATAGGTCTAAAATTTGAAGGGTCTGATGTACTACCAGCTTTAAAAAGAGGAATTACTTTACTATACTTCATTAAGTCAGGAAATATACCACTATTGATGCATGTAGGATATAGAATAAAACACCGGACTTTTGTACAAAATTGAGAGACGCGTACGGAAAGCAACAGTACGTTGAAAGTGCAAAGGGCGACTGACTTGTCTTAAAAATTATAAAACAACCGACATAAAAATTAAGTTACTTGCCGTACGTACCCACAAATTATATTATTTATTTTGTTCTAAGTATTTTCGATAGATGGCGTTACACGTTCTTAAATTAAAGTAAATGTAAATAAAAAGTAAATATTATGACTGTATCGTAAAAATAACCAAAATGCATTTATTCCTAATTAAACGTGTAAAATAAACATATGTATAAAAAACAAAAATACCTAATTAAATTCATGAATAAATGTGTCGCCTACAATTCCACCCCCTTAGTGCTGAACCTAATACCAGTAACTACATAATAAAAAAATAACACAAGTTTACATACTTAACAAGCAATATATATAACAATAATGTAACCAAAAAAATAATAGCAATAACAGCTATAACAAGAAAATAGTAGTTCAGCACTAACCATCTACAGGCGTTAGAAGGGCGACACGTGTCACCGGTCGTCGCAACAACCCCGTGCGGGTTCGCACGTCTACAATGCGCACGCGGCCGTCATCGCCAGCGTGGGTCGCACTCACTACTCCATGACGCCAAGAACCACGATCTAAATTCGGTTCAACGAGTAAAACATAATCACCTTCTCGCATCGCTCTTTCCTCCTTTGTCCATTTTTGTCTAGGCAATAAAGTAGGCAAGTACTCTTTTAGCCACCTACTCCAGAACATATCAGCTAACCGTTGAGCGATACGCCACTGTTTCCTAAGACAAAAGTCATCGTTATCATACTTACCGAAATGGGGACTATTAGATGAGGAACCGATCAAAAAATGATTTGGGGTTAACGCTTCAGGGTAGTTTGGATCAGATGAGACGTGTGTGATGGGTCGGCTATTGACGAGAGCTTCGACTTCTAACAAAAATGTTGATAATGTTTCCGGCTGCGGCGCACGTTCCTTTAAAATAACTTTCAGAGCCGTTTTCACCGTCCGAATCATTCTCTCCCATGCACCACCCATCTCAGGTGCACCTGGTGGTATAAAACGCCATTCAATGCCCCTGATCGTGCCGTCATCGCGAAGCTTTTGTATGTTTAGCTCCTCTATACTTCGTTTAAGTTCAGCATCGGCTCCTCTGAAGTTCGTACCGTTATCTGAATAGATGACGGTAGGGGTTCCTCTGCGTGATATCATTCGGCGGAGTGCCATGATGGTAGAATCTGTAGTGAGATTTTCTGTCAACTCCAAATGAATTGCACGAATTGTCAAACACGTAAATAAAACACCGTACCTTTTGTGTCTCCTACGGCCAACGGTTACCTCCATCGGGCCGAAGAAGTCCACCCCCGTGTAAGTGAAGGGTAGACGGTTATGCTGCAGGCGTGCTGCCGGCAGGTTAGCCATGCGTTGAGGCTGTGGGACAGCGCGTCGAAACTTACAAAACAAACAGCGCGCCGCTACAGCTCGGACAGTCGGTCTCAATTTTATAATCCAGTATCGTTGCCGCAATTCATTCACGACTAATTCATTCGCTCCATGTAATGCTCGTCGATGATAGTAATCTACCAGGAGCCTGGTTATCTGGTGACGACCATCCAGTATGACAGGTCTTATTGTAGACTGATTAACACCTGCAGTCTTGTCTATGCGACCACCAACACGTAATAATCCCTTGTCATCTAGAATAGGCGTTAAATTTAATAACCGGCTGTTCGATAATAAATTATTTTTCTGTTTAATATTATCAATTTCTATATAAAAAGAGTCTATTTGTGATTTTCTTAATAAAAATAATTCTGCCTCGTTCATTAAATCAACATTAAGTGCAATATCCTTTTTTTGGCAACGTTTAATAAATAATAATACATTAGCTGTAATTCTAATAAGTCGTAACCATGAAGAAAATTTATTCTCATCAGGTAATGAACTTTCTAAAATATTTATTGTAACTATATTAACGCTCCTTTCCTCGCATGTGGCTTCATCTGATAGCTTAGCACTTTTTAAATCCTTTGGCCAATTTTCTTCTGACTGTCGTAAATAGTTTGGACCTTGAAACCATATATCTGAGTATCGCAATGGAGATGTATCATCTTTAGTAGCTACATCGGCTACATTCAAGCTGGTAGGCACATGGCGCCATTCGGTTATAGACGTAAGCTCATCAATTTCACCCAGCCGGTGAGCTACAAATGGCTTATAAGTTCTAGGATCACCCCGAATCCACTGTAAAACAGTGCTAGAATCTGTCCAGAAATACCGCTTTTCTGCTTTAACATTCTTATGTTCCTTCTGCACAGTATCAGCAAGCCGCGCGGCTAGTAATGCGCCTTGCAATTCCAATCTGGGAATAGAAATAGGCCGAAGAGGTGTCACTCGGCTTTTGCCGGCCGCGAAGCATACACACACATTTCCATCCGATCTTGTAAAGCGCCAGTATACGACCGCGGCGTACGCTTTAATGGATGCGTCACAAAATATATGTATTTGAGTATCTGTAATATTGTTTAAATTATTATTTATTGTAAGTATTTTATAACAGTTTGTCCAATTTCCAGCTAACATATACCAACGTGGTATACGTAGCGATTGAATCTGCTGTAATTCATCTAACCATCTCATCCATCTAGCGTGATCATCTAGTTGAATGTGGCTTTTCCAGTCAACACCGCTTCGATGTACATTCTGCAGTAGTATTTTACTTTTTATTATAAACGGCGACAAAAATCCATGCAAATCATAAATAGACATAATAATACTAAGCATTTTTGCCTTGGTCGGTGGTGTACTACCATTTAATATTTCTTTCGGTATTCGGTCTAACGATATTTGAAAACCAAATGAATCATCGCTCGGATGCCATATCAAACCAAGTGTGCGCTCAGACGCATTCATAGCTCCGTCCTTAAACTGTTTCGCCGAGGTGGCGAGCGCATCAGCTGGAATAGCGTTCAAAACCGGTTTGCTATTACTCGACCAACCTCTTATCTCAAATCCGCCTTGTTTATGAATTGCCGTTATGTCATGTATTAATTTAATTGCAGTTTTCTCATCGGTTGTAGCTTTTAAACAGTCGTCCATGTAATGGTCATTAATAATCACCTGGACTGCTTCATGGTTAAAATCTTCGTATTTTAAGGCATTTTTATTTTTAATGTATTGAGCTATAAAGGGTGAGCAAGTAGCTCCAAATATTAAACTATTCATAGCACATATTCTAATCGGACTATCGGTAGATTCTTGCCACAAAAATCTAAGTACGTGTTGATCTTCCGGACGTATTTTAACACGTAAAAACATATCTTTTATGTCACCAATAATAACTATTTTATTCTCTCTGAAACGGAACATAATTCCTAAAAGTGAATTATATAAATCGGGTCCTGTTAGTAAACAGTCATTCAAACAAACACCTTCAACTTTCGCGGCGGCGTCGAATACCAACCGTAGTTTATTGGGTTTATTTGGGTTTTGTACGCCAAAATGGGGAATGTACCAAACACGATCAGCTGATCGTTCACTACCGTCGAGCTCTCGAGCGTAACCGTTATCAAACAACTTCTGCATCTCTTGTTTATATTTTTCTGCGTAGTTTCTGTCTTTATCAAATTTTCTTAACAGTAATTTTAATCTTGATAGTGCGCAATTATATGAGTCAGGTAATTTAAAAACATCATTTTTGAACGGTAACCCAACTTCCCACTGATCTCCAATTTGACGTGCAGTGTTATCTAAAATTTGCATTGCTCGTAAGTGAGACGTATTCTCACGGCGTAAGGGTGATATTCCGATACAATCTAAATCAAATGATTGTTTAATTAAATTATTAAGTTCGCTAACATTAGGACAATCATGGACAGGAGAGTGAGCGAGATGGCTTATATGATTGATTTGACTTACCCCGGAGTGAGTGCGACGTCCGCTGTGATAACCATGTATGGCCCAGCCCAGCAAACATCGTGATGCATATGGAGAATACTTATCACCGTGAATTATTTTATGAGGAGCGATTAGGAAATAATTATCCTCACCAATCAGAACTCGCGGCACAACACGATCTTTGCATACAAAATTTTTGACAGAGGCTAAATGAACACAATTAATTTTATTTATAACAGATAAATTCTGTACAGATAATTTTAATTTTGAAACTTTACGTAACTTAATGTCATAACAAACACTATCACTGCCGCTAATTTGAACAGCCACTTTCGGTGCGTCTGATTGATACACTTCAAGACCGAACGCGTCGGTAAACTTAATAGCACTCGATTGTTCACACTTTAAGCCTAAGTTATCAGCTATCTCGGAATCGATCATGGATATCGATGCACCGTCGTCCAATAATGCATGAGTGTGCACAACACCATTGGGGCCACATAACTTAACTGGAACCACTTTTAAAATCATTAATTCGGCTTGACATGACGTCGAGACGTCATTCATATTATCTACGTAAGCGACGGTCGCCTCCGTGACTGCAGGTATTTCATCTTGGTGTGGGTCACTTTGTTGTGACTGTGACGTATGCGCAGGTTTCGTCCAATGCAGCAGGCGGTGGTGAGCGAGACCGCAATCGTTAATGTCGCACACAGGCGCAGGACACGCGCTTCTATCGTGTCGAGTAATTAGACAACAAAAACATAATCCGTGCGTTTTCACATAACGCCATTTGTCTTTACGCATCGCTCTTTTAAATATACGACATTCTGGTAGCAAATGCGGGCCTTTGTGACAAAATTTACAGTTACTTTCTTCGGTACATGTTGTTGAGTATATAGGTCTATTATAACGCTGTTTATTATCGTCTGTTTGACTGCGTTTGACCGTATCTATTGGCTTTTTATTTATTTCTCGCGGTTGAATACAACCGACGAGAGATAAGTGCTCAGCTTCTATTTTTAGAAACGTTGCCAATAACTCGAATTTCGGTTTGCCTTCAATTAATCTATTGTAGGCATAATCAGTCCATTTTCCAACTAAGGTGCTCGGTAACTTAGATATCACAGCTGCGGCGAGCTCTGGACTACGTAAATAATCAGGTTGATTCAGTGCCTTAATTGTGGCCACGCAATTATTTATTTTTACTGAGAAATTAATAAGATCTTGTTGATAATATGTAGGCAAGGGTGGTAATTTCTTTACCTGAGACGTTACATTGTAAATAATAATGTCTGATCGACCAAACCTGAGCTCCAGTGCTTCCAACACCGCCGACGGCGGCGTGTTGCCGATCAGTAAATCCGTCACTGCCTCCTTGGCCTCGCCTCGTAAGGCCTTTCTCAGTCTCCATACGTTCTCTGAATCACTAAACTTACACACACGCGTTGATTCTTCGTAAGCCATCTTGAAATGCAACCATTCAATGCAGTCACCACTAAAAACTGGTAGGTCCCGTGGTGTGGCGAGACGGCTGAGGAGTCGAGTATCTTTTCTGGACGTAGACTGGTTCATCATATCCTTCAAAGTACAAGCCAACTGTTGTATACTATTATCAACCGGCGGGTCTGGTGTACATTGATTAACCCACTTTTCGACATCAGACTTCCCTCGGCTCAAGGGTAAAGACCTGTGACCTTCACTGCCACTGTCCATAAGCTGTTCATCTTCAATGTCGGTGGTTTGTGACTTGGCTTCAGCGTCGACCTTGGCAAGGTCAACCTCCAGCTGCTTGTCTATCAGCTCCATCTGGATCTTGGCCTTAGCTGCAGCAGCTTCGAGTTCCAGCTGCTTACGTCGAGCTACTGATGACGCATTGGATTTCTTTGTCTTAACCGTCGATGATGTTCGAGCCGACATGAGCGGTGTAGACGCACACGCTTTTTCTGTCGATTCGAATTTAATGTTTTCCAGTTCTAGGGTTTTTCTAACATGACTATCGGCACCACTAGACGTAATCGGATCCTTAGATTTCTTCAATTCTTTCACGGGAGCATTCTCAATTTTGTTGACGTCACCCAATTCTTGTCGCTGACGTCGGGTTAAAATCTTGGGAATCGGTGTCTGTGACATCACGCTGATGTATTATCCTGCTCGAAGACCAATTCCTTTGTAGGATATAGAATAAAACACCGGACTTTTGTACAAAATTGAGAGACGCGTACGGAAAGCAACAGTACGTTGAAAGTGCAAAGGGCGACTGACTTGTCTTAAAAATTATAAAACAACCGACATAAAAATTAAGTTACTTGCCGTACGTACCCACAAATTATATTATTTATTTTGTTCTAAGTATTTTCGATAGATGGCGTTACACGTTCTTAAATTAAAGTAAATGTAAATAAAAAGTAAATATTATGACTGTATCGTAAAAATAACCAAAATGCATTTATTCCTAATTAAACGTGTAAAATAAACATATGTATAAAAAACAAAAATACCTAATTAAATTCATGAATAAATGTGTCGCCTACAATGCATTTGTTAAAGATAGATGCTAAATGCGGTGCAATACAATCAATTATATAATTTATAAGTTTAACTGAAAGTTCCCATAGATCAACTGTTTTTTTCATATTAATTAATTTAAATGCCTTAATTATATCAATAGGGGTAACACAAGAAAATTTAAAGTTAACAGTACATTTAGTTACATTTTCCTTTAGTAAAGATTCAGCGAGGGTAGGAGACGAGTTAAGTGTTTTAGTAGTAAGAACTGGAATATCAGTAAAGAATGACTCGAACGCGGCAGCTACTTCTGTATCAGATGTAATGATATTATTATTTATCATAAGTCGAAACTCCTGGTCGCACGATTTGGTTTTGCCGGTTTAAAACCGTATGTTTAAAACTGAAATCAAATTGGTTTAGATGTTACAGAGCCGAGTGCAACACAGACTCACACACAAGTTAAATATTCTCATAGGAATTGTAGTAGTAAACCGTGGAAAATGGAAGCCAAATTTTTTAATAATGTAAATATTTTTCTAAACCAAAATGGTCTATGTACAAACATGCTTCAGTACCAAAACCGCACATTTTCAAGTCATCGAATTTAATTTCAGTTAGAGGTCGCTACCCCAGAGTGCTTTAATTGCATTATACTCCAAACATCCGACCCTCAGCCCCCCCCCCCCCCCCCCCTTCCCCTCTCGGGCCCCCGGTGGCCCCTCTTGCCCCTGTCTCAAACAATTTGGGAAGCTTTTAAGGCGGCCACATGAGTTAAATTGAAATAATCGCCCCGACACTCTATATACGATGCACAGACATACGTTTCAACATATTCCCATGTGGCTTGTAAACTTATATATATATATACTAATATGATATAGAGGTAAAGTTTGTGGGATGTTATGGGAAATCTCCGAAACAACCAAAAATATATACAGCTACAATATTCTCAAATGTATCTTAAGGAAACGATAAAATTCCTAGGGACGTAGGTGAGGCCGGGAGTCGGTAGCTAGTTAATATAAGTTATTTAAAATAAAGCAGTCAACGTTTTTTTTTCTGCTAAAAGAGTTGAAATTAAGGCTATATCTTGAAAAAAAAAGTTGAAAAGTAATTAAGGTTATCATACTTTTCTTATCAAAGTAAAATGGAGGAATAAAATAAAACTTTTTGAGAGTTTTCTACGAAACAAGGATTTTATTTACACCCTTACAATTGGTAGCCAAGTTAACTTTTGATATTCAACTTGATTGTTTGACACATTTTAATTTGTGTTGAATGTTTTATTTTTATTATGACTATTAAGATTAAAACTTTACTGCCTACGCGACTTATCTATACTAATATTATAAAGAGGAAAGATTTGTTTGTTTGTTTGTTTGTAATGAATAGGCTCCGAAACTACTGGACCGATTTCAAAAATTCTTTCACCTTTGGAAAGCTACATTATCCCCGAGTAACATAGGCTATATTTTATCCCTGTATTCCCACGGGAACGGGAACTACGCGGGTAAAACCGCGGGGAGGCAGCTAGTTTAAAATATTTAAATGTTACTTAGCGTAAATTAAAACCTAAGTAACAAAAATACTGCCTTTTAGAAACCTATAGTATTCTTAAGCTATAGATATGGGTTATGGAATCTGAGGAAATATCAATATTACCCGAGATATCTAGTAGTTTATAAAAAAATTATTGCTCATATCATAAGATTCAAAAACCTTAAAGACATAATACACATATTTACCCATCCTATTTACAGCGTAACAAAATATATTTACATTGAACAAACAAAGCTCGAAACGTAATCAAAATTAAAACATTTACTTATGATAACGATACAGAAACAATCTGGGAAAATACACAGGAATTTTCATCTAAGAATAACATTTGTGCTAAACAAACCTAAAAGGCAATTACTATAAACAAGGTGGAAGTAACGAATAATGGTGCGTGGCGGCTCGCGTGTGCGCGCGGCTTAATTGTTATATAGTAGATGTGTTATAGAGTTTAAGGTAGGTTGCGGTGGTGAAGCTACAGGTTACAGGTCTCAGGGGTGCCTTGTGGCAGGCATCCATCGCTCATACCCACGTAAAAAAAATTATAATAATAAGTATTACATTTCCAATCTGTAAGTAGACATTTCCAATCTGATTCCAAAGTAAGTTTCAAAGTGAGCTTGTGTTATGGCAACCAGATAGCTGATATACTACGATTTATATACATACTTACATAGATATTTACATCCAAATCCATTAAAATAGACTAGCCGGTTGATTTTATGATTAGTAAACTGAAACCCGTCTGTCGTAGGTTCGGATACCGCATATGACAATAATTAATCGGAGACTAATATCACACCGAGGTAAAAAAAAAGAGGATCTTTAATTTTCACCAAATATTAAGCAGATGTGTTAATCTAGGTTATAAATTATTATTTGTCATCCAAATAATCATTCAAAAATTCACTAGATTTTGCAAGAAAGAGTAAATTCATATGCACAAAATTTGTAGGAAGTAGGATTGTAAGTTGATTGAAATAGTCTAAAATTCATTTCAAACCAATATTAAATCATTATTGACCTATTAAAATATAATAAATCTACATATATATACATTATAAACCTATTAAATTAACCATATGTACTGTGTGATATTGAAGCTATTTTCCCAAAAGCGTAATCCGTGAAATAACTATAATTCAGAGCTTACATCGATCATGAACGGTTTGTTCTGGTAATTGAGTATACGGAATAGATTATTATTGCTTAACGTGTATTGGGATAAGCTTCGGTGAGCTTTGAGGTAATTGTTAAACGTGTACGTAGATCTATGAGAGGTATACCTACCTACCTGACCAACATGTCTTATATTAATTAAAATTTAGCTTTTTTAAGGAAGTTACTTTTTCAAAAACCATTTTTCAGATAATTTACAAAATTTTCCAGAAAAATTGTTATTTGCCGACTAAAATACTTGAATTTAGTGTAGTTTCTAAACAGTTATTTTTTAATTTGCATGATTTACTTCATAGAATATCTATTTATATAGACTTTTTTAGCGTACTTATAAGAAACCTCATACCTCCAAAAAAGTAATCTCCTAGGAAGAGGAAATTAGTAGCGTATTTTATATTACTTCAGCTTTTTATTTCTGCTCTCAACTCATTTTCAGTAATCACATACAGTGTTTTAATTAACTGCCGCCTGCATAACGCTGCGAGTGCATGGCGGCATCTGTCTCTCTAGTACAGTCACTAGCTTATGTTGTATCTTCTGAATTAAATTAAATATATAATACATAGAATCAAAATTCGTAACTAGGTGCCTAAATAATTTAGAGAAAAGTAGCTTCAATTCGATAGAATTTGTATTAAATTAATCTATTAATCATCGTAAAATCGAATGAATTAGATTTTTTTCTAGCCTTTTTGCCCCTTATTAACCGACTTCAAAAAAAGGAGTAGGTTCTCAATTCGTCGGAATATTTTTTTATTACTCAAAGACGCCTGGACCGATTTGCAAAATTATTTTTGGACTACATAAGATTGGCATGACGCTAGCTAAATTTCTTTAACTGCTTATGATTCCATAGTGCCACAGTACTGTATATATAAATATTATAATGTTTATAATTGGTATATGTCGAGCGAGTACTACAGCTGGGTGTACACAGTAGACTAGGTCGGTAGGTACAGTACAGCTGCGCCGACGCGCGCCGTCGCTCCTCCATAATTGGTCCGGGAGACGCGGAGACGCGACAACGTTAATTGCCACGTCTGCGTCTGCTCACTCATAAATATGCATTAATGTGCACTAACCTTTAGAAGAACGGGCTCAGATATTGCATTGCCACTTACCTGTAATGAAAACATTGGAATTAGGTCATACTATGTTTTGAAAGTAATAAATACTGGGCAAATAGTATTTTCTATTTCATTATGTAAGCTTAAAATATTTATATGATTAATGCCTTGAAAAACAACATTGTTAGTTTTTGTCCTATTGCTTACTAAACGGTACTGTGCTTTTATCACCACTAGGTCTACTAAGGTAGGTATACTAAGTACCATTGTCCACTAGGTTCGTCTTGCTGTTTCACCCGAGTTTTCGAGAGATCTTTTCAGGAATTGAGTAGTCCAAAACATTTTCTATCTCTATGCCTTTTATTCAGCGTCCATCCAAACTTTTACATATATAATATTTCCATAAATAAATCCAAAACAATAAACTTTTATTTCGATTCAATAAACCCACCAATATAAATCCTAAAATAAAATATTCAAAGCAACTAATGAACAATTTTACTGACAGAACGGGAGTTAGTTCACAAGCCATTAGAAATATTGTTTATTTCAATACTTTTAAACCTATCAAAATCGACAACAAGTTAAAAGTTACGTGTCATATTGCTAAACAAACAAACAAACAAATCTAGTTACTATTAACAACAAACAGTTAGATGGTACATCATCATCATCATCATAAGCTCATATACGTATCCACCGAGGAGCTCGAGCCTCCCCTAACATCGAGGGGGTTTAGGCCATAGTCCACCACGCGGGCCTAGTACGGCGGCAGACTTCACATGCCTTTAATTGTGACATCAGGTTTGCAGGGCATGCAGGTTTCCTCACGAAGATTTCCTTCAACGAAAGCCAGTGGTGTGAATCCGTACGTAAGTTTTTATAAACTCAGAGGTACGGGCCAGAGATTTGAAACTCCACCCTCATGATCGTGAGTCACTGCGCCATGGCTTAGATGGTACAAGTACTTGGGTATTGTAATCAAAAATGTTTAAAGTTGAATAAAAGAAAGTGTTTTTAACGGAATTCCTTACAAATTGCCATTCAGTCCGTACAATCAAACGCAGGGCGTTTGTTTTCAAGTTGAAAACTTAATAAATCAGCGATGCAGGTCCCACCGATAATGAATGGGGCGTTTTATTTCCATCAAAGGAAACGGCTCGTCTTTTTTTATTTGTACCATTTTCTTTCATGTTTGTGGCCAGGAGAACCGCGGGTTGATGAGCGGGGGAAATGGTAATTTTTTAGGTAAGTAGGAGTACAAAATTATTTTATATTGAATAATATATTTTCATGGTGTTAAAGTAGGCAATCTATATATATAAAACAAAGTCCCCGTCGCCTCTGTCTGTCTGTCTGAACGCGATGAACACAAAAACTACTGAACAGATTTTCATGCGGTTTTCACCAAATTACGGAATATTTCATGGGGAAGGTTTCTTATACATAGAAACCACATTGATACATCAATTTGGACCCAGTAGGTGGCGCTGGTGGGCAGAACGAAGTCTGCCGGGTCCGCTAGTATCTTAGAAAATAAAACTTATCACTTAGTAATGGTGCGATCTTTTTTCAATTTAAAGGAAATTAATTTAAAACATGTATCACACGTTATCACATCATAACATACCTACCTAATAAATGTGTGTTAATAAAAAAATATATACCTAAAGATAAAATATATCTTAGAGGCAAACTCAATACACCCACGCATGACCTATATCAAGTCCCTTCAAAACTGTCTAAAATACCTAAATGTCATGTATAATAGATATTTATAGGTCAAATATATAATTTTCGTACGAGAAGCTGTGTAAAGAGTTTTCTATTCAATATTTATTTGAACTATGTTCTCATGATGTAATAAATGTTGAAAAACAACACCTACTCAGCGTTTTAGCTAATAATAAAAATGTCTAAAAGTCTCTTAGAATTGTAGCATCACTACATATTATAAAACAAAGTCGATTTCTGCTATATCATCTTAAATCTTTAAGACTATGCAACGGATTTTGATGCGTTTTTTTTATAGATGCATAATATGTTAGAGAAACACCAAAATTTTCGGAGTTTTCTAATGTTATGTATAAGATTGCACCCGTGCGTAGCTGGGTCGTTAGTATTTCATAAATCTCTAAATAGACATTCTAAAATACACTGTTTTATAAAAACCTATATATTTTTGAAAGGTTTTTATAATCGGTTCACCTCATTCGCTTACTTAATAGCTTCGTTTAGAATATTTTTATGTTCCCGCAGCCCCGCACTGTGCCGCCCCACGCCGCGCCGTGGCGCTCGTTAGCGCGATCTTTTCTATGCAACAATTACTGAAGATATTCGCGGTTCATTCGTTTCTTACATTTTCCCCTCTCTTTT
The DNA here is from genome assembly GCA_905147785.2 of Thyatira batis. NCBI lineage: Eukaryota > Metazoa > Arthropoda > Insecta > Lepidoptera > Drepanidae > Thyatira > Thyatira batis. The sequence continues at coordinate 7,298,753 of LR990510.1, forward strand.
TATTTCTATGTCTTCTTATTTTTATTGCGGCGGTTTTAAGCTCGATGCACACATTGTGATTTCGTTCCGGAATGTAGGATCTTATAACAAAAGAATTTTATTTTTGCGAAAATCATTTAAACTTTACTACAATTTACATTTAGGTATTTTTTTTTATTTACTAAAGAAACAAACAGCTATTTACCAATTTACATGTATTTATCAAGCTCCTACTGTTTATTTCCTGATTATTATTTTAATAAGCTCATCTTTGTTGTGATTGAAGCAACTAGACGCATTCTACCAAAATGTTTTCCAACTAGCGTTCATCCTAATATCTTAAATGTTAAAAGGTCCACTCACATAACGTTTTTGATTGACATACATTTTCGGTCAATATATTAAAAAAAGCCAACATTATATGCCCATATAAGCCGAGCTTTACATTTATTTCCAGCCAAATAATATTGAAATGGTGGTTTACAATTTGTAAGCATTTGCTCGCGAGTGTACTCGCGATCGACAACCGACAACCGGCAACCGACGAGCAATTAGGTAAACAATGGATTGCTGTTGCTGAGCCTATCGACATCGAGAGAAACCTTTCACAATAATTACACTTGAAAATTAAATATCTTGCCAAGTATTTGATTGGAGGGAACTGAATGGGCTATTTAGTATACCAACCAAGGTAACATTACATTTCAAATAATGTGAACTCGTTTTCTTCCTCTCCCCACTCTACCTCTAGGGAATGTTTTAAAAACCCTTCCTTCTTCCCGATGCAATTTCTGAAAATCTTGTACAATGAAGATTAGGTACCTTATCTCAGTTGTGGTTTAAACTGTGATTTGGTAAATCAGTCAGTGTTAAAGTCCCTGGTGGTTACCGTAGTACTAACTACTACTTTGTTTTAAATCAGATTGGTCGTGTGTGAGAAATGTTCCCGGATATTTGTATATTTTTTTTATTTGATGCGTAAGACCTTAATATTAGTGTCGAATGAGTGTTTATAATGTAAAAAAAGTTATTTATTACAATGTATTTATTGAAATTTATGATGGATGATGTTCAAAACATCGACTTACATAAATAAACCGAATATTAAATCGATAAAAACAACCGCCAATTCGATCATCTGACATCGTGTACAGAGGGCACAAAGTCGCTTTGCTTAGCTTCTAATGAAAGTACTATTTCACAACAAAGGGACCCATGCTAAGCTTTCAGCGGAGCTTTAGATGAGATAAAACTTTAATAACCCGACTCAGACTCGCAGATGCTGCTTAGTGTCCTTTTAAACTTAATAATATTTGTTTTTTAAATATATATAGTCGTTTGTTTTAATATTTATTTTATTAGTTTAAAGGAGACTGGGATTGTTATGCAAATTTAGTTAGAAAATAATGTATGTAGTAGTACTTTACTTTATTTATTCTTACATTTATTTATGAAAGTAGCATTTGCTGAATAAATTTAAGTAAAATCTTATATTTAAAATTCTCGTATCACAATGTTAGTTACCATACTCCTTTGTAACGGCTTGACCGTTTTTATGAAATTTTATATGCATATTCAGTAGGTCTGAGAATCGGCTACTATCTATTTTTGATACCCGGGTGAAACCACGGGGCGACAGCTAGTAATGTATAAAATCTTTTAATATCACATTTTAACGCTACAATTTTGATAGCTCAGTGATGGTGAGTTTGAATGTCTTGACGATGTTCACGGGTTCAAATCGTACATTCAAGAGGTTATAATATGTTGTAGGGTCCATTTGTAATTACTGACCCTTAGCCCTCAATCGCACGAGATTTTTTTACCGGACGTTAAAAAAGCGTTAAAACACAAAAATGCATTTCCAAGTATCATAATATGCTCTGTATCTAAGTTGAAAATGAAACACCGCTCGATAAAAAAGCGTCGCATTTTAAAAACGCTGTCGTGTGAACATATACTTGGGAATGCATTTGTTGTATTTGAAAGCTTTTTTAACGTTCGTTAAAAACACTAAACGGTTGGCATATACAGGCTGTGTCCAAAAGTGGACGTGGAGTTATCTATAGCGTGTTGTTTTTTCTCGCATTCACCTTTTCTTTTTGTTTCATTATCCTGGTTGTAGGCTCTCGTTATTTATGGGCCATCCCTGACAAGTTGCCAAGCGAGTTTTTACCTAATCTACATGACAATTAAAGTTTTTTTTGCTATGGTTTTACAGCTGAAAATGTTAGTTACATTTTAACTTGGAATTTTCAATTTTATTTATTAAAAAAGTTTAATCTTTCTTTAGTATCATGTTATATAGAAAAAACTTAAAAACCAAAAGCTCAATGATTCATTAATACAAAAATGAATATAACCGTTATTATATTTAAAGCTTTTTCCAGTTATCCTTTTTGATCCGAAAATGGCGTTTTAATATTTACACACAATATGCGTTTCCTGTGTAATAACCTAGTTTATATAGATCTTTATGAAATCAAAAACTTTGTTATTTCTATTAAGTTAATAACACACGTTTCACAATTGGACAATTATACTATAATCACCGACACTTCCTCATTTGTAAAACGCACCACATCGCACCTTCCTAACAACGTGCGAGAGGGGGAGGGGGGTAAAGGGGGGGGGGGGGGGGGGGGACGTGTAAAACTAAATAATTACACTAATGAACGGTTCAAAATAACCTGTATTAAATAGTTTGGGTTTAAACCGGTAATCGTGTCGTGTCAACTTAATTACCGAACCGGTTTGAACCGGTTCAAACCGGCTCTGATTGGACACTCGCCGGCTATTTGCGGCCGCACTCATTAATTTTGAACACAATTAGGATTTAATAAAATTAGGTCACATCGCCGCCGCCGGACGATAAAAGGCTTTAATATAATAATAAATGAGAGTTTCAGCTAAATTTCATCGATAAATTAACTACTTTCCGAAAACATAGATTAAAAGATAAACAACACTGATAAAAAAATAGTTTTATAGCGATCTATGTTAATTTTAATGTGTGAATGAACATGTGTTATTATTCTGGCACTATAGGTACTAATATTATAAATGCGAAAGTGACTGTCTGTCTGTCTCGCTTTCACGCTAAATCATCGAAATAAACCGATTTAAAATAAATTTGGTACACCGATAAACTGGGAAGATGGATGATCTCCCGAATGCGCGGGTGAAACCGCGGGGAGCCACTAGTATATTATATACACAAGTAATTACATATTTAAAAGTAGGTAGTACCTACATATATATTTGCCATTTTTAAGCTTTTTTACGTTTAGACGGAATCAGATTAGCCGTGCGTATAAATTACCAAGATTTTTATTTTATTTACGATAAGTAAAAAAAATATGTATCTATTTAAGAATAGTTTAAATATTACCACATCAAGTTCTATTTCATACTTATATCTGTGTTATCTCATTTAAGTAAAGTGGTCGCGTAGATGCGCCATCATTAAAGTCAAAGGGTTGATGAGGAAAGTAGCCTAATGTAGCGTTGCTTGTAAATAAAAGCCTTTTAAAATAATTGCTATTATAGTACCTTAGAATTCTTTGATTGGTAAAGTAAAGGTTTGATTTCATGTATAGAAATCGTGTGAAGTTTTCACCTGCGTATCCGGGAGATGTTCCATTTTCCTGGGATAAAATTTAGCCTATGTCCTTTCTCAGGTTTTAGACTATCTGTGTACCAATTTTTTTTTTTTTTTATACCACAAAGGTGGCAAACAGGCATACGGTCCGCCCGATGGGAAGCGGTCACCGCAGCCTATGGACGCTTGCAACACTAGGGGCGTCGCTCACGCGTTGCCGACCCTGTAAAAATCTCTTCACTCCCTTCTTGAAGAACCCCATACTGTACTCCATTGGGATACTCCATTGATTCATTAGTTTAAGCTTAAAAGCGAGACAGAGTTACTTTCGGATTTTTTTTTTCTTTATATTTGTCAAAGCCTAACTTTAAGGTTTTGTCCTGTATAGTCGGAACCCACAACCGGGATCTTGAAAGTCAGTTTCACTCCACACAGCCGACCTATCCAGTAAATTAAAGTGGACAGTAACTCCAATACAAATTAATAGTCAATTTGTAAACGATGTTTGTCTTCCCGTTGATGAGGGCCGCGACATCAGCGAGGGAAACTTGATTACCGGCGAGTATTGGCGAACGAGTAGCCGCTACTTGGTGCTCGCTACGTATATCCGATAGCTGATTGGACGGTCTGCGGTTAATTGTGCCATGCTCGTTATCAAAATGTCACTCTGTTTTTAAGTCTAATTATCTATGACGAGCTGCCGCCGCGCGGTTTGAGAATGGAAGGTACAATATATCCTATGTTACTCCTCGATAATGTAAATGTCATTGGTGAAATAATTATCTAGCAGTTCCTGAATCAATTACAAACAAACAATCAAATGTATGCTCTTATAATTTTTGTGTTGTTTGACCCACTAAATATTTTTTATCAAAAAGCACTTTATCGGTGTTCAAAAATTTGTCTAAATCTCTCTAGTCATTAAATGTAACAAACATCGATATCATCTCACAAACTGTCTCGTTTATAATACTGGTGGGATTTCCATCGCAATAATTTAATGTTAATTTTCCTTTATGAATTGTTAAATTCTCTAATAATTCCCATCTCATAAAACACCGGAAGTGTTTACTTGAAATTTAAATTACGTAGAGCTTCATGTTGATTGATTGATGCGCGTGTTTCCGGTTGTTTTTGTTTTGAAAGCTTAAATTCATCTTGTTGAACCGAAATATAAGCTTTAATCCATTTGTTGCAGTTTAAAAGTTATTTCAGCGTAATGCAGTTGTAATGATCATAATCAAAATCTCCTTTTCACCTATTTCCTATATGCTTGTTTATATTAAACGAAAATATTTTCGTAAAAGTAAACCCCAAACCAAATACAAAATGTAATTTATAGTAATTATTTTCCAACACCTACTCTGTACCACATTAAAGCCTGGCAATGTTTCCTAAAACTAAATTAAACAGCGAACAGCTCGAGTGTAAAAACATCAGTGTACCTATCACTAACAAAAGTTGTGAGCCGAAAATATGTTGGTATAACAAAGTTTATATGAACTAGAGTACGCCGCGGAATTCCTCGAAAAACTTGGGTAATTAAAGCGGGAACTCGTATAATTTAAATAGCAACAACGCGGGTAACTGACTCGTTAAGGCGCAGGTATCAAAGTTAACCAACTCGCGCGCGCTTCGTTACTACTATGGCGTAAGGCCGAGGACGCGAGGCGGGCGGGAGCCGGCCCACGCCTGTACTCGTATATTTTGTTAAGGACTAGTGGCTCCCCGTGGTTTCAAAAGCGTTCCCGACAGACCTTCAATTTTCCGGGATAAAAAATATCCTATGTCCGTCCTCCCCACAAATTTTCAGCCAAATCGATTCAGCCGTTCTTGAGTTTTAAATATATACAGATTTTTTTATGTTAGGAAACTAAAGCATGTTAATATCTCTCAATGCTAGGGACATGTAAAAAGGACTTCTACCTTACGTGTTTACATAATAAAGAGAAACAATTACTAGTTTTTAAAACTATAAGAATTTTATATCTGCGTTTCAACTGCTTCATTTTCGTTTAATGTAGTCGTTAGTTATCTTACCTTTTACTGCATATTATCAAAAATAAATACTTTTCATTTAGCTTAAGTTGTGTATTAATTTATCAATGGCGTACGATAACGCCACATTCTCGCTACATCTTCCGCTGCCGCTCCCGCGCTCGCGTCGCGACCCAACCCGTACTCCAGACTCCGATAAAATATCAGCTCTCTTGTACAACTTAAATTACCTTTGGCAAATTTATTGTTGGCATCGCGATTGGTGCCTAAAGTCTTAGTTAATGATGACGCATACACCCGTCCACCCATCCACCCATCTACCCATCCACCCGGCAGTCGAGTGATTAATGGACATTACACTTATATTTGTTTGTATTATTATTAATTAATGTTGGAGCTCTTTAACAATTTGCAGAAGTACTCTAATACTACTTTACAAATACCAGGGTATTCTTATTATTTCTACACTTCTACACTAATATTAAAAAGAGGAAAGATTTGTAATTTTGTATGTAACAAATAAACTCAAAAAATACTGGACCGATTTTAATAATTCTTTTTTCATTAGAAAGCTACATTATCACTGAATAACATAGGCTTTATTTTATCCCTGTATTCCCACGGGAACGGGAACTACGCGGGTAAAACCGCGCGGAGGCAGCTAGTACTTTATATTTCAAGCTTCTTAGTGGCTGCTAATAGGCCCTTAAGTGGTTTAAATACCTAAAGAAATAAGGCAACAATAATTGAAAAAATTAAATATCCTAGGACATTCGCTGATAAAAATAAAATTTGATCTATAATTATATATTTGTATTTCCTTGTTAAGAAGAATCCATTGTAGTGGCAACAGTATTCTAAATATGATACAAATAAGGTGGATTCTGATGTGGGAGTTCACACAGGAGACAAAAATAAAATTGTAAATAAATATCCTGGGACATTTTTCACACACGACCAATCTGATTCCAAAGTAAGCTTCGAATGAAGCTTGTGTTATGGTAACCAGATAGCTGATATAATACATATAATACTTTTAAATACATACATATTATAGATATTTACATCCAGACACTGAACAAACAGACATATTCATGCATACAAATGTTTGTCCTGGGTGGGATTCGAACCCACCCATTGTCTTTGTATTATAGTTTTCATGTAGGTAACCGCTCAAACTATTATTTAAGATCTTACTAACAATATTAGGTTTCTGTGTTGCCTGAATAAATGAATTTTATTATTATATAAAAATTATACACAGGCATAGACCTACAATGGTCATTTAAGTACCTTTAATTTCAAATAAAAACGGTCGTTAAAGCGACCGCCATAGTTCAGAGTATTCATGCATCTTATTGGGGTTTCACCTTTAGAGGTTTATAATAATAAGTAAATTCCAAGAAAACCGTTTTGGAAACTCTGGGGATAAGCTCTGCGCCGTCGTAAAGTGAATTTTTAATATCTACCCACCGGATAAGGGTGGAGCTGTGTGATAAGCGGAAGCAGTAGCGACAAAATATTTACTCTTTTATATCTATACTAGCTGCCGCCCCGCGGTTTCATCCGCGTAGTACCCGTTCCCGTGATCACAGGGGTATCGAAAATTTCATAAAAATCGGTCAAGCCGTTTCGGAGGAGTATAGTAACTAACATTGTGACACGAGAATTTTACATATAAGATAAGACGATGTCCGTAATGAAACCTATTTTATAAATTAAGGTGATATCGTATAAAAATATGCTTTTATTTCAAGCCTGGAATATGTTATCTAAAAGGCTATAGGTATGTTATAATAATTGTTAGTATAATGGTAATCACACACCGAACAGATTAGAGTTATTCATACATTACATCATACAAACTAAAATTACAATTTTGATATTCAAACAAGGGTTAAATATTTCTCAAATACACACAAACTGTAACAAAACTTCTTCGGTAAAATGTTGTAAAACACAAGGTTATCCAAAATAAAACGAAGCAAAAATAGAATAGAAAACTATATTTCACCCCAATATTATAAAGAGAAACGGCTCGTAAACTGTAGTCTTATCAAAGTTACAGATATAGCGAGGGGAGAGACAAACAAAATGCAAATAGTCGAGTCATCGCCACCCTCCGCAACTTTTAAGATTCAAACAAGAGCAATTGTAAAGTAGGGAATGCTGTAAACGAATACAATCGAGTTATTCGATTTTTATTCGAGATATAACTTCGGTTATTCGATTTATTTCGTTTTGCAGCGGAAACTGAGGAGTATAAAAGTTATGTCAAGTTTTATGCCTTATTTGTGATAATAGGGAAATGTTGGAGCGGTGCTGGAGTCGAAGGAAATCTGTTGGCGATGCTTACTTTGTTGAATTGGAAAACATTAAAAGAGCAGTGACTAAAGTTCTGGCAGGTTCTACACGTATTATCAGAAGCCATGTAATTAAGTAATACATCCAGGTACATCCTTCATAGACGAGCAATATGATTACAGGCTTTATTTCAATAATAAAGATATTATATTAATAATAAAGAGATAGGGGGTTAATATAAAAAAATTGGTTGCCTGTGAAGTCGGTATACGGGCGAAAGTTTTACGTGACAACGACTTTGAGTGGTAAAATAATTTTAATGTGAATATTCATTCGTATAGTAGGAAGAAGGATGAAATAATAGTAACAATTTAAAACATAACGTCACGTAACGTGAGCGGAGCGTAACGCAGTTTCTTGAAGTGTCACCCGGCAAACCAATTTATAAGACGTTGTCACGTCAAAATAATGTACATTTTTACAACAAAATGAACGATACAAAACATAAATCAATCTCAATCTCAAACCGATTCATCAGATAGAATCGATTTCAAATCTTCCCAGACAACATCGAGAACAAAATGAGTTCAAACTACCGCGATTCCACAAAAAACGACTACACAGTCGACAAATTAACCAGTAAATAGAGACAAAAGAAGTAATACCGCCTTTTGTTCAACAAACAATCCAATTAGTATAGCAAAAAGGGGCTTAGAAGGGGGTTTGGAGGGGTGTAATAAAAAATACATTCCTTTACCTATTTATTTGTAAGGTTCTATTTATACTTATGTCATGTCACAACAATGTTGACTGGCCGGTTGGCTTTGTGTTAGTGACCACGAATTTTAAGTTACCTGACGTACGTTTGAATCCTACCCAGGAAAACATTTGGAAAACAGATTATATCATAAAGCAAACCGGTCGATTTTATTTTAAAGAGACATGAAGGTTTGTCTTTGATGGCTTTTCTACCTTTTCTACCTCCCAAGCAATGTCAAGCAATATCTAATAGACACATATTACGACGACACAAAATATTTGTGTATTATCAACAGCTTACAAACAGGTAGCTCCGCCAAAATTATATTTAAGATAAAAAAACATGTTTATTTATGAAACAAATGTGGAAAAGATAAATCTGTATGATGGAAGCGTCAGTCGCAGGAGATCAAAGGGAAAGGTATTAAGTTAAAGGATAACAGCGGTCCGGGAGTCACACTTGTGGGTCGTGGAAAGCTTTCAGAAGCTACATATTATTGTGAATATACAAATAACTAACAATAATGTACGTTGGTCTTATTAAATTCAATGTTGTACTTACTTTATACGATATATATCTTATTCTTTGTAATTTCGGATACTAATCATTAGTATCTGACAGCCCGGTTGGCTTTGTGGTTAGTGACCCTGACTCTCAAGCCGCGGGTCGTGGGTTCGATTCCCACCCAGGACAAACATTTGTATGCATGAATATGTCTGTTGTAAATGTGTCTGGATGTAAATATCTATATACATCCAGACACATTTACAATTATGTCTGGATGTTTATATGTATGTATGTATTTAGAAGTAGTATATGTAGTATATCAGCTATCTGGTTACCATATCACAAGCTCTGCTTAGTTTGGAATCAGATTGGCCGTGTGTGAAAAATGTTCAAGGATATTTTTTTTTTATCTTTCATTCATCTGGCCTTTGTAATACACTTTATCACATACTAGCTTTTCCAATAAATATGTATAAGCGAGGAATGGATGTCACGTTTATTCATCGGTGAGACCGCAAAACTAGGAATCTAGCTTTTAAATTGCTAATTTGAATTAATTAAATAGTAATAGGTCCAGACGCTCTAAAAATCTCCTTTAGAAATCATCTAATTTGGCCGCCAACGAAAACCGTACGAAACACAAAGTTCAAAGAGTTAATCACAAAACAATTTATCTGGCGACCTCTGTAAATAGGCAGCGTAATGTTTTTGTCAACAGAAACTTTTGTAAATCCGCGCCCCGAGCTGTTTAGGGTAGCGCTGTCTTATTCTTTGATTTTTATATTCTTACTCTTTATAAAACGGAATGTCATGTTGATGTAATACATCTCTATTTGAAATGAGCGCACGTTTTTGTTTAATGTCTATTTTATCATACACTAGTGGCTCCCCGCGGTTTCACCCGCGTTCCCGGGGATCAATCATTTTCCCGGGATAAAAAGTATCCTATGTCTGTCTCCTGGTTCTAAGCTACCTCCCCAACAATTTTCAGCCAAATCGGTTGTGCCTTTCTTGAGTTATAAATCGTGTAACTAACACGATTTTCTTTTATATACCTACATATATAAATTTAAATCTGTTAAAGGAATATTTGTTTAAGAAGATACACCTCTATTTACTTAAATATGTTAAAGCTTTTTTGATTCACTGCATTATATTTCTAGATTTTTTGTATGCCAATGATTAAGTATAAAATTTGTAAACCAAGTTATTATTTAATAACTAGTGGCTTCCCGCGGTTTCACCCGCGATCCCGGGAGATCTACAATTTTCCCGGGATTAAAAGATAGTCTAGAGCCTGAGGACATTATACTAAATTTCATTAAAATTTTAAATCGGTTCAGTAGTTTTAGCTTGAAAACGAGACAGACAGACAGAGTTACTTCGCATTTATAATATTAGTATAGGTACGAGCGAAATCATCATTATGTTCACTTGAGGCGACCCTACGTTTTGAAAAGCTTGTATTTTTTTAACCCATCATTACAAAGTCAAATATCGTTTTGTATCTCTGGTTGTTATTTCTCCGCGTACCGGTGTACCAGTGTACCAGCGGACCGGTGTACCGGTGTACCGGCGGACCGCTCCCGTGGGACAGATTAGGGACTTTTTCAGGTAAATATGAAAATGAAAATAATTTATTCGGTGCTTCCGTCACGCGACGATGCGGTAATGTTTATTAAGTGGATGAAAATGTGCTTCTAGCTATTAAAATTACTCAAGATGCTTTTTAATGTTTATTAAAAATATTATTACCTACGTCAAATGAAGATTGATTATTATGAGTTTAATTATTTTAATAACCATTACCTTAAACAAAACTGTGGTATTCTGTTCGTCGTATATTCATTTCTCTCATAAAATCTTATTTAATTATGGGAATGATAGAATTGGACTTATCTAACTGTTAAGCAAGACAACATTATCGAAAGCTTTAAAAAGGTATTTAAAATTCAAATGAAAGCTGGCAGTGTAATAATTTAAAGATTTGTTTTAGTACAATTAAATATATCTAAGACTAGCTGCTTCCGCGCGGTTTTACCCGCGTAGTTCCCGTTCCCGTAAGAATACAGGGATAAAATATAGCCTATGTTACTCAGTGATAATGTAGCTAATGAAAAAATTATTCAAAAAATAATTTCATTACATACAAAAATACAAATCTTTCCTCTTTATAATATTAGTGTAGACTAGCCGCCGTCGCGTGGTTTTACCCGCGTAGTTCCCGTTCCCGTAGGAATACGGGGATGAAATATAGCCTACGTTATTTATGAATAACGTAGCTATCTATTAGTGAAAGAATTGTGCAGATCGGTTCGGTAGTTTTGGAGACTATTCGTTAGAAACAAACAAATCTTTCCTCTTTATAATGTTAAGTATAGATATAAAATGCAACAGACATAACTCCTGAACTGGGTCACGCCCCCCCCCCCCCCCCCCCACCACGCCGGCGACCGAGTCCGCGCTACAAGCAGAGCTAAGTAAGACACAACAGAAACTATTCACACAACAAATGTAACCACTAGGGGTGAGACAGCTATGGCGTGCTTAGATATCGAAATGACAAACAAGAAAAATAAATAAAATATACCAGTCGAATTGAGAACCTCCTCTTATTTTTGAAGTCGTTTAATAAAATAATTTTCACCATCATTATGGATTGTGAATCAACTCTGTTACAGTAGGTAATTTGAGTAACAGTTGAGATTTGTTGTGTGTTGTTCGGAATAAATGTATTTTCTTTATTATTTCTTTCATAATAGTCGTCAATAGTGTGGTTTACATTAAAAGTGTTTTTCGAACATAAATATAACCACCAGTCATAAGTCAAGTCATAAAAAATAAGTCAATAAACAATTGTTTGTTTTTCCATATTCTATACATATCTAATAACGTCGTGAAGCAGTTTTAACATAGGCCTTATGACCTTTGAAATTACAAACACATGAGAGTAACTAATGCATGTTTTAGGGTCAATAATGTATCTACCTGACGACTTTTTATCTGTTTATTTTAAATCCATTTCATTAACTGTGATAGATTATAATCTTACTATGTTAAACAATAAAATATATAACAAAACCCGTATATAAGAGACTGAGCCTAAATAAATATAAGATAATAAAAAATGGTAGCATCCCTAAGCGAGCCGAAAATAGAGCCAAAAGTAAGTTGTCCTTATCACGGCAATGACGAGGCTGTTAAAAAGTTTTCCTCTGTAGTGTAGTCCGGGTTATTTGTTTGTTTGTTCGTGGATTATGTATTGTCTCAGAGGGCCAGAGGATGGCGAGACTAGCCCTCATTCGCACTAGTCTTTTTAACGTACGTTAAATCAGCGCTCAAATACAACAAGTGCATTCCCATGTACCTACTTATTATATGTTCACACGACAGCGTTTTTAGAACGCGACGCTTTTTTATCGAGCGGTGTTGCATTTTCATCTTTGGGCGTTGGAAATATAGCATATGGTATGAAATGCATTTGTGGAGACTATTAGTGTAAAAGGAAACACGACTCTATTTGTTAGGTGATTATATAGTTATTATTTTTTTTTTTTAATACCACAAGGGTGGCAAACAGGCATACGGTCCCACCTGATATATATATATATATCAGGTGGGACCGTATTATATTTTTGTTGGTTAAATACATTGATTTTCACACCGCTAGACTAGGGTCGATTACCATCTAGTACATATCTATTGTTCATAAACATGTACCTATGTTCGTTTTGCGATTGGATATATTAAAATATCTATTTTAAGTTTTATTAGGACTGGTTGCTATACCTATAAAGAAGCTCGGCGTAGTTTGGTATCAGATTGAATATCTCCATATAATTGCAGGTACAGCCGAAATTTGAAATACATACTAGCTTCCGACCCGCGGTTTTACCTGCAAAGTACCTGTTCCCGTGATGCGGGCATAAAATATAGCCTATGACACTCAATAATAGAAATAATACAGATCATTCCAGTAGCTTCAAAGTCTAAAACAAACAAAAATCAAATCATTCCTCTTTATAATATTACTCATATGGATATAGTTTGATAATCAGCTATTTAACTAAAATCCTTCAGTAATATCTACCAAATTTACTAATTATATGTCCAATCTTAGATTATTAATGTTGTATAATTATTATCATAAATAAGTCCCGATTAAGGCATCTTATCATACAATAGATTACTAATCCTACATTAATGTTGGCTCTGCTTAATATTCATTAGTATATAATATATGTATTACATAATATGTAGTGATATGATTATCTGAACATATTTGAGCAAGAATTCTTAAGGTAGATTCGGTATATAATTATATTATAATTAATTAACTATCGCCTGCTGTTTTAATCCTGTTTGATAAAACCATCTTATGTGTTACTCCAATATATATTCTATCGATGCGATCAATTCCATCGAAACGTCAGCCTATACATAAAATAAATAATTATCCTGGGACATTTTTCACACACGGCCAATCTGATTCCAAACTAAGCAGAGCTTGTGATATGGTAACCAGATAGCTGATATACTACATATACTACTCCTTAATACATACTTATATAGATATTTACATCCACCCAGGACAAACAGAAATATTCATGCATACAAATGTTTGTCCTGGGTGGGATTCGAACCGACAACCCGTGGCTTGAGAGTCAGGGTCACTAACCGTAAAGCCAACCGGGCTGTTTAGCTTCTCCGGTCCCAAGATCTGACCAGCTAATGAGCTCTAAAATGGCGTACAAATATCTTAAAGTTACAAATTAAATACAAAGGCTCTGTCCCCTTGGGATGGCGTGATCTCGCTACCTTCACCTCTATTTACACTCAGCTCAGCTATTCTTGCTCTCAGCTGATCAAACTTGCATGGAGACTGCGCTTCATATTGTAACAATGCAGCCCGGAGGTCAACGACCGGCTTGTTCGAGCTACTCTAGTAGGTACAGCTTATAAATTATAGCTAAGTTTCTTAGACCTTTTTGTAGCTGTGCCCTGGGACAGAAAAAAACATGACGTCGACGCTCGACTCGTTCTTATGTTTCGATAGTTGTAATTTTTACTTGTGGCTTTGTGGTCAGTGGTTAGTGATTCTCACTTTCAAGCCCGGTCGTACCGGAAGAAATGTGTATGCATGAATATGTCTATTTGTTATGTGTCTGGATGTAAATATCTATTAAAGTTTGTATTTTAAAGTAGTATGTGTCCACCTTCCCACCTTTCCAGGTTTCCAGCTTACCAGCTAGTTAGTTACCATAGTACAAGCTCTGCTTAGTTTAGAATCAGATTGGTCGTGTGTGAAAATTTTCCTGGTATATTTATTTATTTATACCAGAATATGTCTAAAAAAGCAATCTGGCCATCTATATAAAGTTTAAAAACATTCATTGTTAACGTTCCAATTTCATAACATTCTATTCGACAAATTGAAAAAGAACACTAGTGATGTAGCGAGTAGCACTCGAGCCCGCCCCGCCCCGCCCCGCCCCGCCCCGGCGCGTCCTGCCTGTCCGCCTCGTCACGGACGTAAATTAAATTTTTATCGCCAACACACCCCATAAAGCAGGACACCGCCGCCCTTTGTTTTATTAGCTTTGTTTTTTGTGTAAAGAAAATTTAGACTAAAGTGGTTGGAAAGCTGTGTCCGTTGAAAACACATCTTTTATGTGAAGTAAACTTATAAATCTACCACATAGTAGAACAACCCTGAATGTGTAGGCTTAGTATGTCTAGATATTGACAACGCGTTGTCGATTGTGAGACCCGAAATAAAAGTACCTATCCTGTGCCTTTAACTACCGACTCCCTTGCCGTTCTAACCTAAACTCAGCAACACAAGCACTGCACTGGAGCTTCACCCTGAAAAATATATGGTGTTTTTCACGAGACAAACTTTTCGAAGCAACCTTCCGAACCGAGCATTAGAGTCGACGTTTCATAAGTGCCTGTGAAGGCCTATTTGAATGAATAAATTTATTTCATTTCAATTTATTTCATTTCATTTCATTTCATTTCATTTCATTTCATTTCATTTCAGAAGGAACATTATTTACTTCTAATTATATTTTAGTCACCTATATTTTTCATGTAATCGACACAGTGATCCCATAACCCGCATCTCCCCTCTTGAAACCCGAAACTTGGTCACTCGCCCCCAACGGAGCCCTCCGCGGCCACCACGCGGCCACCACGCGGCCACCACGCGTCACTGGCAATTTTACAAAAGGGATTTATTGACTTTATGAACTTGTGTAGTTTAATCGCATCTGAGTTAAGTGCTAATGGCGGCTTTTTATGGCGATTTGAATTACGAATGTGGAATTTTGAGGACTTGAGTGTTGGATTAGTTTTGGGTTCCGAAGGTTCGTATTCATTAACATATTACTAAATTAATGTTTGAATAGCATCCGTGCCTTTTAAAAAAAGCTGCAAGCAAGCTGCTTCTTTTTAATCGACTAGAAGGTGTTAGCCTCAGATCCCTTTTACACCCTTACATGGACTGGACAGTATCGTCTAAGTAGATATTATCATCGTTTATTATTGTTTTGCAAGTAAGGTAAGCACCGTCATTTGCAGTTATATAAAAACCCTACCCTTTCCATTCTCGTTTCACGGTAAAGCGAAAACGATCTCGCAAACTATTGAAAATTCATACAAGCTGTACGCTCCATTTTATAAACGCATACTTACCTACGGTATTGAATACAGAAATGATACCGATCGCCATTGCCGTCTCGGGCCAGTCTCCTCACGTGCCACCGAAATGATATTTACACTCAATACTGAGCTCGGACGGAACAATACTCTCATAATAACTATCTTTAATATTCATAGTGGTGGCGCAGTCGCGGTGTTTGTATACCGTCCGGCCATAACGGCGATGTGAGCAAACTGAAGGCTTTTGTATCAACGGTAGGCAGTATCGGTTTAGTGGCAAGAACGTTTAATACAAAATATTATGCTTCCGCTTTCTCTGTCCCTATATCTTTATGTATGCTTTAATCTTTAAAACTACGCAACGGATTTTGATGCGGTTTTTTTTAAAGATAGAGTAATTGGAGAGGAATGTTTATATGGATAATATGGAGATGATATATGGAGAAATACTGTTATTTTTGAGGTTTCTAATGTAAAACGATCAAGTGACGCAAATGAACTTGCGCGGGTCAACTAGAACATAAAAATAGCTCATGCAATAATCCAGCTAATACCATTCGTTAATTTAAGCTCAAAATAATGGAACCTCATTAAAAACTTAATCCAATTCCGGGCAGAATTTAATAAAATAAACACAGCAGTTCCTGCGTGGTGCGTCCCGAGCACATTCCCTCTCAAACATTTTTCCACAAGAGTGGAGTCTCTGTGAGGCTTTACCCGTTGGGGTACACTTTGTATACGTGATAAAAAATGTGTTTCTGCGAAATAGAAAATATTTAGGGTTGAGGTACATTGAATGGAACGGAATCCTCGGCGTATCCATTTGGATTACCCACTCGGTGCTGGCGTACGGTTCCATTTGCAAAAGTGATTTGTGGATTTAACTGTTTCTGATGACGTCAATAAAGTCTGCTACAGCAGCATCTATATAATATAGCAAAATTCTAATCACTTAATAAATACTTTGAATATAATTTGCGCGGCTAACGACTTCAATCGTTCGATCCGTTCGATCCGTAGAACAAAATAACATCTAATCCCTACTTTGGAGAAGAGTGATTTGAAGTTTGATTTACACATATTTTACCATTTTTACCCAATTTTTTTCTTAACCGATTTAGAGAATTGATACTTTTACTAAAGTATTAAAACATTACTATCCGCTTAATAAATATAGGTACCTAATTGTAGACATAAACATACAATAAAAGTGGTTTGGGTTCAAAGGCTTAAGGAACTTTGTTCTACGGATAGGTCGCAAAGTTCACACATTAAACATGTCCATTTTCTTTCATCTTAGCGACACATCCTTTTAAAGGGCAAATGTAATAAAATTATATTAACAAAGGAGACAAAGAATGCTAAGTGCAGTATCTTCATGTTACACTTCACTTATTTGTCGAACTACTCACGTCACGTCGAGAATGAGTACTACTTGAAAGTCTTTGTTAGGAGTGTCACCCTGTCTCGGGTACTTTACCTCAGCTAGACCTACGATCATTTTATAGACAAAGAAAACCTCCCTAGCTACTCGATATTAGCTAAATCCTAGATACTTGTAGGTATCAAAACTGCATAGCGATAGCTATGTTATATTATATTATGCCTACCCACTCTAATTATATGCCTATCTCTAATTAGTATAAGTTTCTTATCATGTTTAACATTTCCGTAAACCAAATCTTTTGTACCTAATATCATAATGTTTGGCTTCTCATCGTTAGTTGTAAAGTATTTAAGCATTATATAAACAAATCTCCCATATAAATAGTAAGAGAAGGTTACTCTTACTAGAAGGAAAACATTCTGTAAAAACAGCAGGTACCAGACCAAATCAAAAATCATTGGCGGCTCTTTTCAGCTAAAGTAATCTTCTAAACCGAGCACTAGAGTCTATTCATAAATGCATAATAATGATTTTTTGAATTGGAAAGAACCCAAGTTGCCGAGAAACACCTGCCCTTACGTTCTGATAGATATATTTAAAAACCAGCTCCCTTCCAGGTTTTGTGTGGCACATCGTTATTTATCTTCTATCTATATATATAAAGGAAAGTCGTGTAAGTTACACTATTTATAACTCAAGAACGGGTAAACCGATTTGGTTGAAAATTGGTAGGGGGGTAGTTTAGAATCAGGAGACGGACATAAGATACTTTTTATCCCGGGAAAATTGAAGATCTCGGGAACGCGGGTGAAACCGCGGGGATCCACTAGTTTATCATAAATAACGCCAGTTAAATAAGTTATGAGAATAAAATCTAGCTTGAAAACCATACATCGACTTCCTAACGAATTTCTGGTTTATTTATTTGATAGCAGAACAGACTTACATCTGTATACATGCCGGAGTGTAACGTAAACCTAATTCGTGGAAACTAGGCATCTTGTGGAGCGTGGAGGTTGAGTAGCGAGGAATGTAGGTGCTGTACGGTTTATCCGCTTCGGTACATACTCGTACCTACCTGCCTGCCGTACCCCGCGCACCTAACGACGCGACGCGCTGGGAAGAGCGGCTTCAACTCTTTGTGTGTATAAAATTGATTTAGCTTAGTTTTGCGAGGTAAGAAGAATTTAGATACTAACATAGTTGTGTAGACATGTTGATGGAAAAAAGTTTAATTTTAATTAATAAATACAGTTTCATTCGAGTTTTCAGTACTTGCTATTTAATATAGCATTTACTATATACTAGTGGCTGCCCGCGGTTTCACCCGCGTACCCTGGAGATCTTCAATTTTCCCGGGATAAAAAGTAGCCTATGTCCTTTCTCAGGCTCTAGACTATATGTGTACTACATTTCATTTAATAGTTTTAGCGTGAAAACAAGACAGACACACAGACAGAGTTACTTTAGCATTTATAATATTAGTTTAGATTATATCTATGTCTTCCGGATATACAACTATATAAACAAACATAGAGTACTATTAGTATACAACAAAGCGGACAGACATCACTGTCAAATGTAAACGTCAAATCATTTCATTAAGTCAAACCGAAACCCGACCAAAGTTATCTCAAATTAACTACAAACAGATGAATTCTGTTTGTCCATCATTGGCAAAGGCACAATAATTGTATGGAACTATGGACTATACTTAGAATCTAATCGTCCGTGTCCGATTGATGTATTTCCTAGTCTAGATTATGGCCTGCCCAATGATTCCACTGTATTCATTCATGAGAATCTCTCACAGCCATTCTCCAAGCAAATTACCCACCCTGAACATCCAAATATATATTCTATTTCAAGCACTCCAAGGTATAATTTTCATGTGCACGTACAGATCTTCAGGTAACCCTCAATGGCTTCAATCCAATCTGTTTTATTTTTAAATAAATTTTCAATGATACCCTCTTTTGTGGCGTGCTCGGTGAGTGCGGGCTTACGTATGCGATTTCAATTTCGACGGTTTAAATAACGTATTTTGGTGAATTTTTTACTGAGTTTAAATTTTAAACCAATGATGTAAATGCCAATTAATTTATAGGAGTTTTTACATAGGTAGTTTGGTTATGTTAGACGAATCTCACGTCGTCCAAGTTACAATCAATGTGTTTTTGTTTGAAATGATTTATTTGTAGCCAGATTGGTATTTATTTACCTCAATATTACGTTAGATGAAATGTCTCTACGGTCTCAGTTCTGAGGTATACAGATATTATGGTCGTGAAGGTATTTAGCTTTTAATGTGTTTGAAAGCTTATTTTTATAGTTCCTTAACTATAGGTATATGAATGTCTAGTTGATCTGATATCATAAATATATAACAAAGCCTGGAATAATTCATCAACTAATAAGTTATGCTAGAATAAAATTCGAGGAATCTAGGAATGTAGGGTCCCAAATGGCTTGGTGGCATGTCTACGTTGTACATACATTCCTACATGTATGTATGTATTTTGTAAATGTAGCTAGGTAAACTTTACCTGATTTTGTTTATACCATTTGAGACTAAAAATTTATATCCTCTTAGGTTTGTGTGACTATAAACTTCTTCATGTACAATTCCTGTGACTTTGTTTATTAACAATATTTTTATTACTTCTTACCATGCAAGTATTTTATCTTAATCCGCAAATTCATATCCACCGAGCCAACTTGCCCTATTCATTACTAGTTTTGCATTGTTTACGCCAAAAATTTTAAAAGCAGCCATATTTTCAGGTAGCAATATTTTGAATTTCGACTTCAGAAACCATATTTGAATTTCAAACTGGAAAAAGAATATTATTTTTTTCACAGTTAGAAATAAAAGGTACCTACAGTCCAGGCATCCAATAGGGAAATAAAGCCGGAACACACTCGCTGCCAGGCGATAGCGCCGCCGCCGAGTGCCACGTCCACCTCATATTTCATGGTTTATCTGGATCATTGCTACTCTGTGGTCCCTCGTTCGAAGTGAACAGAGCTTTAATATTTAAGGTTTAAAGTCTAGATTTTACTGTTTGCTATTTGAGTTCCAGATAATCATGATACGGGCCTGATGATGGGTTTACTGATTATGTAAATTTTTACACTGTGTCTCAAATCATTAACTGTGTTTTTGAGACATTACTTTTTGGTCAACTCTGAGACATTGTGTCTGCTATTCAGTCATAGAATTCTAAGCCGATTTAATATTATTATTCTTTCAAGTAGGTAAAACAATATGTAAGTTTACACGTTCAGAAATACGTAGAAGCAAGTTGTTCATATTTCACAGTTTATCTGACGCTGAGCTCACCTCCGGCTGAGCGCAGAATCGTGCTTTATGGGATCTTGAACCAAAGTCTAGGATATATGGAGGTTAGAGATGCTTCCAATCTAGTAGGACCCTATTCTATGTACTTAAGTATGCACTATTATCTGTTTCTTTGAATTTATCATTATCTAAGCTATTGCTGCTTACTATCCGTCGGTATATAAATAAATAACCTGGGACATTTCTCACACACGGCCAATCTGATCCTAAAGTAAGCTGCAAAGTGAGCTTATGTTATGGTACCGAGATAGCTGATATACTACATATTCTACGTTTTCAATATATGCTTACATAGATTTTTACATCCAGACACAGAAAAACAGACTTATTCAGGCATGCAAATCTTTGTCCAGACGTCTTGAGAGTCAGGATCACTAAAAAACCAACCGGGCTTTATTGTGGGCATTCAATTTAAAAGTAATTAAAATCTGTGGATTAATATTGTGTCTACCTCTAAAGCTTGTACTCTAGGCAGACAGTAAATTTCCATACCATGATGAGAGCAAGTAAATAGCTATACTACTCCAACACCTTCGACTTCCCTCTCCTATAATTATCCTCCAGAGTGTTGAAAGGCGACAGAGGCTGCAAGATGCATACAAACTAGTTCCGCCTCACTACCTCTATACCTCTAGTATTCACCTCATGTGGTAAGTTTAGGTGAAAACGTAGTTCTAATTACCTGTAGGAATACTAGGAATCCTTGATGAAGTTCGTCTCACCAGATTTTGTTTGAAGCGCGATGTGAAAACCACAACATAGGTTAGGTTTTGTTTTAAGAGTATCAAATGTTCGAGTAAAATGTTAAATATTCTACCTTAGTAATATATAATATTATGTACAGAAAATTATTTAGAAATAATAATATACGTATTATTCTCGTTCAACATAGTAACAATCCAACCTAAGTTCTAATAAAAGGATCATTAAAACATAATGAAGCCAAGAATTTAATTTATTAACAATTAACCACGCTGCGGTTCGGGGACTTCTGAACAAACAAATATCAACCCTAAACATATCGAAACGACCTTTATCGAGGTTTCGGTCAAAGGGACCCGAGTCCGGCTCGAAGGATCAAATAGTTCACTGTTGTTTAATACAGTCCCGTTGACGAACCGCATAATTCGGTCGAACTATGCCAATTTTGACCGTTTCCTGTAATTGAAATCCAAAGGTGAGTTTGTTACGTTGAGATTTGTTCGCGAAGTATGTTTGGCTATTTAATTATTTTAATGAGGGGGTAAATTAGAGCTTTATATTCTGAAGTTAAGATCCCTTTGATGTGGGATATTTGAGGCCATTTAAAATAATGGCTGACTCCCGACAATTACAGCGGGGCAAGGCGGGGTGGCCCGGGGCGAGCCAGGGCCGGATCAAGTATGGAACAAGAGCCGAGGGAATTGAGGAAATCCACCATTTTTATGGAAATAGGGGCAGCCAGATAAGGGCCAACGACTTGGGGAATTCAATAGAAACATTTTGTGAAGTTAAATGGCGTTTGATATAGTTTCATGGTTAAGCTTCTCTTTGTATAAAATAGAATGATTTTAGTAGACAAATAATATAATGTGGCCGTGTGAAAAAAATCTTATTCAAAATATTATACCGTTCCATGATTAGTATATTATTATAGTTAAGTACCTTGTAATTAAGAAGCAATACAAACGTTTTTTCCATAGGGAGAGCTCTCAACAGTTTAATGATACTCATATACATAATTAATTAAAATAGTGCTAAGAAATGGTTATACAAAAATATTTGAATGTAAAATAATATCTGATCTCATCTGATTATACAAACAGCGAATAATCTAAACGATCCCGCCATCACACCGCTGGAATTAAATTAATTTTAAACATTCTTATAAATAATTCTGTACAATCAAATGTACCGGGAGTGGGAATTAATTAACAAAGGGGAATCTCGCCCGATTACGAAACAATCTCAAAACTGAAATTCATTATTAAATTATGATTCGTTTTAATGAGTAATTATATGCGGAGAAGTTTCCATCCGGAAGGATTCTTGGAAACGCTATTTTAGGATAGGGCTCTCAGAAAATTTGTTCCTCTTAAACGATTTGCGTATTAGGTGGCATTTAATCAGTTTTATAAAATTATTTCGTACCTGGTCACTGTTGGAGACAGCAAGTATGGGGGGGTCATTTGGGTCATGATCTCCATCCCTTTTAAGTTGCATCAAAGTTGACAAGTAAAAATTATTTTTATTAATTAATTGATTCATAAAAGAGGTAGGGCGCAACGGTCTCGTCCGTTCCGAATTTGGTGCAGCCCGATCGGGGTAGTACCTTCACCTTACCAAAAGACCAAAAAAAGACCAGAACCAAATAACACTACTTGTACTTATTAAAAATATATATAAATGAAACTGTGCTGATTTGCCCTACACTAGGTATACCCCCCTAACTATAAAGCTTATAATTGAAAGAAACAGTATTATTACTAAGCCGTATACATTTGGTAGTTTCCCTTTTCCGTTTATAGAAGTGATCAGGACACTGTTTTAGAGGTGTCGATTGAAAAAGTAATTCAACCGTAGCAAGAGGAATGATAGTAGTATATTCACACAAACAGAATTCTTAATAGCCGCCGCCGCACTCGCTGTGTCAATTGTACGAAGTGCTCAACAATAAATATTTCAAACTAGCACGCTAGAAATGTTCCCGTGTAGAACAGGTAGAATGTGAAGTAGTAGTTACACATATGCTTTATGTTTTTATATGAGTGTTTTATTAACGAATTTTCATATTATTTTTATTTTTTTTTTATTATTACTGCCGCACAAATTGACTCCACGCTGCCTGATGGATGTTATTGTAAAAAACAAAAATATTACATGTTTTTTTTTTTCAAATAAAAATAATACAGTGCTGATAGATATGGTCTACAAACAGCAAGATTCTAACGACAAATATGTTTTTTTTGGGATAGTATCATCAGCTCATATTTGTAACCATGGCAGTATATTAGTCCACCACGCTAGTGCAGGTTCTTTCAAAGGCGTGCACAAGAAAAATAGTTCAGTTTCACGCTCCCTTAATTTGTCACACCGCCAAAGATAGTAGAATACATCGGCCACCAGTATTTTCTGAGCAAGCGTGTAACATCTTAGGTTTAATCTTCAAAAATTAAGACATAATGTACCGTATTCTTGGAAATAATTTCATTTCATTTCATTTCACAATGACCCTCAGTAATGATTGCCAATAAAATATGACCGTTC
This sequence comes from Thyatira batis, assembly GCA_905147785.2. NCBI lineage: Eukaryota > Metazoa > Arthropoda > Insecta > Lepidoptera > Drepanidae > Thyatira > Thyatira batis. Next base: position 7,322,559 of record LR990510.1, read on the forward strand.
CCGCCTCCACACCGCCGATAAAGATCCGAAAGCTACACAACTGGCGACACAAAAGCATTAATTTCCATACACTTCACACAAATATAATGCGGCCGAGAATTGGGGGCAACAAAAAACTATAACAATTCGTTTCGGTCATTATACGCGACACAAATCGAGTTTTTCTTGTGGGTAGAGACAATGTTGGTTCGCGAGTCTACAGCGCTGGCGGCGGCGCTGGCGGCGGCGCTGGTGGCGGCTGGCAAGCGACCAACCCCCACAAACTCGTTTTTGGGACACAGTCTAAGAAGGAAGTTGTAGCGTTTATGATGCTCTTTCGAAATTAAATAAATAAGATATGTGTGGGCAGGGTTTTATATAGAGAGGATTACGGGAGAGTAAATATTTTAACGTCATATTTTTTTTTGTAGAAAAGATAACCTTAGTAAATAACATTCTTTATTATTTTCATGCATTATGCTACTATTTTGTTCATTTAACATGGTTAAATATAGTTTTTATGCAGTTTATTTACAATAGATTTGTGATGACATTACCTAAATAAATTTACTGTTTATATTGAAAAAGGTAATTAAAATAGTTTAAAAGTGTCATTAGCCACGATTTCGTTACTACATATTTAATTATGTTGAATGCAGTCGCTCATCAATTACACCAACCTAACAGAAGGGAATTTATTATTAAGTGGTTCTAGCATCCCAGAGCCGTTTCTTTGTTTACGCCGCCGTAATGCCGTTATGTTGGCAACACTCCTAACTGATACAGATAGTATAGCAACACCATGTGCGTAAACAGTAAACAAATTGACACTAAACTAGTGGGAGAGTTCATTTGACAAATAGCCTTCTGTTTGGGTTTAGTTTACTGTGGTTTGATGGCGTCGGTTAAAGGTTAGGTTCGCTTTATTGGGATTTTGCTGGAGGGTTTCAAAATTGAATGTAGATTGATGGATAGCGATGTGTGGTCTACATCGACTTATGTATATACTAGGTAAGTATCTATATATATAAAAATGAATTGCTGTTCGTTAGTCTCACAAAAAGTCGAGAACGGTTGAACTGATTATCTTTCCTTGGTTTTGAAATGTTCGTGGGGGTCCAGGGAAGGTTTAAAAGGTGAGAAAAATGGAATGATTGCCGGGAAAGTAGTTTCTGAGATTAGCGCGTTCGAGCAAACAAAGACACTCTACCGCTTTATGATATTAGTATTGAAGTATAGATTGAGGCAGTACGAAGTCTGCCGGGTCAGCTAGTAATGTATATAATAGTTTTTATAACTATTGTTGTTGTTTTAAAAACAAACACAATTTTTGAAGAATCATATTTGGACATAATAAAAAAATATTACACACATAGTTAATCAATTTATACCTAGTCATAAAAACACATTTAGTTCTTTAAATAACCGAATTTCAAAATGTCTATTCATATAAACATCTCTTATATTATACAAAGTGAAATTCCTACATGCTATAGTAAACAGTGGCACGTTACAAGTTGTCCGAGTTGGGAATTGAACCTACGTCCCTACGCAACCATTCCGTCAGTAGTATCAATATCAAACAGCGGCAGCGGCTGAGCACTAATACCTCGGAGTCGAGCTAGAGCTGCGTACACAATGCGAGCGTACAATAACTCATTAGTTTGGGTAAGGGTGGGGTCGCTGTTCAAGCGATTCAATATTTATTTAATAACTAAAGAAGACTGACATACCATACTAGAACGTATTGTTTTTAGTAATTTATAGTATCAGTAAAGACCCTCAATTGCAATCAATATTTTTGGATTGCACTATAGGACAATATAGTTCGGTCAATTATTTACAAGAAAATCTATATAATTTAAAACAACTCTGTTTGTCTGTCTGTCTCGCTTTCACGTTAAAACTACTGAACCGATTTAAATGAAATTTGGCACACAGATGATGATAATGATGATTGGTCCGACCGATTTCGGCCATGGTGACCACTTTAATTCCTAGTACATAGATAGACTAGAGCCTGAAAAGGGACATAGGCTACTATTTATCCCGGGAAAATGGAAGATCTCCCGATACGCGGGTGAAACCGTGAGGAGCCACTAGTAATATTTAAATATCAATATTATTAATATACTGAGCTTAATCGCTACAACAGCCACCCCGCCCGAGATTGTCTGAACGTAACAAGAGCTAAGTAAACAGTAACGGTACGTATACTCGTAACGATATCAGTTGGTAACTGTTACGTCGGTAACAGATAACAGTTACTTTGCCTCTATGGGCATTTGGATCCGTCCGGTCCGGCCCATTGATGCGAGCTTTGGGATACAGATTCATATATTGACGATTGAAAAGTTACTGAACATACGGACATATAGGTTTTTATGTATGGATCAAAAGGTAGATTTAATAGGTGTTTTATTTGAAACCATATTGTCGATAGTAGGTTAATTGATATTAAAATAATACAGATAATTGGTTGGCTTTGTGGTTAGTGACTGACTTTCAAGCCGGTCGTGAGTTCGAATCCTACCCAGGACAAACATTGTTTGTTCTGTGTTTGGTTGTAAATATCTATTATTTAAAAGTAGATTGTTATAGATTTTAAAACTTATAAGTGTATTTAAAAGTAGTATATCTAGTATATCAGTTATCCGGTTACCATATCACAAGCTCTGTTTAGATTGGAATCAGATTGGCCGTGTGTGAAAAATGTCCCTGGATATTTTTATTTTGAATCTAAAACAATAAGTATTTATGCGCTATAAAACTCCAGAAAAGAAAAACTCTTGGCATAAATAAAACGAAAGGAAATTAAGGAACTGGTCTAGTATATTTCCTATCAATGGTACAATTTCTATTGAATGGAACTCCGGAAAAGTTGGTCTGGTCTGCGAGCAAGTTTTACTTTTATATGTTGATGGGAAGTGCTCGAGCACCGAATGGGAATCTGTTTGGGTTTCAATCGACCATTTTGATCGCTGTAATTTTATTAAATGGTAAGAGGTCGGAACATATTCATCCGTTCGAAATTGGAGTAGCCCAACTGGGGTAGTACCTCCAATTTACAGAAGACCGCAGCCAAATAACACTACATGTAGTGTTGTGTTCCTGCGGTGAGTAAGGTAGCCAGAGCTCCATGAGGAGACGCTGTAGCGGCAGTGGGGGGACCAGGGATGGAGTAGCGTCGTAGGGGTATGCAAGAGTGATACCTGTTTAGCCCTTCGACGAAAAGTACATTGCGCTTTGTCCCTTTCACTACCTATACAGTTGCTCCGTTTTTACAGAGTCGGCAACGCGTGAGTGACGCCCCTTTGTTGCAAGCGTCCATAGGCTACGGTAACCGCTTCCCATCAGGTGGGACTGTATGCCTGTTTGCCAACCTTGTAGTATAAAAAATATATACTGAAGATTATAATATACTAATTTTGTATTGCGATGATTTTATCCCGATAATTTAAATAAATAAAATAAAAATAAATATCCTGGGACATTTTTCACACACGGCCAACTTCAACTTCAAATGAATCTTGTGTTATGGTAACCAAATAGCTGATATACTACATATATTACTCTTAAATACATACATATTATAGATATTTACATCCAGACACAGAACAAACAAACATATTCATGCATACAAATGTTTGTCCTGGGTGGGATTCGAACCCACGACCCGCGGCTTGAAAGTCAGGGTCACTAACCACAAAGCCAACCGGGCTGTCTATTATAATATATCTAATTTTCTATTCCATAGAAACGAAAACGTTAGTTTAAATTAATATTTAATAAGCCATACATTACCAATCAACATGTATAAATAAGTGAGCTGCAACTAAGTAGGTAGGTACGCTCTCGCGTAGCTATTAATATTAAAAAGCACATTATAATAATTAATTCTGGTTTCCATCGTTGTTAATTGAAAAAACTTCAGCGTCGCGTCGCGTCGCGTCGCGTCGTGTACAACGCGAAATTGTTTCGAGATTTCAATTCGGGCTGAGCTGATGCGACGCCAGTTTAATTTGCGAGCAATTTGTATAAAAATTAAATGTTTAACGCGGATTTTAATGGCGCGATGGAGCCGCTACACGGTTTAAGAGCCAATAGTAATAATATACGATATTCTTCTCCGTTATCAACAATTATTATATGAACATATAGGGACATTTTCACGCTGAGCAACGTTAATATTTCGGTAACCAGATAATTTTATTACATACCTACTTTTATGTAAACTAGTGGCTCCCCGCGGTTTCAACCACGTTCCCAGGGGATCTTAGATTTTCCCGGAATAAAATGTAGCCTATGTCCTTTCTCAGGCTCTAGACTATTTGTGTACATAATTTAATTTAAATCGGTTCTGTAGTATTGGCGTGAAAGCGAGACAGACAGACAGAGTTCCTTTCTCATTTATAATATTAGTGTTTGTCCTGGGTAATCGAAGCCAATACCAGCAGCTGTCAATGCCAGAGTCCCACAAAGCCAGGCAAAAAAATTAAATTTTAAAAAGAAATACCTACTGTAAAGCATTTAATAACTTTATTTGATTTATTTCTATCAAGTTTTTTCCTTCAGCTCTTTTCCAATAAGATGGTATTAGTTCTTATGTTCGTCGCGACTAGTAAGTAGCTAACTTTCATTTCTAATTTCCTCTTACATAATTTGTTTCTGTTCAGGTTTGATTTAAAGCATTATATTTGTTTCATCCGATTTCATTTTTGTCATTTCATTTTTGCATTTAACGTCTACTGTAAAGTGGAAGGATCATTATTTTCCTGTCCATGAAAATAAAACCTGCTTTTCATCTGTCAATTATGAGGGGCGTGCGCAATATAATGTGATTCAAACGATAAACCCTTCTTTCCATCATATCCGTAATATCCCTTACAAAATCAAATTCTTGTGTAGCCTTTTTCCACCTATATGATAATATTCGCATAAGCAACACGCAGGCTATAGACTTGAATCCCAAGTCACGTACCTACACTTTGACGATATGATTCAGACCAATAGGCTACTTCTTCGCACTGCCGAAAATCGTGAGTAATTAAATTAATGAGACTCATGGCTCCCAAATTGTAGCGCGCAATGTTCCGCTTTCCGCTCAAATTAAAATCATCAATTCGCGCCCGAAACATTCATTCCATTCCACAGCGCTGGGAGCGCTGGGAGCGGGAGCGGCCGCTGAACTTATCAGGCGAGCACGAACAATTGTTACGGCCCAATTTCATTAACAAATCAAGATAATAATGAAAAGTGAAAACATCGATAAAGACAATCAACAATGGTGGAACAATAAAACGATTTAACCGTGAAACGCGACGAGGGTCCAACGGGCCGATGACAATGCGCAGATAAAAACATAATATATCGCCGTGTTTTTTAATAGCAGCGAAAGGGTTCGCCGCGGGACGCCCCTCGATACGGGGAGACTAGAAAATTGGATTTTCGATAAAAATGGTGATTCGGGTCTGTTGGACCGTCGACGGCGGCGGTGCGGGCGGTGCGGGCGGTGCGGGCGTGGTGCGGGCGGTGCGGGTGCGGGTTGAAATATTCCCAGTCGTCGGTGATGTATCCGCCGCCGCGCGCCTCTTAAATTAAACGGGTGCTGAAAATACTAAGAGTTATTCGTATTTGGGTCAAGATGAAAACTTTTATGGGAAATGTTCGGAACTGCGCTCCGAGTAAAGTACCTACTTACATAAGTGATAGCGGATTGTACGGAGCGGAAAAGTGGCGGGTAATTCAGCGGATATTGGCTACAAGTACCCGAATTGTGGAAGCTGTAAATCATTTCACTAATTTATTTTTGGCAGAGCAGGCAGCGTAGAATTAACGAGTTAATTTCGTGAATATCATCTCTATACCCTTATATATATAGTTCAATGATATTTCAACATATTTGTGACTAAATATTACAAATAAAACATTAAAATTTATAGTAAAGGGGACTTTGAGAACAAGGTTCCACCAAACCAAGGTCCCCAAAATTAGTTTTATATTAGTTGCATCCACTACACAGCGTTCCTAATATAGGGTTATGTGTAATGGGTCAATGTATCGCGACATGTGACGTCACGGGGGCCGCGCCGACCCCGCACCGACCCCACACCGACCCCACACTGATTTATACGTCGACAAATGACCCGAGCGTTATACGGTTAACTTTACTATGCTTGTGCACTCGGGGAGATTTTGTGATATTTTATCCGCGGAGACATAAAAAAAATGTTATTATTTTTAAGAAAATTCGAAACGTAAACTTGACCGAAATGAATTTATACATAAATATCATTTTATTTAATAAAAAATCTATGAATAAATTGATATCAATAATAATAATAATAATAATAATAATTTATTTGCTAGAAACATGGTTATTAGTACAAAGATGTTCAAAAGAAAAGAGAAGTTCTACATGCTTTGCCATAATGGCGTGCAAATATACAATATTATCTACGAAAGCATAATTGTCAATTTAAATTAAAATAATATAAAAATATGTAAAAAATGTCATCATCTAAATTAAATCAATGTTATTTATGTTTTACAAGTAAAAAGTCATTAATAGAATAAAAATTATTTTCATGCAACAATGTCTTGAGTCTAGCTTTAAAACACTTAATAGGTAAACTTGTCATGTGAGCAGGCAACGCATTGAACACTTTTATAGCCATAGCGTAGCAATTTTTAGTAAACATAGCTGTTCTTATGTTAAAGGGAACAACTAGTCTATTTGTGTTTCTAGTGTTCCTTGGAAAAATATGACTAGCTTTAGTGAATAGCTCAGCGTTCTGTTTAACGAACATTGCCATTTCAAGAATATACATACAAGGCAAAGGCAATATTTTTAGAGCTTTAAATAGAGGTTTGCATGATTCGTAATTTGGTTTACCACATATAGCCCTGACACATTTTTTCTGACCGAGAAAGGCTCTATTTACATCCGTCGAATTACCATAAAAGCTTAGGTACCATTATGCATTTAATCTGTCCATATTATGAATGATGAAGAGGTAACTACAAATGAATAAGCCTCTTATTGAAATATTCATTCCAATTAGCCCTTAGCAAGCATTTATGAAAAGTCGACTCTAACGCTAGGTTCGGGAGTTGAAGCATTTGCTAAGTCCGTGATACCCAGAAATGCAAATTACATAACAATAGAAAAAGCTACATTTACACACAGAAATCCAGTCAAAATATAAACCACTACATTTTCTAACAAAACAAACAAAGCACATAAGTAAATAAACACTTTAATAATGAAAACACCGGAAAATCTGTGTAAAGCACATCTGCATGCGACGGGAACCAATGTGGCTTATCTACTATCCGCCAGTGTCTGAGACCTGTAAATAGTGTCCGAGATGGCCGGACACTTCGGACACTCGGACAATGGTCTGTGATAAATCTCCTCTTAAATAAGAGGACAGAGATTTGGTTATGTAGCACGGCTAATGAAATAAGGAAATGAAAATGTTTGTAGTATACTTGTAATCTTTTAACTGTCTGTTTTGGATGGATGCTTTGGTAGGTTTTTAATCGAGATAGTGTACATATGAATTGTTCTGTTTAAATTATATCAGCCGTGTAACCATGATTGCGTCATTAAATTTATTATTCGTATTCAATCAGTCGTTCATACACAACAAGTACCAAAATCCACAATTTTCATGTATTCACTAGCTGCCGCCCCGCGATTTCACCGTTGTAGTTCCCATTGCGTTTCCCGTGATCACATAGAAAAAAAAATAGATATGTGGTAGCCGATTCTCAGACCTACTGAATATGCATATGAAATTTCATAAAAATCGGTCGAGCCGTTTCGGAGCACGGTAACTAACATTGTGACACGAGAACAATTATAATATTCTCACTGAAAAATAACCCTCCAAGTTCCATTTCCTTTATTAAAATGGTGCCAACCCTGGAAGGCTTCACAGATAACATATTCACAAGTTTGTGGACAAAGAAGGGCGGGTGTTTCCGGTACATTATGCGTTGTGTCCCGCGTCAACCCGGAGAGGCCATCAAAACAAATGCAACCCTGTCGCCCAGCCCCCGCTGCCCCGGTGTCTACACACACCGTTGTAGTTGTAGCATTCTCCTTACAAATTTGGTAGTTTATATATATAGTGTTACTGTTTATAGTCTCTATTTGTATGTAGTAAGTATATTTTATAAAGGAAAGAGTATGTTTTTTTGAACATAACTTGTGCTGACGATAAATTAATAATAAACTAGTACCCGCGTACCCTGGAGATCTTCAATTATCCTAGAATTAAAAGTAACCTATATCCTTTCTCAGGCTCTAGACTATCAATGTACCAAATTTCATTTAAATTAGTTCCGTAGTTTTAGCGTGAAGCGAGAGACAGAGATAGTTTCCCATTTAAAATATTAGTGTAGATAAGTCAAAGAGTCTTCTGTCTCTTAAGCTATAAGAAATAATTAATCATATTGTTGTCATTGACAGCTGAGCCAGATACAAACTTGGTAGCTTACTATGCCCTTTATATGTAACTGAATAATAGAATACATAGACACAATCTTCATTTATTTAAATATTCAATTGGAATATATCAACCCTAAGATTGAAGTAAACAGTGGAGTTTAAAAATTTACTCGTGTGATGTTGAGGTCATTTACCTGTAGGGATGTCTTACTTCCACTGCCGTACAGCCATATTGACTTTTGGTCACAATTTATTACATACCTGCAAAGAAAACAAAATTATATTAATACTCCAAACTTGTGGTGTAAAAAATTAAGATTAATTTTTCACGGTTTCACCCGCGTAACCGGGAGATTTTCCATTTTCCCGGGATAAAAAGTAACCTGTATCCTTTCTCAGGCTCTAGACTATCTGTGTACCAAGTTTCATTTAAATCTGTTCTGTAGTTCTAGCGTGTAAGCGAGACAAACAGACAGTTACTTTCGCTTTTATAATATTAATAAGGAAAATAATTTTTGTAACAAAGTTCAGAGGCACTCTTAAAATATTGTAAAAATCTCTCAAAACAAAATTCTCATGCAAATTTTTGTATTTATCTAATAGAAATTTTGTACAAAGCCATTAAAGCCTCTTATCTCTCTTTCTAATGCTCGGTGTGTGTTGCTCTAGTACTCAAAGGATTTTTATACTAAACCTCAATTTGAAAAGAGTAATTGCTGAGTTTAAAGCCACCTTTTGAACCAGCGTTAAAGCCTTACTTTAATGAATAAACATTTTCATTTAATTTCACAAATTATCATAAAAGCCTGACACAGAATAGTTGGGGCTTTGAGAAGCGAGACCGATTATACCGTCTTATTTTAAGTTATTTATCATTCTTGTTTTAGTAGCGTTACATTAATTAGCACTACATGCGAGGACTAACCTAACCTAATTCCTAGATAAATGTAACTAGCCAATTTATAACATAATTAGTTATATGGTTTATGAAAAATATACATCATAATAAACATTAGATCAGTGATGTTGATGTACTTACATTATTTAACTTGCTCAAAGCTTTTTTCAAATTGTTAGACTTTCGTATAAATTGTTATTAGAATTTTAATAAATAGAAAAATATTACATAACTGCTCGATATAAATTACCCTGATTAATAAAATATCGTTCACAATATGTTTGTAAAGTTATATAATGCTCACATACGAGTCAGTTGAGAAACCCAACGGAATATTGACAAATGAAGTGGAAATGACTATTGAGAGAAGTAGTCAAGGCCACTTCTGTACTATTGTTTAGGTTTCAAAGCGCACACACACCAGGCCGCGTTTACAAGGTCCAAAACAACGTTACATTTGACGACGGTGTGACAGCGGCCCAGATACCGGAATATTTTAACTCTATATTGTTAACCGCTACAAAATGTACGCGGAGCCGGCTTTATGACACATAAACGGCCAAATTGACGATTCGTATGCGCACATTTTATATTATAACCATAAAAGGCGGCTTGTAATATGATTTAAAACGTGATATTCATTTTCATAATCATAATCTTAGTCCCGGTTTATGCAGGCTTAAATGTACATGCTTTATATTTTTGGTTATTTCAGCATTTTGCGTGATTAAGTTAACATTTGCTGGATATTATTTCATGTCGTTAGGTCGATTGGCTGAATATTATGTACCGACGTATGACCACAGGTCGTCAATGGCGGACTGGACCCTCTCCATACTACAACTATAATTGGCCTCTTACAGTAAGAATAGCGTTTAGAAAATTCGCTAACATATAGTAGGGTTTCCTGACTTTTACAGAGATATTCAATGATATTTTAGACTATAACTCTTTTTCATTTAATATTTTAAGCTGAAATTAAAAAAACCTATTTATTAACATTATTCTTTTTTTTTAATGGCCTAGAAGGTGTTGGCCTCAGATGGCGCCTCAGTTGGCGGAGTGCGGCGACTTCAGAGCGTCATTTTCGGTCAGCAAAGCGGTCGCATTCATTTTGCACAAACATAGTTATTACCTAAAATAAACTATTTTTAATGTATCAATAAGGCCTTTAAACTAGCAGTCTTATTACTAGGGTCACGTATATACATATGAAATGAAATGAAATGAAATGAAATAAATTTATTAATTCAACTAGGCCTTCACAGGCACTTATGAAACGTCGACTCTAATGCTCGGTTCGGAAGGTTGCTTTTGCTGAGAAGAGCCGGCAATAAACTCAGCAATTACTCTTTTCAAAACAAGTTTTAACAATTTCTTTAACAATAATAACATTAGTCCTGATAGAACGAGCGCTATACCCATGCCTTGTCATCATTAATATAATCATTAATACTATAATAAGCTTTCTGTACCAAAGCTGACTTAACTCGTTCCTTAAATTTATTCATAGGCAATTCTAAAATATTTGTGGGGATTTTGTTATAAAACCGTGCACCAAGTCCTAAAAATGATCCTTGCACTTTCTGTAGTCTATAAGCAGATGTTACAAGTTTATGCTTATTTCTAGTATTAATGGAGTGCAAATCACAATTTTTAGCAAAAAGACTAATGTTTTGACGGACAAATATTATGTTTGCATAAATGTACTGTGATGCAACTGTGAGAATGTTAATTTCCTTAAATTTATCTCTGAGGGAAGCTCGCGAGCTTAAATTATAAATAGCACGGACTGCTCTTTTTTGCAAAATAAAAATTGTATCTATATCAGCTGCTCTGCCCCAAAGCAAGATACCATAGGACATAACACTATGAAAATAACTGAAATAGACTAATCTAGCTGTTTCTACATCCGTAAGTAGTCTGATTTTTCTAACCGCGTAAGCAGCTGAGCTGAGCTTCCCCGCAAGACATGATATTTGGGTGCCCCATTGAAGTTTCGAATCTAACGTGATACCCAAAAACACTGTTGACTCAACAAGACTGAGGGCCTCATTATTTAACATTAAATTAGAGGCCAATTTTTTTACATTAGGTAATGCAAATTTGATACATTTTGTTTTGTTTGCATTCAAAACTAGATTATTATATTATTTATTTATTATTACATATATTTTTACACCCCTGTATACAGTACAAACAAGTATTAATCCTGAGTGGGAATAGAAACCTAGTACCTACATGAAAGTCAGGCTGAGCCAATCGGCAACAATGCCAGTAATTTAAATCTATGAAGCTATTACGACGAGATTGAGTAACAAACATCCACACAAACATCCAAATTAGTTGCTCCGTGGAGCCTCCCTGTAGCTGCCAATTGTGGTTTGGCTAGAGAACTCAACATTCCTCGGTCAATACTAATAATGTTAACTACCTCCTAAATAGATACATATTTCAACGACCCCTAGTCGATTAGAATATACAGTATTTGAAATGGATATAACGGAAAAATAGACGTAAACTCTTGAAAATCTATATACTGATACATAAAGTTAAAGACTTAGTTTATTTGAACGGGTTAATCTCAGGAACTACTGGTCCGAAAATTACGAAGTGTTAGATTTATCGAGGAAGGCTATATAGGTATTATTACGCTACAGACAATAGGAGCGGAGCATCAATGAAAAATGTTGCAAAAACGGGCAAGTGAGGCTAACGAAGTTGCGCGGGACATCTAGTCTTATTAGAAACGGGATACTTGGTTTTATCATAGGCTTCTTATCGTCACTATTTTTTCACCCTTGAAGCTTTGGTTACAACAATCATCATATACACAATTGAATTTAAAAAACATTCAGTATTAGAAACACCATAATTTTTAACCGTCTTTTTCATAATTGTATGGAAGGAAAATATAGTTAAAACTATATTAAATAAACAACACTAAATCACCATACAATTTTTGTACAAACAAAATGTAGAAGGCAGTTAAGTCCCCAAAATGTTGACAGTGAGAATGAATAACGTTGCTCCGGCCAACGCGAACGGTTATAACATTTATGCTATTATTATGTTAATGGCGTGCTATTATAGCAGATATCATTATACCGGGGTAGTTGCCGTGATCTTTAGAAGGGTTAATTCATTAATTAAGGGTAAGGAGAAGGGAAATTATTTTCAATGTTGTTCTTAAGCGGGGAGACTTGAATGAACCTCAAAATTAGCTCGAGGGTCCGACGGAGTAGCTTATTATTTAGGACAAGTTTTAAACAGTAGTTGATAAATGCCACTTAACATTTTAAGCTCGGATTTTTTGTTACATTAATTATGTCACAAGGTTTCGTGAATAAACTTAATGAGGATCAACCGTCTTCTTTCGACACATTTGCTTATAAATCTTTCCTTTAGAATCCATTTAAATGTTTTATGGATAGGTAACCTCTTTTTTCTATTATCTTAAGGTATAAATGAGACTAGATAGAATAAAATAACTAAATATATTTATATTATTCTAGTTTCACGGTATATTAAAATACTAGCGGCTCCCCGTGGTTTTACCCGCGTTCCCGGGATAAAAATAAATATAAATATCCTGGGACATTTTTCACACACGGCCAATCTGATTCCAAAGTAAGCTTCAAAGTCAAAGTCAAAGTCAAAGATATTTATTGCATTACAGGTTGGTAGATACATTAGATTAGATGTTATAACAAAATTGTGGTCAGCTGTAAAAGCTAACTGATGAAAAAGATAGCTGATATACTACATATAATACTTTTTAATACATACATATTATAAATATCACATCCAGACACAGGACAAACAGACATGTTCATGCGTAAAATGTTTGTCCTGGGTGGGATTCGAACCCACGACCCGCGGCTTGAGAGTCAGGGTCACTAACCACAAAGCCAACCGGGCTGACCAAAAAAGTAGGCTATGTGTTATTCCAGAATATATTCTATCCCTTCAGCCGTTCTGGCGTGAACGAGTAACAAACATACATCCAAACAAACTTATTTATAATTGTTGTGACTGTAGGTCTAAAAGTACCCACATCTTTATTAGACCTTTTTGATAAAAACTTAACTAAAAGACTCACTGCCATATCATGCTACCTAGCTGATTAAATGTTCTTTCATAAAACAGTGTTTTCTTGGGTATAATAATATTTTTATACCACAAAGGTGCCAAACAGGCATACGGTCCGCCTGATGGGAAGCGGTTACCGTAGCCTGTGGACGCTTGCAACACTAGGGGCGTTACTCACGCGTCGCCGACCGTTTAAAAATCTCTTCACTCCCTTCTTGAAGAACCCCATACTGTACTCCATTGGGAATAATAATATTAGTAGGATAAATTTAAAGATTAGATTCAGATAATTAATAAAATCACGCAGGTTTTTATAGGAAATAGAACAACAGAAGCCTTCAAACTGCGTTTGTGAATGTTTCATTTGACGGTGACAAATTGTGCGAATTCCTGCGCACCGTGGGGTCTGGAAGTGCCAAAGAAACTTGCGGACCCTCGACCCAGCACAAAACGCCGTCTGGAGATTTATGTGCCAAGGTTGCTTATTGTCCGGAGATAGTTTTTGTTTAGCTTACTATTGAGTAGTTTTGTATGCCTACCTTACTTGTGTTTCAGTTACATGGGTAAGGGAGCGAGCTATTTCAGATACATGAAATTTTGAGAGCGTATGTCTTTGGATATTTGGTAATACGCGGGTATTATCACACAAATAACAGATTTTATTGGGTGTTTTTTTGTTGTTTAGTGTAAGAAGCATATAATTTACTGCGAGTTGTTATAAGTTAACTCGAAGCACTAGTCATCTCTCTTAACAGCTTAGTAAACGGTATTTCGTAGAGTATATAAAGACCAAGCTGTAACATTGTTTAACCAATAATAATTATATAATTGAACATAAGTCTACAGTTTAAATTGAGAAGCCGAGAGGTAGATTATGATTGAATAATAAAGCACTTGAGACCAAAAACTAATAACCAATAAGTATCGGGAGTGTTTATTAATGTAAATTTTCCAGAATCGCGATAATAGATACAAATATCAACGAGCACTTGTATAAATAATAACCAATTAAAACTCTTGGGAAGTTGGTGAAGATCGGAATTATTCCACTCGAGTAAAGTTCAAAGTTGGTATGGATCGAAAGGTTCTCATTGGAAATATTCATTAATTAACGATCTAATTGAGTACGGTCGCTGGGTGGCCGCGGCTCCGGCGGCTGCGGCGGCTCCGGCGGCTCCGGTGGCCCCGTCTTAATGTGAAATTGTTCTTAATTTCACTACAAAATGGGGCTGGAGTATGTATTAGGTAAGTATAATGCCAAATAACAAAACATGTTTAAGATACTCTCTCCCACATTACAGGTTTATAAAACTTAGGTGCTGCTATACTTTTGCTACGGTTGAGAGCCCTCAGCGCTCACCGATTGCCCGCGTAAAGGTGTAACAGCCATCAGAGGTTAACACCTTCTAGTCCCTTAAAAAAAAGCTATACTTTTGTAAAACCGTATAAATGGGTTTTTTTAAAAGGTGGTCATCGAAATTGATTGTTTCTTGTTCCGTCATCAAGTGCTTTTCGTGATCTTTTTCTACATAAGATGGTTGTCAATATATAAATAGTTACTTTTATCCACACAACTATTTACTGATGGTACAACACATCTTTTACAGGATCTACAGGTGTGTTTCAGTAACAGGAGCCGGTTTCATTTACTTTAAAGACTACTGTGTGCTTAAAATCCTCGGTGCAATTGCTCCATACCTTTACGCATGGCTTTGCTACCTGTAGTTACTCTTCTAAATGTATGTATTTTATTTTTGTCTAATTCTGCTCCATGGCAATCTGTTGCACACAACAATAAGCCAGTATTTAGGCTGATATTTCTTATGTATGATTGAATTAATATTTTTTTATAGTTTTTCTGTATAACTTGCATCCAAATCTTCCATTCAATTAACATTTCGCTTAAATGAATTACATTAGGAATCCAGTCGGTATTACTAAGAGCGATACTACTTGAAATCAATTACCTCAAGGCAAAGTGAAATTATTCGACGAGCAAATCCCCAGATTAGTTTTAAGAGCTCCTAAACAGGAGTTAGCGTCGCTTTGCTTAGGTAATTAATTTAATTCGACCGATTTGGGCCGCGGCCACACCGCGAGCGAGCAGCGGCGGCTAACGAGCGTTCGGACTGGAGCGTTAACCCGTGCCCAACTACATGCGCCCACATGAACGCGTTTTACATAATTGCTTAATTACACTGATTGTGAAACGAGTTGGCTCTAATTTGAAGCTAATAGGAAAGGGTTTAGATTAGTGTATTGAAAGTCTTTAAATTGAAAAACTAAATTTTATTCTCGATGTGGTTATATTATATTCATAAGTACCTATATAAATCTAGTCAACACATATTCAATTGTAATGCAATTAACCTCTATATTATAAATAAGTACCTATAGTTGTTAATATAATTCTTTATGATGAAGTCACACACGCAAATCTTTCATATAAGCAACAAATGCCAATATAAATATTTGATATTAAAATGCAACTTTCATATCTAAGAAATAACTAAACCCCA
Source organism: Thyatira batis (assembly GCA_905147785.2). NCBI lineage: Eukaryota > Metazoa > Arthropoda > Insecta > Lepidoptera > Drepanidae > Thyatira > Thyatira batis. The sequence goes on from LR990510.1 coordinate 7,338,505, forward strand.
TAAGCTTTTTGCTTACCCGCTCCCCGCTGCAAGTGCGACGGCAGCTCGAAAGCTTCCGACTGATTTACTTACGCGAACGAACGCCTTTGTCACTAAGCTGCTTTATAACGTTATCTTATTGCTTAAAAGCTTTCTTTTTAAGTCATTCGCACCCAAACACGGATTAGCAGGTTCACGCTGCACCGCGACGAGCTTTAAGCTTAATAAAGCTCGCCAATTATAATTTTAGATGTTACTTGTGGCTGATGTTTTTACGGTTCAAGTATTATCTACTATTTTATCCGTAAGTATACTTAGTTTTAATAAAATTTTGTTATATATTTATTCGTTTAAGTTAGATATAATTAGGTATTTGTTTTATTTGTATTATACATACAAAGTGGGTCCCTGCGCTGCGGTCCCTGTTTCATCCGCGTACCCGGAAGGTCTTCCATTTTCCCGGGATAAAAAGTCCTTTCTCAGACTCTAGACTATCTGTGTACCAAATTTCATTTAAATCGGTTATGTAGTTAGCATTTATAATATAAGTATAGATTAGTATAGATGGAATATAATTAATTCACATTTATTGCAATTTTCCTCAGTTTACTTTTCACCGATATTTTTATCAACTTTCAAAATTAATTAGTTCACTCCTGTCGGAATCGTCCACACTCCCTTTAGGAGTCAGGAAACTATAGTTAATAATATGAGAAATATCAACAAGACCCTACCTTTATCGTTACATAACGGGATGCTGATAAGCAATAATGTGTCAACCCACAAAAAGTCGAAAACCAAAGTTTCGATATATTTTTATAATGCATCGCGTATTTAACATTCTACAAAAGTGTTTCAAGTCATCTAAAACATAAATGTACATAAAAAATGGATTTATATCGTACAAAAAGTCATAAATCACATAGACAGTATAATCTTTAAACGCCATTGTCTCAAAATGAAGTTTATGAGGGTTAACACATTATTGCTTATCAGCGTCCAACTATCCTCGTGGAGTGCCCTTAATGTACCTATATAGTACATAGGGCACATTATCAATATGTAGACAATATTAGAGGCAATATGAAGCTGTCGCTCCCTTCACTCGGATTAATACCTACCAAAGGAATTTCTATTGTTATTTTCCTCCAACTATATTATGCTGTATTTAGTTCAATTCGCTTCGCTAGTTTCGTTGATAGATAGATTCGAGCGTACAAAGCATTTATTTAATACGATATTTATTATTTACTAGCGGACTTGGCAGACTTCGTTCTGCCCACCAGCACCACCTACCGGGTCCAAATTGATGTATTATACATAAAATCCTTCCTCATGAAATACTCGGTAATACGCATGAAAATCTGTTAAGTAGTTTTTGTGTTCAGCGCGTTCAGACAGAGGCGGCGGGGACTTTGTTTTATAAATATAGATTTGTTACTATTTATTGCTCCGCGGTTTCAACTGTATTTTAGTTTTGAGTAAATTAACTTTAACCAATATTAACTCTATTAAAGGTTCAGAATCAGATTGGCCGTGTTTAAAATATGGTTCAAGATATGAAGTAAGGTTTTTTCAATACTGACAAACACTCAAGATTTCCTTGACATATACTATAATACCCTATCTATAAGAATAATACCCTATACCATATAAACTGGTGTCCACACGCTGCGACAGGTCGATCCGTCGGTTTAACAACGTAAGCAGGAGCCGCCATTATCAATCAATAGCCCTCATAATCACACCGATAGAGATGATACCGACGGCCCGGGAGCTAGGGCTGCTGCGGCATGCTCGACTATTAATAATAATATTTCTATTTAAATCAGATACAGGTATCCATATAATGTTAGTAATAGACTTATTAGTAGTAATAGACCTATGTTAGTTACACACAAAATTGATATATATGTTTAGGTCACCCCCATAACATTTTTATTAGGTACTATTTATTTGAATTTTTTTAAATGTTAGCTGATTTATTTTATTTTCTTTAAGACTTGTAATTGTATGTACGTATTGTTATTTAATTAGATATTAATTTATATGCTATTTTTGAGCATCACCTAACATAGTAACTGACTTAGCCTGACTGACTTGACTCACATATATTATAGAAGACTCACTCACAGTAGTGACCGAAGTAAATATCTTTAATGTGTGCCGTGTTGTATGCTCATATAATTTATTTTTAACAATATATTTTAACAAAAATCCAGCCCTATAAAAGCAATAACGTAGTGAAAGCCTCAAGCGCGCTGATTCAATTTAACAATTCACAACTGAAAATGAAAAGCAAATAAAACTATTAAAAAGTAACTTTCAATTACTTCGCGTTGTACTAGTCGTTCCATTTTATTGCCATGTTTAAAAATGCAGACTTTAATCTTAACCGTGTCTTGGGATACGAATATTTAGGTACAGTCTATGTATTTTTACTATTTTAATTTATTTAGGTACCTATATTATATTCCCCAGATATTTTTATGAGTTTCCCAAGTTATTACGTCTTAATAGTACAAACTTACTTGTGTGTTTAATTACTTTCGCCCTTAAATTGAGCTCGGGCCAACTTTAATAATTGGTAGAAGTTATAACTCGCTATTAGAAGTTCCTTTGGATATCGCGTTTCATTTAACGGTTTGTTACACAATCGGCGGTTTGGTTAGCATGTTTAATAGTGACTTAATGACTGTCACATAATAGATATCACATCATGTCAAGTTGTAGGTAAGAATCTGCTCAAATATTAATACAAATATTTGAAATCAATATGTTTGAGATTAGCCCAAAAATCTTCTAAGTCGAGCAGATGAGTCAGACTCAAAAGCGCTTGTGGATAAATATATTTTATTAAAACTACTGGCTCCGCAGTTCACCCGTGTACCTGAATGATCTTCCATTTTCTCGGGATAAAAGTATTCAAATTCAAATTCAAATTCAAATAAATTTATTTAACAATAATATTTACACATTAATAAATCAATGGCCCCCGCACTAGGATAAACCTGTAAGTAGCCTATATCTTTTCTAAGACTAGCTGAGTACCAAATTTTATTTAAATCGGTTGAGTAGTTTTAGCGTGAAAGCAAGACAGACATACAGAGTTACTTTCGCATTTATATTATACTAGCGGAGCTGGCAGACTTCGTTCTGCCCACCTGCGCCACCTACCCGGTCCAAATTGATACAAAAAAAACCTTACCCGTGAAAATCTGTTCAGTAGTTTATGTGTTCATTGCGTTGAGATAGACAGACAGAGGCGGCGAGGACTTTGTTTTATAAATACAGATATGCAATGATTCCTAAAGAATATGATTATTATTTTATCACCATTGACACCCCTATGAAATGGCACGGTGTCGCATCTGTAGCACAAATATGTGGCACTATTAGGGCTGCGGCGCGCGACGTCTCGAATGGCTCGAGTGTCCGCCATTACCGCGCCATTGTGACCCACTTCAGGCCCAACCTCCTCTCGTTAACCAACAATGACACTTATACACCCGCAAATAAAGTCCATATTTAATAATCGTCGACGGATTAATGTACAGTTATTAAGGTGAAGTGAAAGATGAAAATTGATTGATTTAAGAGTCTCTTAAGTTGAAGATTGCCAAGTCGAGCGAACGCGCCGAGCATCCTTACCAGGTAGATGAGTGACGATATTTTAGGACCCTTTGAAGTGAATTTGTTTTGAATCAAATATATTTATATAGGCTTAGTTGGGAACGCACCGACTCACGATGATGAGTGTGTAGGTTAAAATCCCTGACTCGTAACTTTGAGTTTATTAAAACTTACGTATGGATTCACACCACTGGATTTCGGTGGAGGAAAACATTGTGAGGAAACTGCATGCCCGAGTGTCACAATTAAAGGCTTGTGAAGTCCGCCTCCGCACTAGGCCCGCGTGGTGGGCTATGGTCTTAATCCTTTCGATGTTAGGGGAGGCTCGAGCTCGGAACTTTATAATATGTAACTGTTCGACAAACAGACGGACGGTGTTCGTGATAGCAGTCACCATTCATCGTATTTTATGGGCACGATCGTGACGCGTGACGTCTCGACACGTCGTTAACTCAAACTGCGTTCAAAGGACGCTGCAACTTGCTCAGATAGTGTGACTATCGAGGCATTATTGAGTAATAGACATAATAATTCTGTTGCAAGGACATAACAGCTTTAAGTTTAATCGTGTAAAGATTTCTTCTGTCTACCACTGTGAAAGTCTATATGTTTAAAACATTACTTAAATAAAACTTAGGATATGGGTATACTAAATTAACTTTTATCCCTATAAAACGCGGCTTATTTTGTGAAAGACTTTAGTTTTCAACTTATGATATCATATCAAGCTGATTTACTTCCTACCTGAGTATTTTTTTTACTTTCTCCGTAATTAATATAACATTTACATTTAAAGTGAAAATTTATATTCATAAATTTCTATTACAAAATCGATATTTCGCTTCAACAATTACTAAATTGGCTACCAAAGCCGACATAATGTTGGGAAATCAAATTGTAGAAATCAACCAATACTTTAGTGGGTCTGAAAAGGAAAACATGATGTAAACTCAAATGAGCAACCCTCTCGTAGCCGCCTACGGTGTGCTACGAAATACGCTACGACACTCGTAGCTGATTCGTAGACACTAATATGACTGATACGCTCGAACTAAAGGTAAAGTTGATGTGACATCGGAGCCTTATTCTATGAAGTAGTAAGTTAAAAATGTAGGAAGATTTATATTTAAAAAAAGAGATATTTTAACACGTGATTTTAAAGCTCTTGTCCCGACTTATATTATGGTTTTTCTTGTGTTTTGAAGTGTTATGTAAAAAATATTAAACTTTATACCTTATGATCTGCAGTTTCGCTCTAGATAATTTTGATCAAATAAAACAATAAATGGCACAACGTACAAATAATAAAGAACCAACATAATATTTGCAAACTTCTAATATACAAACCAATTTCGTCAATAAATAGAATAAAGGACATATTTTGCCTCCAATATCTGGAAAACCGAAGTAAATATTGTCGTGGGGTAGCAGAGCGGATAGATTTGTTATAATGTATTGTGCCATGTGTAGTCAGGCATTGTGTCTCCGTCCCGCGGGACAGGGACCCCCGCCCCGACCCCCGTCCCGACCCCCGCCCCGACCCCCGCCCCGACCCCCGTCCCCGCCCCGACCCCCGCCCGACCCCCGCCCCGACCCCCTCCCCGCCCCGCTCGCTGAATTAATTTGATCTGCCAGTAGATCATGGGTCACTTATAGAGCGATTAGCGGTATTGATAAATTAATTTCACGGTGTCTAATTAGGATGGTATTAGGTTCAACAAGAGCCGTTAATAAATAAAATAAATAAATAAAAAATAAAATAAGCCTTTATTGCTGTTTAAATTTCATACATTCTAAGTATAATAAGTTTAATATAATATATGGTCAGTTTCATCCACAAGAGCCGTTAAGTTCCCTTTAATTCCTAGATACCTAGGTTTCTCGCGAATTTTGACGATAGTATCTGTTCAGTATAGCTCTGAAAAATATATGCTTTTTTCTCGGTAAATAAAAACCTCGATACTAATAAAATTTGTATTATATGTATTACTATGTTAGACAAGCGAGCATGTAAGACATTCGTTCAAATAAACATGAAAAGTTGTTACCAAAAAAGCGCAACCTTGTGAATTGGTTGGCAATATTTTATGCCCAAGGAACACCAGATGAGAATTCACGAAATATTATCATGGCATAAAAACTACTTCGTCTATATTTATGAGGCGGCCCCGCGCCCCGCTCGCGTCGCGACCCCAGCCGTACACCTGCGTCCTGATCACCTGTATCATTTTATTTACCATCGGAATATTTTCGCGACATCTCTCATGCATGTACCCACGAACACCTACCTACCTACCTGCCTACCTACCTATCTACCTATACTCCACTGAACACAATGATATCCGATGTCACTTGCTACTATATCACTGACATATACATTCTTAATTTGGAATCACTAGCTAGATACGCAGTTTTGTCTGAGTTTGAATAATAGCATGTTTTTTAGTTATTTCTCATTAGGTACAAATTATCTATACTAATATTATAAAGAGAAAAGATTTATGTTTGTAACGAATAGGCTCCGAAACTACCGGACCGATCTGCACAATTCTTTCACTAATAGAAAGCTACGTTATTCATAATTAACATAGGCTATATTTCATCCCCGTATTCTTACGGGAACGGGAACTACGCGGGTGAAACCGCGCGGTGGCAGCTAGTGCAGGTATAAAATCGTGAATACTTTTCGACAGTTGCATTTCTGAGATAATCAGTTACTATTATTTTGAACACAAACCAATATAAAGGCAGAAAAACCTTGAAAAATAAAGGGAGTAAACAAGGCCTATGTTATTTGTAACTTAATAGCCTTGAAGTGTGACAGAGATGTATTATATAGCGACGCGACGCGACGCGACGTTGAGTCGACGGTAACGAGGTTCGAATTCAATATCGAACCGAGGACAAATACTGTTGTGACATTTATAGAGACATTCTTTAAGAAATAATACTTACTGACAGTTCTCATCTGCAGGTAAGTGACAAGGGGGTTCATAACTCTATGACGCATTATCATTTTATTGAAACTAATCTATACTAATATTATAAAGAGGACGTTTGTGACGTTGTAAGGAATAATCTCTGGATCTACTGAACCAATTTTCAAAATCATTTCACCAATAGAAAGTACGTTATTGTGGAGTGTCATAGGTTATATTTTCCCCGTATTCCTACAGGAACGGGAACTACGCGGGTGGAGCCGCACGGAGGTAACTAGTAATGCATATCTTCGCTATTAATATGAAATAACAATTTCTTAAAATTATATTCAATCATTGACGCTTTGAAATCATTTCTTGGATTTGGTCACTCGAATAACCTCGCGAGTAAATAATTATTATTATATCGGAACATTTCTTTAGGCTTTGCTAATGCTTAATTTCCATTTGCAGTAGTGCACTTATATTACCCTAAATAAGTGATAAACAAACTTACGATCGCATTCATTATTACGTCGTCAACAAACCTCGTGGGGCCTTACGTTTAATCTTCGCTCGGAAGCCCTACAAAACGGGGTATATAGAAGTGTTCAACAAGCGGCTATATAAATCCGTGACCGGTTTCCATGGCAACGCGCCACGTCGAAGGACCCCTAAAGAACTCGAATCCCAAGCAGCGATGTCAAACATTTGCTCAGCACTCGAGATCATAACAAAAATCGTTTACTCAGCAATACAATTAATTTGTTAATGAAACACGAAGTGCGAGCTTGTCCGACAAACAGGCTCGACAAATACCTCCGCGAGGAGATATACGCGACGCTAGATTCGTCATAACGCGGAGAGCGTAGCCGACGTATAGCGACATTTCGATACCCTTATTTGCAAACCTAATAACTCCTTTCTTTTAAATTGAATGTCGATACCGACAGAATCTAGATGAGATCTAGAATCATCTGGTATCAAAATTAAATTAAAATCTAGTGGTGTTATTAGGTTTGCAAATCAGGGTATCGATTTGCGACACGTTGGACTTACAAATATTTTATATTACGCAGAAAGCTTAGTGCGTTTACATGTGAAAATGGTATTGAAATGATGCTCAATCATAATAAATAAAAATCTATACTATACAATAATATCATATATATTTTGTTTGTTCGTTTGTAATAAATTGACTCCGAAAGTACTGGACCGATCTGAATAAGTCTTTCATCAATAATTACGTTATTTCTGAGTGTTATAGACTACATTTTATCCCCTTATTCCTGTAGGAACGGGAACTAATGCTTCTACTTATACTATTTAATATGTAATAGGTACATCAACAGCAAATCTATTAATGATTATGTTCCGGCCGTGACGTCATTAGAGGCTTAATTAAAACTATAGTTGGAAGGCTTCGGAAATGTACTAAAGTGAAACTGGCCGGAATAAAGTAAATTGATGTTTTGTCGACTATTTACGGTTCGATTGCCGTAAACGTGAGATATCGTATTATTTAATACCAATTTGGTCAATAAGCAGTAATTGTAAGGTGTTTATACGTGTGCCAAAATGAGTAATCTTATATATAAAATTCTCGTGTCGCAATGTTAGTTACCATACTTCTCTGAAACGGTTTTACCGATTTTTATGAAATTTGATATGCATATTCAGTAGGTCTGAGAATCGGCTACTATCTATTTTTCATATCCCTAAGTGATCATGGGAACAGGAACTACGCGGGTGAAACCGCGGGGTTACAGCTAGTTTAACTATAAATTAATCTAGTTATCTTAGTACTTACATGCTCTGTTTAGTTAATGTATGCTTGTACTTTTTACTTATACTTTGGATCGTATAGAATGTCTTAGTGTTATAATTATAATTTATTTGTTTTATTATGTGTATCTAGTATTTTGAACATCTTTGACGGTGGGAGGAGGTAAATATCTGGCTTGAAGCCGCAGCCTCCCGGAGGACGCTCAATAAAAACAATACGAGCCGCTGTTTGCGTCAAACCTCCGTGTTTTTGTACTATTTATTTGTAATTGTGGTGGCGGATCATTTTCATGGAGGAAAATTATATAAAGGCATTTAGAAGGCTTTTGTTTATAGACTGTTAGGTACTTGGTAGGGATCGTTATTTTGAGAAGCCACGACCTTTCACAAAATGATAATCATTTGTTTCAAGATGTAGGTATTATTAACTTCAAATTTATTCGTTATTAAAGAATGGCAATATAACAATCCGGCCAGCTGGTTTACCTGATGGTGATTTTTTATGTACTTGATGTACCTACATCAAAAGATTGTGTTGCCAGTATTATATACTGGTAGGAAGGTAATAAAGGCTCTATTTTCGTCAACAACCAGGGTTGCCACATCGTAAGCAATAAAACCAGTCGACAGGAAATGTCACTCAAGCTCACAAATGAAATTATTAAACAAGTTCCTCGAATAAAAGAGCAAAATAATATGACACGCGTTCGGCCATCAATAGGGGCCTCCGGGAAGGCCTCTGGGTAAATAGGCCTCTCGTTAGGCCCGTCCGGTCGCGGTATTAATTATTTTCCTGCTATTTTGTATTTTCTATGAGGCCGGTATTATTAGAAGAAACAAATTATGTATCTCTTTTCATGATGTTTTGAATGGTTCCCGTTTTTGTGTGTTTAATGAAATGCTCCAGGAATTTTAGGGAAATAACAATATTGAAATACGTCCGTTATTGTTCTTTAATAAAATACAAGAATGTTTGTTCTCGTATTAGATAATAATTAGAATAAGCGTGTAATGGCAATACATATTTTTTTTAAAACACGGATGTAATTTTTAAGGAAATCGTTTTCGTATTTTAATATGTTCAAAGTATTTTTTGGGTATTATTTACTTAATTAACAGGTGGGTTGGGTATTCTTTATCATTTATGAAAGTTATATACGTTGGTATATAACTTTCATAAATGATAAAGAAGGTTCCGCTCGGCGGTTTCACCCGCGTTCCTAGAGAGCCTGCAATTTCCCAAATTTCCCTAGATAAAGGGAGGGTATCTAAGCTATTGTCTAGAGCTCGAAGGTAGGTTCTGCCAAATTCCATTAAATCGCTAGTGTTTCGGGCGACAAAGCGTAACGGACAGAGTTCAGACAGACCGTCGTATTTATAATATTAGTAGGGATATTTACATTAAATTTGTATAAATTAAATTTGTGTATATGTATAATATGTATTAAATAATGAACAGAAATACATAAAAATCAATTCATTGGAAAAATAAATAACATTGAAGTAATACTATTTATATGAAAAGGAAATTGAGCATAATATAAATAATATAACCTTTTTCATTCCCATTAATAAATAAGTTACCTAAATCTGCCCACGTCCTACCCGTCAAGTATTGTAGCAGCTTACTGGCTCTATTCAGTAATGTAATATGACATCAGCTCGTCAATTTCAGTGTGGTTCATTCTCTGTCCCTCTCGAAAACTATGGTGCTACATGAGAGGTCCGCTGCTCCGAAAATCACTTAGCTCTCGCCCGCGATCGTATTAGTGTACACGGGCACGGGAACGGGAACTACCCACACAGTGCGCGGTACTCGAAACTCATTAATTAAATACCAACTCAATATTAATATACATTAAGGTAAATCTTCACAGAATATTGCGAGGTCGACGGGAAAATTAGAACGTTTAATGAATGGAATTGATATACAACTTTTTGCCTGCGATGTCGCTCAGTCGAATAAAGTCGATGCTCAACAGGGTGTAATTTCGTATTTTGAAGTCAGAATCGAGTTTTGATTTGTTAATTAGTAGCCTGGTTGAATTCATTCATTTCAAAAGTCTACCGCTAAGTATCTTATGGTGTATTCCACCAACAATCAGTCTGTGATCTGCAACACAGGTTTTACCTACAGCAGTCCCTATAATATTATTTTTAGACTAGATACATAAAAGTGAAACTGTAATAGATTTATAAGAAAATATATGTACAGCTTGTAAGCCAACAAATAAAATTGAGTTCTCTTCTATGTTGTGCGTGCTACTTCCGACCACAGTACATGACCGTGTTAGGCTTATAATCAATTTATGCATGTTTACATTGCCGGTATGTCCTATTAAATGAAGAAGTCTATGTAATTGTCGTGTAGAATCACAAGAACTAACACATAATTCTGCGACATTTCACGCACACAGTAATAAATATTCATTAGGAACAAACCAATTTCCCATTGTTCCAATAGTAACGGGACGCGACGCAAACACACCTACTTTAAACTCTCGACCCTCCTAATAAAAGAGGCCCAATACAAACAACTTTGGAATCTGTTTGTCAAAGTGGAACGTTTCACACACCCCGACAAATTACATTTATCTCCTAATCTATATATATAAAACAAAATCCCCGTCGCCTTTGTCTGTCTGTCTAATGGACACAAAAACTACTTCACAGATTTTCATGCAGTTTTCACCAAATTACGGAGTATTTTATGGGGAAGGTAATGTAAAATACATCAATTTGGACCCGGTAGGTGGCGCTAAAGGGCAGAACGAAGTCTGCCGGCTCCGCTAGTTTTAATATAAACCGCATTGATATATCACAATCAAATTAAGCATCAATCTGTTATATCCTTTCCTACTATTTACTCAATTATACATATGAAATTAACACAAAAAATGGTTTCAAGTTGAAATGGTACAAATAGATTAAGTTCTACATAGTTTATTAATAGTTTTTCACTATGAGCTATATGCCAACCAACAGTCGCTATTATTTTACACTAGTGGCTCCCCGCGGTTTCACCCGCGTTCCCGGGATAAAAAGTAGCCTATGTGTTATTCCAGAACATATTCTAGCTCTGTGCCAAATTTCAAGCAGATCCCTTCAGCCGTTGGAGCGTGAAAGAGTAACAAACATCCATACATACAAACTTTCGCATTTATAATATTAGTAGGATTCCACTAAATACCATACGTACCTATATTTTTGCCACGGAATAACTTAAACTTCAGGTATCGATCTAATTTACAAAATCGTAATTAACGTTAGGCGGTTGTATGACACGATCCACGCTAAATGAATTCGCGGCACTTGAGAGCACGACAAACATTTCGTCCACCGTGTGGAGGACTCTTAACGGCCTGTCGGCGGGACTCGACGGGACTCGATGAGACTCGACGAGACTCGAAGCGACGCGACGGGACATTGTTGCTTTATAAGTCTTATGTCTCGTTATTGAAATAATAAATCTGCCAACATTAATTGGTAGACAATGCCAATTTATTAAACAAGTACATAGTTAAACGTAGCACCAGCTAATGTTATATCTGTGGAAAGTTTTCTAAACGTATTTGATATTAGGGTTTAAAAATTCATAATCATCTCGTTGGATATATGTATGATGTGTCTTATCTTGTCTTTATGTGTCTTGTCATGTGTTGTAGATGATTTTAGTGCATATAGTGATAAGAAATAGAGGTAAGAAATGGGTGACTGCAACCCATGTCGAAGATAATTATGTACTAGTGGCTACCGTGGTTTCACCGGCGTACCCGGGAAATCTTCCATTTTCACTGGATAAAAAGTAGCCTATGTCCTTTCTCAGGCTCTAGACTATCTGCGTATTAAATTTTATTTCAACCGGTTCAATAGTTTTACCGTGAAAGCGAGACAGACAGACAGAGTTACTTTCGCATTTATAATATACACCCAACACGTGACGTTTTTTTTTACTTAATGTCGCTAGAGCCAGCTGGATAATATTAACATGATGTAGCTGTAGAATAGTCCTTAAAAAGATGTAATAAAATATATCAAAGTAATTTAAGCTTCGTACATTTTTCGCTCTGGTCTTCCTCGAATGAATAAAGTTCTAAATATATGCCGAAAGTTTCAGTTGAAAGCTCATTAGTGTAGAAGCAGTTTCTGAATGTGAAATATTAAATACTACCACTGAGTAATGCTATGAACGATTCATCAAGAATATCAAGTTTAAATTTAAATCTTTTGAACGTCTTACATTTATGAATGTTATAAGATTTTGTCCGAGGGTCTGATGTAGAAGAGAATAGTAACCTACTGACACTGTAAACACGATCGCGATTTGTAGATTTTTGTAAACTTTTCACGTAACAACGGGATTTCGAATAGTGTACTGAATTAATACATTATATATACATATTGTAAGGGGCAAGTTTGAATTACCCCTTACTTGGTGGTTGTAGCGGTGGATCTCCTCTTCTTGAGCAGGGGTCGAAGGTTTTCTTGTTGAGAGAAACTACTTGTAGGCTTGTTGACTGAAGACTATATTTTTACGACTGTGGTCATCTCAAACCCCCCTGAAGGGGTTTGCGGAGCCGGTTCCGGGGCTATGCCCCCTGCCCGGGGTTTCAAGCGCCGCCCGTTAAAACGGGTGGGTCCTTGGGTGTGTGGGCGTCGGTTGGGATTTACTTCAGCCGGAGGGGTGCGCCATCGGGGCCGCGGGCGCTCCGGAGCGAGGTCCCGAGGGCGGGGCTTATCCGAAATTGGACATGAGCTCCCCCATGCCTCTCAGGACCACTTTGGCGGGGTCTTCCCCCGCCCTCAGTGCTACCAGGACTCGGTGTAGTACATCAATGGCGGCCTCCACTACAGCTAGCCTGTCGCTGCTGATGCGTGGAGGCCTGCCCTCAGTGGCCGCCGTGATGGTCGCCGGCGCTTGTGCCGGTCGGCGAGGGTGGTGCGGCTTCTGTGCCGTGGTGTTTGTAGTCGCGGGGGGCGGGGCCACTGGGGCTTGAGTCCTGGGCTCCTCCTCTTCCACGGGGCGGGGCTTTTTGCCGCGGCGCCTCCTCCGGCGTTTTTTGGTGGTCGCGTCCGGTCTTGAGGTGCTGCCGCGCGCGGTAGGTGCGTTCGCGGCCGCCATGAGTGAGGTACTCGGCCTCTCATGTTCTGGTACCTCTAGTCCGGGGGCGGGTATGGGCTCAGCCGTTCGCCGTTCTCCCCCAGAGATGGCGACCGTGCCGGCCCGTTTGTTACGGGCCTCTTTCTTCATAACTGGGCAGCTAGAATGGTTTGCTGGGTGGGGACCTCCACAGTTTGCACAGGTGGCCGGCACTTCGCGGGCCCTCTTGCAATCCCGGGCCGCGTGCTCCTCGCCACAGCGTACGCACGCCTGCCGCCTGTGGCAGTTGTGGCTGCTGTGGCGGAACTGTTGGCACCTGTGACACTGGCTAGGTCCCGCCTTAGCTCTCCAGGCCTCTATCCTGACACCGGGCATACAGAGGAGCTCATCTGTGTCATATATGCCCGGGGTGAGGCCCGGAGTGCGCCTCAGTATCGCCAGGAATATGCAGCCCGGGCGCCCGCGCCTGGCGCGTATGGGGCGTACATATTCCGGCTCGTAACCGCGCGCGGAGAGTTCGGCTGTGATGTCGGCAGGCTCGGTGTCCACTGGCAGCCCCCTAATGGCCACCTTTAGGCTCCGTTCCGCCGGCAGGGAGTATGAGAACCACGAGACGTTCTCCGTTCTCTCCAGCTCGGTGAGGTACCGCTGGATCAGTCGGTACTCGTGGTCCTCTAATGGCGTAAACTTTACACCCTGCCCGAAAGGGCGGGCGTTTGGTGCTCGGCCTAGTTTGTCCTTGAGCGTCCGGAAATGGGACGCCCAGTTCGGCATCTTTTCAACGACTAGCGGGGGGTAGCGATTCTTGCTCCCCCCTGCGACCTGTCCGCCCTTCGTGGCGTCCTGGACAGTGGCCGGTGCGCTGGGGGCTGTCTGGCTCGATGTTCCGGGCGTGGGCGGAGGGCTGCTTCTCGCGACCGCCTCTGCGAAGGAGACGGTCGGCGTCTTCGGGGTGGTTGGCGTCGGGGGTTGGTCAACGGCGAGGCGGGTGCGCTTCGGCTCGCGCTGTTGTTGCGGCGTCGGTGCTGGTGCTGCCATCTGTGTAGGACAGTGGCGTTTTGTCTCAGTCGCACGTACGCGTGCGCTGTCTCCCTCTTCCTCCTCCGGGCTGCGCGGTCTGCGGCTTCGGACGGCGGTGGCGGGAGTGACGGGGGTGAGTGTGGCGGCGGAGGTGGTGAGAGGGCCGTTTTTGAGGGTCTCTCCCTTTGCCTTCAGACTTGCCATCACGTCTAGCCAGAACTCCCCATGGAGTAACCCCTGGCTTTTTAGGTGCTTTGCCGCTGCCAACTCGGCCTTCCAGCCGGCGATGGCGGCGGGGATATCAGCGGGGAGCGGTGTGCGGAAGGGTGTTCGGGGCGCGTCGTCTGCAAAAAGCTCTTGCCATCCTGGCTGGCTGTTCAGCCACCTGGCAAGCGACGACGTCGAGCTGTCCCGCGACGGCGGCGCGCCGCTCGAGGCGCGGCTTTCGGGCCGCGAACGCGTCGGCTGCGCGCTCGCGGGCGCGGGGGGCGGTAACTGCTGAGATGCAGGGTTTTGGGTGGCGGTCTCCTGTCCGGGAAAGTCCGTCTCCATGATGAATCTCTCCCAGATCTCCGAGGCGGTCGATCCACTCCGCGACAGCGGCGCGCGGCTCGAGGCGCGGCTTTCGGGCCGCGAACGCGTCGGCTGCGCGCTCGCGGGCGCGGGAGGCGGCATCTGCTGTGAGGCAGGGTGAGGGGTGGCGACGTGCGGCGCGGGGGCAGACGGGGCCTGCGGCGAGGCGGCTCGCACGGTCTGCGGTGACGCGGCGCGGAGGGCGGTCGCGGTCGGTGAGGGCACCGGGCGCGGCGCCAGGAAGGGCGGCGTGGTGCTCCTCAGCGCCGGGACATATGTCACCGACACTGCTGGTGAGAGGGGTGAGGCTCGCGTCTGGGTCAGCGCGGGCGACACTCTAGACGGGCGGTCGGAAGGCGCGGTCACGGTCGCGGTCGCCTGCAACGGTGCGGCGTGCGCGTTCCGGGTCGCGGCTGTCGTGGTGGTGGTAGGCTGCGGGGCGGCGGTGCGCTCTCGGGCGGTCGGACCGTCAGAAAGCCTGGCGGTCGGAACGCCCGGACGGGCGGCTGCAGCTGGTGCACGGCCTGCGGCGGCTCTGGAGCCGGCGGCCTTCTGGTCGGCGGCAGAGGCGGACTGCAGGCGTGGGCGCGAGTTTCCTCGGCCCGACGTCGGCTGTCGGCTGCTCATGCCGGAAGGTGTAGTGGCGTGGTGTGGGAGAGTGTCCTCCGAGATCCCTAGCGTCCCATCACCTGGTGGGACGCTGGCGTCGGTCTTTGAGGGGCTCCCCTCCGCGCGTGGCGCGGGCGCAGGTAGGACGGCTTCGAGCGAAGTCGGCTACGGTCGCGTGGGGGATTCGAGATCCGTTCGGAGGGTCGCTCACAGCTACTCGGCTACACGGTACTTGGACTTTTCACTTTTCGCTGGAACGGGACACTTGGCACTCCTATATTTTTACGGCCAAAACTGGCAATTTATATTCCCATTTTACAGTTTGCAAACGTATACTCAGACATCGCGCTAAGACAATTACCAGTGTGCGAGCGAGAACGTTGCGGTTTAACTATTCTAACATTAGCGGTTTGACTACTCTAACATTAGCGCTAGTGGACTGTACATTTATTTATTATAATTCTTATATCTATTATCTGTTATCTATTTACTATATACAATATTATTAACTTATTCTATGTCGACAACATCTCTCCCGCCGCTGCTGTTCCAGCTGATCCCTGGGTGTTGGCGGCAGGACTGGTTCCCTCGGCGCTCCTTATGATTGCCAGCTTCTTTGTAGGCCGTCGCAGGATCCCTCTGGTTGTCCGCACGTCCACCGCACGAACTTCGCCGTCTGGTCCCGGGAATGTCGCCACGACTATTCCCCGTGGCCACACGTTGCGGGGTAGATTCCCGTCGGCTATGAGGACGAGGTCGTCGATCTTGATGGCCCCGTTCGTTGCTCTGGGCTCCCGCCGGTGTTGCAGCTCGGGTAGATACTCCCGTACCCAGCGTGCCCAGAACATGTCCGCCAAGCGTTGACTGGTCCTCCATTCCTTGTGGCCGGCGACATCCTTTTCCACGAAGGCTCCTGGTTGCGGTACACGTGACGGCCCACCTAGTAAGAAGTGGTTAGGCGTCAGCGCGTGGTTGTCTTCTGGTAGCATCGAGACGTGGGTAAGCGGGCGGCTATTGATGGTGTGTTCTGCCTCGGCGAGCAGCGTAGCGATCACCTCTTCCTTCGGTGCGCGCTCACACAGGGTCACTTGAAGTGCAGTCTTGACGCTTCTCACGAGTCTCTCCCAGGCTCCGCCCATAAAAGGTGCACCGGGCGGGATGTAACGCCAGCTAATGGCGCGTACGGACGCCTCTTCTTGCACTGCTTCTTCAGCTGCACGCCGGAGTTCACCATCAGCACCCTTGAGGTTGGTGCCTTGATCCGACCATATCTCGGTGGGGCACCCGCGCCTCGCAATGAAGCGGCGCAGTGCCATAACTGCAGAGTTGATGTTGAGGGTGCTTACTAGCTCCAAATGAACTGCCCTTGTAGTCAGGCAGGTGAATAGGGCGCCGTATCTTTTCTGGTGTGTTCGACCGACAGTGACGGTCATCGGGCCGAAGTAGTCCAGGCCTGTGTAGGTAAAGGGTCTCTGATGGTGCGCCAATCGACTCGGCGGGTGGTTGCCGGTCGATGGTTGTGCTGGCGCCGCTTTTCTTAAGCGGCACGCCTGGCACAGCTGTATCTCTGAGCGCACAGCGTTGCGGAGACGGAGTACCCAGTAGCACTGGCGGACTTCGTTGGCGGTCGTTTCGAAACCACCATGGTGAAGACGGGTGTGAACCCATCTGATGTACAGTCGAGTCCACTGGTGATTTCCATCGATGACGGCCGGTTCCCGTTGAGTGTCACTGATGTCGGTTGCGGCGGCGATTCTTGATTTGAGGCGTATAAGACCATCTTCATTCAGTATCACGGCGAATGGTGCTAAACGACTGGTTGATGACAACCGCTTGCCCTGTCGCAGGTTGGTGATCTCTTCCGCAAACAGCTGTTGTTGCTGTGCTGTCACCCACAATTTCTCTGCGCGGTGCATGTATCGTGCTTCCATGTTGATGAACTTTGGCACATGTTTGTCATCACCTTGCATTCGTCGCACAGTTTTTCCTTTCCTCTCGTTCTTACGCCATGCCGGATCCTTCTCCTGGTTCTTGAGTGTCCGTTTATATGTCATAAACGTGCACTGTTTCTTCTGACGCATATTGTCGATGAACTGTAGTACACGTGCCGTTGTCCTTATGAGACGCATGTAGCTGGAGAAGCGGGTTACGTCAGGCAGTGCTTCGGACAGGTTCAATCTATTTTCTTTGGCGGCCAGGACGCGTTCTTCACCGGTGGGTTGTTCATCGTTGTTTTCCGTTTCACGAGGCCATTCTTCCTCTGGTGAGTATAGGAACTCGGGGCCATGAAACCAACGATGATTGTGCGTGAAGTCTTCTGGAGTGTCCCTGGTTGCGTCGTCAGCGACATTGAGTTTGGTTGGTACCCATCTCCATTCCGCCGTTTTGGTTTCCTCTGCTATCTCGGCGACTCTATGCGCGACAAATGGCTTGTAGGCTCTCGGACCGGTGCGCAGCCATGCGAGCACTGTGCGGGAGTCCGACCAGTAGAAGCGACGGGTTGGCTTGATGTCGTGTTCTTCGACGGCGGTACGGGCGAGGCGACATCCCAGCACTGCTGCTTGTAGTTCCAATCGCGGAACCGATGTCACCTTGCTGATGGGTGCGACTCGTGCCTTCGCTGCGACGAGGTTCACGTGTGTCTGTCCTCCTGCGTTCGTGATGCGCCAGTATACTAAGGCAGCATATGTGGAGGAGCTAGCGTCCACGAATGTGTGAAGCTCGAATGACTGCGCCTGCGCCGGTATGAGGTAACAGCGCGGCACGGCCATCTGTGGCAACCTCTGGACATGTTGCATCCAAAGTTTCCAGACTTCAGCTTCCGGTTTCTTCAATGGCTCGTCCCAATTGATGCCGCTGCGCCAGGTGTCTTGCAGGATCCTCTTCGCTTGAATAGTCACTGGAGTAGCAAGCCCCAGTGGATCGAAGAGTGACATCACTGTGCGTAGTGCTTCTCTTTTGGTGGGTGTCCTTTCTCCTCGGAGTAGGTCCGCTGGGATTTTGTGTTGGCTGAGGTTGAATGTCAGCGTGTCTGGGCTAGGGTTCCAGACCATGCCCAAGATTTTTTCTGCATCTAGCTGGACCACTTCCTCTTTTCTTTCCGGTGAAAGTTTGTTCACTACCCTGGGTGCGTTGGACGCCCACCGTTGTAGGAAAAAGCTGGCTCGGCTGTGTATTAATGCCACTTGATTAGAAACCCTGATTGCTTCTTCCTCTGTATCAAAGCTCGTGATATAATCGTCCATGTAGTGATTCTTCACGATGGCTTCTGTGGCCTCCGGATATTGTTCCCGGAAACTTTCAGCGTTCTTATTCTTGACGAATATAGCAGTACACGGAGATGAGGTGGCGCCAAAGATTACGCTCTTCATTCGGTATTCTTCCGGTGGTCCCTCACGTCTATCTCCTCTCCAGAGGAAACGCTGCATGTCTCGTTCCTTTTCTGCTATGTCTATGCGCAAGAACATATCCTTAATGTCAGCGGTGATGGCTACCGACCGCTGCCGGAAACGCATAAGTACCCCTGGCAGGCTTTGAAGAAGGTCTGGCCCGGAGAGAAGGAGGTCGTTCAGAGAGGTGCCTCTAGTCTTCGCTGCTGCATCATGGACGATCCGAAGCTTTTCTGGCTTCATAGGATTTATCACGGCGAAGTGGGGCAGGTACCACAGTCTCTTCTCCTTATGTTCCGGTGCCTTTTCAGCGAAGTTATTCTGCAAGAGCACATCTATCTGTCGCTGGTACCGCTTCTTCATATTTGGATCTCGATCCAGTTTCTTCTCCACGCTGTGAAGTCGTTTCACGGCGTTGTCGTAATTTTCAGGAATTCTGGGGTTGTCGTTCTTCCACAGCAGGCATGTCTCGAAACCTCCCGCCGGTAGGCGCCTGGTGTTGTCCTCCAGCAGGGATAGTGCTCGCTGTTCCCCGTCCGTGTATGAGCGTTTTGGAGTTACCCCCAGTGACTCCAGGGAAAAATGTTCCCTCATGAGTTGTTCCATCTTTGTGCCTTCATCTTCACTGGTACACGCCGGTTCGCGCAGGCATGCGCGCATCACCCGCTGGCTGTTCTTGAAGTTGCTTCGGATGCCATGGAGTACCCATCCGAGATCGGTGCGCGATGCTACTGGCTCGTTCTTGTTGCCGCGCCGCAGGTCGTGCGTCAGCAATAGGTGCCAATTATCTTGACCGATCAGGATCGTAGGCACGCAATTGTCGTGTGCCACGTAATCTTCTAGGTCGCGCAGATGTTCAAATTCTCGCACCATTTCCCTCGGCACTGTCTGAGGTGACAGGTCAAGAGTTCTGATGGTTCTGGCTGTTATCTTGAAGTAATCCGAGTTGAGACCTTTGATTTGCAGTTGAATCCGATGCGACTGTTCCGCCTCAAGTCGCGCACCGCCAATGCCTTCAATGTAGAAGGACTCTGCTAGTCCCGTCGCGCCGATCTGTCTGGCCATTGCTTCTTCGATGAGGGTGCAGGTAGACCCATCATCTAGAAGCGCGTAGGTGCTGCATGTGCCCGTCGGTCCGGTCATTTGGACTGGGAGGACTTTCAGCATGGCCGTCGCTGTTGTGATTCTCTCTTCCCTGGTGGAGGTGACGACGACGGAGACTGGCTTCTCTTCCTTGGCTTGAAGTGCTGGGTTGTGTAGCAGCGGATGGTGGAAATGTGTGCACTCATCCTTGCCACACTTCTTCGGCTTGCATGTGTGGCGGAAACGTCGGACTTGGAGGCATCGGAAACATAGCCTGTGTGTCTTGGCAATCTCCCATCTTTTGGTAGGATCCGCTTCTTTCATATTTGGGCAGCCATCTGGTTGGTGACCCTCTTTCTTGCAGATGGGGCACGGCGTCTTCTTTGCTGAAGTAGTAGTTCGTTGTTCCTCAGTGAGGTATGTGCGGGCCTGTCGTTTGGGGTTGACAGGTCGCTCTGCTTCTGAAGTCTCTGCTGATGCGAAACTTCCACACCGTTCCGCGGTGCGCTCGAGGAAGCTTGATAGTTTCAGCAGGTCGGGTTCTTCTTCAGGGCGTTTGGTGATGAAGTCATAGTACTGGAAACGTAGTGTTGCCGGTATTTTCTCGATGACTGTTCGTACTACTTCAGGATTGTACAAATAGTGTTCTTTCTTCAATGCTTTGACTGTTGCCGTGATATTAGTCACTTGGGATGCGAAGATGCAGATATCCCTCGGTGACTCGGTAAGTTTGGGCAATGTCTTCAGCTTCTGTAGTTCGGCCATGACCAGGGCATCTGGACGGCCAAACCTTGCAGCAAGAAGTTTCATTACTGCTTCTGGTGTTGTTTCACCTATAAATAGGCATTTCACTGCATCCTTGGCGACTCCCTTGAGGCTTTTCCTTAGCTTCGCTAGTCGCTCATGATCCGTTAGATGAGTGCATGTTTGTTCATAGGCTGCCCTGAACGGCAACCAATCTCCTGAAGATCCGCTAAACGTAGGCAGCTCCAAGTTCTGCTTCTGCGTAATAGGATGAAGAGATCGCGCTGCTTGCGCTATGGCTGCGGCAAGATCCGAGTATTCAGACTTCAGGTCGGGTCTTGCAGCTGTCGTTGGGTTTCCGGCATCTTGGTTGTCTCGGTCAGAAGTAAGCTTCAACGGTGCGACGAGAGTCGGTCCCCAGGGTTCATCACGGCGTCGGTGCGCCTTAGATGAAACGATCATCCCTGGTACCTGTATATCACCTCCCGGCGTATTGCTTGACTTCTTCTTCAGACAGGCTTCCTTTGATCCAGTCTTGATGGCCAAGGTGTCAGTTCGTTCAACCCATGACTTCGTTCTTGAAATTCGTTCTGACTCCATATCTTCATCCTCTTGGTCGGTATCTTCATTTTCCAGTAGAGATAGTCTTAGTGCGGCCAGTTCTGTTTGCCGCATCAGCAACTCTTCTTTTGCCTTTAGGATCTCCCGTTGCCGGTTGATACTTGATCTTCTGGATAGTGCTGGTCTTGCTGTGATGTCCACACCGCTCCTGAGTGTTGACTCCGATTCTGCAACTTCCGATTCCGCTCTGCCCGTCGTCGTTGTGTGTGAGCGCGTCGCCGTTGAGTAGGACCCGTAGTCGGCGATGCGGGGGGCGCGGCGCGGTGCGGGGGGGGCGGCTGTCGCGGGGCCGCCCGAAACGGGGCCGCCCGAAGCGGGGCCGCCCGAAGCGGGGCCGCCCGAAGCGGGGCCGCCCGGTGCGGGGCCGCCCGGTGCGGGGCCGCCCGGTGCGGGGCCGCCCGGTGCGGGGCCACCCGAAGCGGGGGGGCCCGTTGCGGGGCCACCCGAGGCGGGGGGGGCCGGTGCGGGGGCGGCTCCCGGTGCGGGGGCGGCGGTACCGGCGGTCCTAGTGCCGGCAGCCCTGGTGCTGGTGGTGGCTGCTGCAGCAGATCCTGTTCTTGACCCGGCGTCTGATCCATCTTCCACTGCTCGTTCGCTTCGGGTCTTCACCATGTCGATTTTCTTCCTGAACGAATAGTTCCAACAATTCAGGAATGCTGGTAAAGGCGCGGAGAGCTTGCTGGTGTTCCACTGGATTCGGCTTCTGAAGGACCAGATGTAAGGGGCAAGTTTGAATTACCCCTTACTTGGTGGATGTAGCGGTGGATCTCCTCTTCTTGAGCAGGGGTCGAAGGTTTTCTTGTTGAGAGAAACTACTTGTAGGCTTGTTGACTGAAGACTATATTTTTACGGCCAAAACTGGCAATTTATATTCCCATTTTACAGTTTGCAAACGTATACTCAGACATCGCGCTAAGACAATTACCAGTGTGCGAGCGAGAACGTTGCGGTTTAACTATTCTAACATTAGCGGTTTGACTACTCTAACATTAGCGCTAGTGGACTGTACATTTATTTATTATAATTCTTATATCTATTATCTGTTATCTATTTACTATATACAATATTATTAACTTATTCTATGTCGACAACACATATAAATATAATGCTTTCCGTTTCTAGTATTAATCTTAAAGAACCATGTAGGTTTTTCTATGGTCTATGTTAATGAGACATTCTAAATACCACTGGAATATAATATGAACAACTGTGAAAATACTTTCAAGACTATATTTATAAAATTGCGTCAAGATAATTAGATTATTTAAATGCTTCAATTAAGACATTTCAGAGGCTCTTAAAGAATCTCTGATAGGTTAAAGTATTTTATTTCATCGCTGATATTGTTAATTACTTGTGTATATAATCTGTAATATATCATAATCTCTACCTCTTATGATCAACATACAGGTTGCAAGATCTTAATTATTTAATGAACAAATCAGAGAAAATCAATGGGCTGTGTTCAGCAGTAAACTGGCTGACAAAAAAACTCAAAATCCCACAAGTCCCCACCGAAACGGGCGATATTATTTTGTTTTTCATAGTCCTTATTCAAATCGTTCGCAGATTCGAGCAAGATTACACACATTGAAATCGCACCAAACAAGGACATAACTAGTTTAGGTAAACGCCACATAAACGGAGCCACTTCACACCAACAGTTTCGCAAATGTAGTGTCGCGACCGCACCGCCTCGCGCGGCTCGCGCGCCTCGTGGAGTCGTGGCTCCCAAATATCGTATTCTAACGTATCAATTTGCATACAACTCCTTACGTCCTTTCCCTGCCTTTTAGTAGTTGTTGAAGAGTACTGTGACAGGCGGAGCGGGAGCGGGACCATGGGCGGAAGCGGGTTATGCTGACATGGTGAAGGTGGTACAAGGTGATTGTTTATACGCTAATGGATGAATGAAGTTTGCATAGCATGTGGCACATTAAAAAGTTATAATAGTATAGTTAAAACAGTAATGCAAGTGTTACAATAATGGAAATCCTTTTAGTTTTTTATATAGGTATACCTATTTAACATTTTGGCGTTTTTAAAATATCTACATATTAACATTTTTAATCACTGACCATGCACCCTAAAAAGAGAAATAAAGTTAACCCCTCACCTTTTCCCATTTTTTGACCAAAATAAATGCGTGAAAACCCCACCATAAAATACTCTATATAATATTCACGTCGGGATATATTTTACAGTAAGTTTGGTCGTAAATTAAATATGCAGCCGAACGACGAGCACTAAGGCCGCGGCCGAAGGGTCGCTCGTAAGATTATATAGTCGTGAAGAGGCTGTCCCGTACAGATACGGTGTCCGGGTGTCCGGGTTGTCCGAGCCGTGTGACACTACCTCTATTATACTAATGTCGGCCAGGACTACGTTACGTCGCCCGTGTGTTTAAGTTTCAAATTGTGAAAGGTTCATGTTTAAATATAATTTGAGAGAATAAAAGAAAAGAAGAAGAAGAGAAGAAAAGAGAAATAAAATATAGTAGAGTAGGTAGGTACTGGATCCACTGTCTAATTATCTTTATTAATACTTCAAATGGGTTGTTTAGTGATCTTTGCATATGAAAGTCTCGGAGTATGTTCCCAATTATGTAATACAAAGAGGTCAATTTATTAAACCATTCATAAATTTAAATAAAATGTCTACAATTAAATCATAACGATAAATTTCACATACTGATGACGTCTGTAACGTGACAGTCGAAGAATTTCATCCAAATGTAATTTAAATAGTTACTTTGTTAAGAACAAACGTTGTACAAAGGCGTATAACACCCCACTAGCAGCTAGCTCTAACTCTACGAAATACACACATAACTGTCGGAGTACATGTCCAAGTTCCCAACTCCCGAACAGCAAAAACTTGTTAATGTAAGACCCGAAATTTCATATTCACCCCCCTCCCTAGTCACCCCCCCCCCCCTGCACGAGGCGTGAGCCTTCGTCCATCGATATTGTGTATAGTTGGGAGTTTTTATAACTCCAAGTTATGTCTATGATGTATGATGCGATAGCGAGACTTTGATTCTTGCTTTTAATTTTTAATTCTTTTGGTTGTTATCAACCCTTTTTACCATGTACGAGCATATGTATGTCTTGTAAAGCATTTTGTTTAAAATATAGTTGTGGTCGCCCACAGGAGGCAGGTTTTCGTCTGTTTGTACAAAAAAATAATTATATTAGCTATCTGCTAGGTTTCATAGGTTATCTGTGAAATTTATGCCAGGATATTTATTATTATTGTTACGATTTCAAATCGGAATCACAAAATTTAAATGCAATTCAATAAAGTATTGTAATAGTTCTAAATGGTTGGCAAGTGGTCGCGTGGCGTGGCCGAGTGCCGGCGCTTATCTGCCGCTCACTACTACAAGCGGCACGTATTTTTACACAAAACCATTTTAATATAGTTATGCCGGGCACCGGTCCCGCAACCTGCCAAACCCCACTGCCATGCCACTGCCACTGGCACCGGCACAAGCGCTGGCATGTAGAGATTTATTTTGCCAAATGCAATCGCCATTTAGAAACTGCACCGTGGTATAATAATTTCAGAATTCACCGATATTTTCAATCTACCGCATTTTACTTTAATTTGTCCATGAACTAGATCTATATTATTTACGTACGCTGGATTTTACAAACTATGTATTTCACCTTTCAAGCTAGAATTAATAAATAGGTAAAACACATGATCATTTGGTCGAATATGTATGTTTAGGAGGGGAACCGAATAAGCTAGGATACCTAACTGCACCAACCAGCCCTTCTAGATCTAGAGCTCGTAAAGCGCGGGATCTATCGACCATCGATTCCCGTTTCCGGGATACGCCGGTCCCGGGAACGCGGAGATAACTCTGTATCCGGGGAGAATAACAAATGAACACGCCGCCATATCGTCACCGCGTCGCACCGCGAACTGATAAAGTGTTATCATTATTAATGAGCGCACGTTTTAATAACATCATTAAACCACTCACGGGTCGCGATTCTGTTAGATAAAACTAAACTTTACACACTTATAAATAAAATTATGACTTCGAGGCCAGTAGAATTGGAGGCATATGATATTGCCTAAAAGCCGTGTTGGCTCAGTTGGGAACGCGACAACTCACGATCATGAGGGTGCAGGTTCAAACCCATGGCCCGTACCTCTGAGTTTAAAAACTTACATACGGATTCACACCACTGGCTTAATTCGGTGAAGGAAAACATCGTGAGGAAACCTGCATGCCCGAGATGTCACAATTAAAGGCATGTGAAGTCCGCCAATCCGCACTAGGCCCGCGTGGTGGACTATGGCCTAAAAATCCCCTCGTTGTTAGGGGAGGCTCGAGCTCCTCGGTGGACGTATATGAGCTGTTGATGATTGATGATGATATTGCCTACATCACATATCAAGGTTGATCTCAAATAGGTACATTGACAAAACTAGTATTGCGAATTTACGAATAGTACTTAAACACCATTAGATACGTCTGCCTGTATGTCATCCTAATTTATAATAACAATTAAGTTAATCTTGACACTAATCGACTCGTTATAAATTCTACAACGTCATAATTTCAATTTAGACATTGCTCATAAAATTATGATGAAGGAAATGAATGTCGGCGAAATTACCCTATAGACTTATCATTAAATCTGAACGCAAATAAAAGTGTGTCACGATTTTACGAAGCCATTTGAATGTGAGCGGCGCAACAAACGCGCTCGACGCTCGTGTTAAGACGTCCCGACAAGTGCGGACAAATTGTCGCGCAATAATACTCCCCGGAGATTTATTACTTGTATTTGTTCCCGGATCGTGGAAGGACAAATTACAAACGCAACCAGTCCATTTTTGTTATTAACGCTCGTCGCCTTCTGAGACACGGAGGCACCGAGCCACCGTACCCGGGGCCACCGAGCCACCGCCCTGGACGCGGACGTATCGACGTCGTATATATATTGGATATTTGCAGAGATTACCTGCTAGTACAGTCAGCTAATAAAGTAACTGTATCTAAAATTACAATGGTTTAGGTGGCCTATAATTTTTACCGATTTACAACTCTAGGTTCTATTTTGCAGACTTTAATACAACAATTTTTAGGTTGGTTCATTTAAAATTTTAAAATTTAAAATTCACAACACGAACTCTGAGACAATAGCGACTATGACAGAAAAATTTAAACGTTCATTCTCTTTTCATGTAAAAATACAGAAATGCACTTGTCGAGTTATGTACTTTACAACTTTGTTCCTGCCGGGAAACAACTTTTTATATTTCTTTGTTTTTATAATATACCTACTTTAAAACACTATTATATAATGTACTAGCTGCATCCGCGCGGTTTCACCCTCTTAGTTCCCGTTCCCATGGGAATACGGGGATGAAATAACGTAGCTTTCTATTGGTGAAATAATTTTGATATCGGTTCAGTAGATCCATTGATTACTCCTCACAACCTCACAAACGATACCTCTTTATAATATTAGTGTAGATTATTTTCTTAAAGATCTGTTTCTTCATATGTTGCAAACAGTACTGTAAGCAATCTTGTATCAGCCGAGACGGGATGTATCCCCGCGCTGCTTTCCTTCTGTACTCACTCCTACCTACTCGTAATAAGATACGAGTCTATTAACTTGTATATCGAATGATTGATAGTATCGAACCAACTTTTGAAAGATAATTAATTTTAACAATACTTCGTCTATAATGTGCCACAAAGTTGTGTTACAATCTATTGTTTGTTGCTTACTGAGCTAAGTTTTTGCACGTAATTAGTGAAGTATTTTTGATCATCGCGTCATAATAATGCTAAACAATGAGACATTACTCTTTAATCCTTATCTACACTAATATTATAAAGAGGAAAGATTGTATTTTTGTATGTAACGAATAAACTCAAAAAGTACTGGACCGACTTTAATCATTCCTCTTTTCATTAGAAAGCTACATTATCACTGAGTTACATAGGCTATATTTTATCCTTGTATACCCACTGGAATGGGAACTACGCGGGTAATACCGCGCGGAGGCAGCTAGTTTAGTTATAAAAAAGTTTCACAGCATCAAGATAGTAAGTATCTACATAAAATTCTCGTGTTACAATGTTAGTTACCTCCTCCGAAACGGCTTTACCGATTTTTATAAAATTTAATATGCATATTCAGTAGGTCTTACAATCGGCTACTATCTGTTTTTGATACCGGGAACTACGCGGGTGAAACCGGGAGCGGCAGCTAGTATTATATGTATAAAAGAAAAAAATATAAGCAAAGATATACAGGTAGGTATTATTTATGTAAATCTCTCACTTATAATCTTGAGTGACAGTTCGAGTAAGCAGATGAGTTTGTTACTTAAAAGGGATCCCGACACCAAAATATTCCAGAATAATCAAAGACCCGAAAGGGATAAGTGAAGTTTATAAAACTAAGACAAAGGTTGGTCAAACTATAAATTTGGTGAATCTATAACCTTCTCCGAAAGTCGAGAAGAAATCGCGATCTTAGACCTTCCCCGCTGTGTATGAAATAACTTAATAAATCTTGTGCCGGGTCATCCCGGGACCTCTACCATCCGCAGCCAATTTGTTAAAACAATATTTTCTCAACTACTGTCCGTTTTTGCTTGCCAAATTGTTGGCCATTTTTATCATATTATTTCATTCCCCTTTTTATTACGCAAAAAGGTCAAAGTTGTTTTTATTAATCATGTTAGTAATATATGTTGGGACAAATGTTATCGAGTGCTCTACTTATAATACCGACAATAATTTAAATAAAACAATATTTATTTCTGATACATTACTGTATATCATATTTGCGTGGATCAACAAATATTTTAAATAGTATTCAATTAAATATAAACTTGTTTGTTTAATTGTGAACGACGTAATTGTATTGTCCGATAAACGAACAAAAACATTTCAATCAACCAATATTACATACCACGTTGCAATTCAATAACATTTATATTATTACATTTAGTTTTTCAATAATTGAAACAGATTATAACATAAAAACAATTGGTAATTTCAGATTCAGTCCAAATTAATAATATACTTGAGTTATTTATTTCGAACGTTATTTACAATTAAATAATTCCGATGTCGAATTATACTTCAATACCAAACTATTCATACCAGATAATTATAATTAGACTCACCGTCAAGTAAAAACAGGATCCGCAGGAGGAGATGACAAATCCTTTTCATCTTGATCATTTGACTTTTTTTCACTTACTAATTTATATGACTTAAATTAACGTCTTAGAGACAAATGGATTAACTACACGAATATTGTCAAAAACATTTACGAATCACAAACTTTAGCAAGAATTTTTTTTTCTAATAATGATAACAATTTATACGAGATCGGCTCCGGCTTCGAACGCTCGGCTCCGTAGCGGTCCGCTCGGCGCGCGGTCACATCGGCTACTGGCGTAGAGGCTCTACGCCGTAGCCGGCTACGAGATTGCTCATTATGCCAAAGTGAGTCAGGCAGCGTATTCACTACATTATTTCGTTTAATAAAGTTTCCGAGCTCGTGTATGCAGATGCGTTTACATAATGTTATGGAATTTTAGAGGGTTTGTGCTGAGCCTAGTGTGTGTGTGTGTGTGTGTGTGTGTTAAATTAAACGCGTAGAGGAAGCCGCCGCCGCTTCCTCGGTCGACGTTCGTCGGCACGGATCACAATAGACACATTTATGAAGCCTTCTCATGTTACGAGCTGTTTTTGAGCCACAAAAAGAATCTAGAATCGAGATTAAGAATATTTTTTTCTATTATTTAATAATCTGGTTTTAAGTAGTATATAAATATGTTATTCATGATGTTATTTAAAGTATAAAATTAATTATATTAAATGAATGCTACTATGTTACTGCGACTGTCAACGTCATTGTGGTTGCGGTGGTAAGTTTGAAAGTATTAATTCACTTTTAAACTACAAAGCTTTTTCATATCTTAGTTATTTAAAGTAATTGTTGACTAGTTATACAAAGTATTTCGTGATTTGTATATTTGTTGAGTGTTTATAACTTTGTATTATAATATTTTTCACTATTAAAGTCTTTTAACCTCTAATTATGATAATTGTCTGATAAAGTTATTCAAAAAAGTGTCTGACCAAACCGAGGTAAGTGACATTTATCTAATTTATCGCTTGAGTTGTATCTATAAATTATATGGAATACATCGAACGGCCAGATAATGTGATACAAAAAGCTATTAGTGGAGGCCTCTCAATAAAAAGAAGGCCTCAACTACGAGAGTAATTCGACAAAAACTATCGTTTGTTGTATTTGAGAATTTATCGCTAAGTATTAGGTAATATCATAAAAACAATTGGCATATATTTCACATAATATACCTATAGAGCATAATAAATTAATAAGAGCAGTGGTGACTCAGTTGGGAACGCACCGACTTACGATCATGAGATTGCTGGTTCAAATCCCTGGCCCGTACTTCTGAGTTAATAAAAAACTTACGTACCTACGGATTCACACTACTGGCTTTCGGTGAAGGAAAACATCTTGAGGAAACCTGCATGCCCGAAAGCCATGTGTAGTCCGCCAATCCGCACTGGGCCCGCGTGATGGCCTAAGTCCCCTCTATGTTAGGGGACCCCAAGCTCCTCGGTGGATACGTATATGAGCTGATGATGATGATTAATAATTACTATTACGTTATTCACATAAATAAACCTAATAACATCTCAATAAAAAAGTAACAAGTCAAAATTTTTACAAACTTATAACATCGACATACAACATAAACGTATGTAGTTCTAAGCCCTTTGCTAAGCTCTTGTAGGGTAATGGGCTTGAATAATAAGATATGCAATCCCCAACATAGTGAAGAGCTATTATGTAAGCCCTTGTCACGGAGAAGCCTCGGCCCTCGACCCGAGAGCCAGAATGCAACAAAGCCTGTAATTCAATCAATTGCACCACAATCAATTAGTGTATGCAAATTATACCCGGATTTAGCCCAGAGTGGGCTTCGATTACCATTCTCATCAGTCCGTCTGCGCCCAATCATCCGGGTCGCGATATGTACCTATGCTTTTAATTATTATAATATCCCAGGATCGACTTCACACAAGTTTATTTAGGCTTTATTTCTGAAAACTAAATACAAGTATAAAACAAAGTCGCTTTCTCTGTCCCTATACCCCACGTATGCTTAAATCTTTAAAAATACGCAACGGATTTTGATGCGGTTTTTTTTAATAGATATAATGATTAAAGAGGAAGGTTTATTTGTATAATAACATTCATTATAAAGTAGAGAAATATTGTAATTTTTTAAGTCTTATAATGTAATACGATCAAGTGACGCTAACGAAGTTATTAATAATAATTAAAACTTAATCTATTTATCTAACCTAACAGGTTTTCCAGGATAGTTATCAGCGTGTCCTGCGACTCATAGGCGTTTCCCAGCTGTTTCCACTCACTTCTATCACTAGACCAACTAGTTTTAGAACTAGTTTTCTTCACACATGCTTAACAGATCGCAGATCATGGTCATGTAACCAGATAGCTGATGGTTGATATGCTAAACACAGGATATAATTGTATGGATATAAATGTTTGAGTGAAAATCGATGCTGGTACAATTGGCATAAAATAAAATAAAATAATCACGATTTTTTTTTAATTCTAGAGAAAAAAAATACACTTGCTATAAAACATTTCAAGCGAATTTCATTCTATCTTCACTATCTTTAGCCGCTCTTAAGAGTATAACACTCCAAGAACTGCAGCGCGAGGGGAAGATAGCCACGACGCCATCTGCCCGGTCAGATCTGCATACTGTAATTGTCTGTCGGATTGTGGTTGCAATAGAAACTGCTTAGTTTGACCTTTATATGATACTTATATAACATTTTAGATTCCTTTTAATAGATGTGTCCGCTACACATACTTGTTCACAATAAATAAATATCCGGGGACATTTTTCACACACGGCCAATCGGATTCCTAAGTACATTCTAAGCTGCAAAATGAGCCTGTGTTATGGTAACCAGATAGCTGATATACTACATATACTACGTTTTTTTAATAAATACATATTATAGATATTTAAATCCAGACACAGAACAGACATATTCATGCATACAAATATTTGTCCTGGGTGGGATTCGAACTCGCGTCCGGCAGCTTGAGAGAGAGGTCACAAACCACAAATCCAACCGGGCTGTCACTATATTATTGACAACGTGTTTAGTTGTATGTTATTGATTGTCTAAACAATGATTTAACTACAGACTACTTAACAATAGAAATACAAATAGTATCAAACAATAGAATTACACTTCGAATATACTTCAGTATTCTCTATTACTCTAGCGGGGGCGTCTCGACTTCAGAGTACCAACCTCTCACATGATTCTGTAGTGAGCGACAGAGACAGAGCATAGAGGAAAGTCATCGAGCTAGTTTTACTTAACGGAATAGATCTCAGGTTGTGCCATAATTCATAGCCGGCCAGTACATACAAAGGCCCCGCGTCGTGGCCTAAGTTCCGGGCCCACTGGGGACGAGATTAGTTGTGACGTCACTGGGGCCCATAACTCAATTGCTCTATCTCCAGGACACTTGTCCCAAACTAAGTATAGCTTGTACTGTGGTCACTAGTTAAATGTAAGACGTTTTAAATACATTACTGGTTATTTAGGTATACAGCCTTTCAG
Source organism: Thyatira batis (assembly GCA_905147785.2). Taxonomy (NCBI): domain Eukaryota; kingdom Metazoa; phylum Arthropoda; class Insecta; order Lepidoptera; family Drepanidae; genus Thyatira; species Thyatira batis. Next base: position 7,370,671 of record LR990510.1, read on the forward strand.
AAGGTATTTTAAAACCAGGCATGCTGAATTACCTGATAAACAAAAACACCAACAACTCACCAGATTTACAGCAAAATAATAACGGTAAAATATAGCAATTACCGCCCCCCTCTCACAGCGTCAACATACAACAATCACTATCAGAACATCAAACTCATCTTCCAAGCCGGCTGGTCACCGTGGAAGATCATGACCAAAACCCTCCAAACAACCCTCCAGAGAACAAAACAACCCCACAAAAAGTATACATCCTTACATACAACGTAAGATCACTTTCATCATATGAACGTTTGTTAGAGCTAAACGAAGCGCTCAAAGGAATTAAATACGACATATTAGGATTAGCCGAAACAAGACGCATTGGAAACGAAATCGAAGATCATGAAAACTTCATTTTCTGCTATACAGGCCACACGCCTGGAAGGCATGGCATAGGTTTTATAATTAAACGCCATCTTAAACACAATATAGAAGGCCACCTCGGTCTTTCTGAGAGAGTAGCACTGTTGAACCTGAAATTCGAGAGTTCCAGCTTGTCCATCATTCAAGTATATGCCCCTACCGCACAAGCAAACGACGATGAAATCGATAACTTTTATACGATAGTAAATAGGGCAATAGAACTAGCACACAAAAACTTCATAATAATGGGCGACCTAAATGCCAAAATTGGGATACCACAAAACGAGGAGCATCTAATCATGAAATCACATGGATATGGAATCAGAAACGAGAGAGGCCAAAGACTAATCGATTATGCCAGTGAAAACAAACTGTCAATTATGAACACTTTCTTCAAAAAAAAAACTAAAAATAAATGGACCTGGCGATCACCAGATGGAGCCAGCAAAAATGAAATCGACTTTGTGCTGTCTAGTCGACCTCGTATGTTCGAAAACATAGAAGTACTGAACATTAACTACCCTTCAGACCACAGGCCAGTAAGGGCTACAATATTATATGATACACATTTAAGAAAAAGTAGAACAAGTTTTACTAGCTGTCAACATAGTACAATAACAAGCGAGAAAGAAATCACCAAGTTCAAAGAATACCTAAACTCCTACATATCGCAAGATCAAATATTCACCGAGCCTATTATCCCAGTCCAACAATTTTACGACAACCTAATCAAAATCATCACATCAAGCTTGAATAACGCACGAGTAGCACAACACCCAAAGAAAGTTCACAAAATATTTTCAGAGCGTACATTAAAACTTTTCAAAAGAAGACAAGACCTGCAAAAAAGTTCAAACAAAACTAGAGCAACAAGAAATGAAATTTCGGCGCTTTACAAGCTTGTCAACAAATATATAAAAAAAGATTACGCCGACTACAGATACAAAACTATTGAAAAACACCTACGACAAACTGGAAGCACCAAAAAGGCATACAAGGAGCTTAAACCAAATAAAACCTGGATAAAGGAGCTAAAACAAGGCGAAGCAACCAAAAATAACCGCTGCGATATCATCAGTATAGCGACAGAGTTCTACAGGGATCTCTATAGCACAAACGAGCCAGAAGACACCAACCACATGAACCAAAATAACAACAGCGACGGTAGCATACTAAAAATATCCCAGATAGAAGAAAACGACGTCATTGAGGCACTAAACCAACTGAAATTAGACAAAAGCCCGGGCTCGGATAATATAGCAAACGAGACCCTAAAGATAGCTGCCCCAATACTAGCCAGACCCATTACAAATTTGTTTAACTCCATCCTCGATTCTGGGGAGACACCCACCCAATGGTCGGAATCTAACATAATTCTATTATATAAGAAGGGCGATCCAAATGATATTGGGAACTATAGACCTATAAGTCTGCTGCCGAGCGCATATAAGCTATTTTCTACAATCCTAACCAAAAAAATTTGCTCCACATTAGAAATAAGACAACCCATCGAACAGGCAGGATTTAGAAAAGGATTCTCTACCATCGACCATATCCACACACTCGAGCTTCTCATTGAGAAATATGAAGAGAGAAACAGACCACTATACTTGGCATACATAGATTACAAAAAAGCATTCGATTCGGTGTCACACAGCTATATCTGGGAAACTTTGGCAACACAAAATGTGGAAAACGAATATATAAGAGTAATCAAAAGCATATACAGGAAGAATAAAACTAGAGTTAAACTAGAAACAGCCGGCTCCTGGTTCCCTGTGAAGAGAGGCGTAAGACAGGGGGACCCACTGTCACCTATACTATTTATAGCCATATTAGAGTCGATAATAAGCAAGCTAGACTGGAACGAATATGGCGTAAAAATAAAAACAAAACATTTAACCCACCTACGTTTCGCTGACGACTTGGTGCTGATATCAGAGAAAGGAAAAGATCTACAGCACATGGTAGAATCACTAAATAAAGCTAGCAAACTCGCCGGACTAGAAATGAACCGTTCTAAAACTATGGTAATGACCAACAGCACCAAGGTACAAATATACGTTGACAACGAGCCTCTCCTATATACCGAAAAATACATTTACTTAGGCAAGCAAATAAGCTTTGACAGACAAAATAACTACCAGGAGATTGAGCGCAGGGCACAGCTTACATGGAATAAGTATTGGAGCCTTAAAGAAATATTCAAGAGCAACATGCCAATCAAATTAAAGACTAAAGTCATGAATTCTTGCCTTATACCATGCCTGACCTATGCTTGTCAGACATGGAAGTTTAACAAAAATATAATAAACAAAATTATAACATGCCAAAGAGGAATGGAGCGAAGTATGCTTAACATAAAAAGAATAAATAAAATAAGACATACAAAAATACGCAATATCACAATGGCAACGGACGCCTTAGCACAAGCTCTTGGATTGAAATGGAAGTGGGCCGGACACCTGGCACGCCTCCGAGATCAAAGGTGGACAAAAACAATGACAGCATGGAGGGGGCCAGTGGGCAAAAGAAGGAAAGGAAGACCTTGCAACAGATGGGAAGATGAAATAAAAAGCATAGCTGGCCCAAACTGGATACAGAGGGCACAATCCAGAGAAGACTGGCTTAGTTTGGAGGAGGCCTTTACCCGAAGAGGGGTTCTAATAGAATAACCTCAAGTTTATTGTGTAGTCAACTACACTTATAGCTATCAAAATTCGAAAACTAAAAAACTACTAACTACTAAAATACTTAATTTTAAACTTTTTTTGTTAAACTAAAAAATACTAACTTTTAAAATTAACTTTCTAGTAGAAATAAAAGGCTTTTTTATTTTTATTTTATTTTTATTTTATTTATTAGGTATACAGCCACTGAATCAACATTTTCACGTATCTACTGTCTATTTAATGTATCTAAAGTGGGAATAGAATCTATGGCTTGCGGATTGAAAGTCAAGAAAGATTGCCACCTGCTTGGTGGGTTACATACTCAATACTTCTCAAACTAGTTAATATTTATTTATTTACTTATTTTAGTTTAAATCAGATACAGGTATCCAGGTACGTAACTATATTAAATGTAACCCATTCTTAATATACAGTTACAGCTTAGTTTATAAGAATAATATAAACTATCTCTGTGTTTTCTTTTTAAGGTTTATTGCAGTAAATAAAGAAATTAAATTTGAATTATTAAACTTCATTCTACCTTGGCTGGCAGTTCAAAAATGGGTACATGGTAACCATTACGAGACTTGTTTAACTGCATTGTTTATGGTTGTTTTATGTTATAACTTAATATTAAATTGTATTGTAAACAAAGTGCGGATCGTGTTATCCTCACCTGTGCCACGTGTCCGATTATAATAATAAACAAATAAAACGTGCTCCCCGGGGCTCCCCCACACCAACAAGTTGACAACTAATGTTAATTACTACAATTAAAACGATAAACCGTTTCATAGTTTTGGTTATTACAGTTTGTTCTATTATTTCACTAACAATTCAAAATATTTATGGATCAATATGGTAAAAAAAATATTAAATCAACCCGATTGGCTTTGTGGTTAGTGACCCTGACTTTTAAGCCGCGGGTCGTGGGTTCAAATCCCACCCAGGACAAACATTTGTATGGATGTAAATATGTATAATATGTATGTATTTAAAAGTATTATATGTAGTATATTAGCTATCTGGTTACCATAACACAAGTTTCATTTGAAGCTTACTTTGGAATCAGATTGGCCGTGTGTGAAAAATGTCCCAGGATATTTATCGTCAATAAAGGTAATATACGCCACTTCAAATGAGATATCGTCAATTGGCTAACAGCTCGAGGAGCGATTGAACGTTATTTTGGCGTTATGGCAGTACGTCAGCTAAGGTGGAGCGCGTATCGGCGCAAGTCACGCGCTCAACGCATTACCATCTTATTTAGCGATCGTTTTGTAACTAGCTATTGACCGTGGTTTTGGTTGTAACATAAGCATGGGTCAGAATGTTCTAAATTAGGTAATGTTATACCTACCTAATAGCAACAAACAGACTGATTATTGTTTATATGATAGTGATGGTAACTGATTATATTCTACTCTGTTTCTCTTTAGATAAGAAAATGTAGTAAATTGTTTTATAGTGTTTTCCCATATGAAATAATTCAGTCCTTGTAAAGTTCATATGTTCCTGGTTTTCCTACTCATTAACTTAAATCTATGTATTTATTGCTCTCTGATTTATTGCTCTATTATTTTATTGTTATTACCTATATTATTTATATATATGTTACTTTTATGCAATTAGCTGTGCCCGTCAGGGCCCACAGTGTCAATTTAATTACCTTAATTTTAATATTAATATTGTGGAATGCAAAAAAATTATATGAATATGAATATTGATTTAATCTTGTAGAAAATTAATTAACGGAAAGTCAAATAAATAATCTAGATTTACTTTCAATCTCTTTTAGTTATAGCGCAATTAAAACACTAGGTGAGTAGGTATACTTACTAGCTGCCGCTGTAGCAGCAGTGCTGAGTTATTTTCATTTCATTATGATAATATTAACTTACAAATTAGGTTAGTGCATTGATATTCTTCCGTCTTACTTTCCATTAATGGTCCATCCAGTGTGTCCTGTGCTTTATTAACACAATAAAGACCAGTGAGATACCCACAAGTATGACTTAATTTGTGTACATGCGATTACGTAAAGTCTGGTCCCTTTGAAATATGGATTCGCAGATAAAAGTACGTTGTAAAGAACGTCGGATAAACAGAAAAACACTCACATTTTATTTGTTTATAATACATTATTCGTATAGATCGTATCCGGCGGGTTCAATATAAACAATGGAGGTTTTTTTACATCGCGAACGTGCTCCCACATAACTAAGTTTTATTCTATAACCGCTACCACGACACTCGCTACTTACGAACATTTGCAAACGTTTTACGTCCATTGCTGACTTGGTATCAACCTCACGTCATAGTAACTGAACTAAACCAGCAATGTACATGAAAGTGAGTGAATGTGCGTCCAGTGTCGCGGTGTGATAGTCAGGTGTCCATATAAACAGCTCATTACGTTAAAGGCGCGTTCGACGCATGCAATCAGAGGGGTAAACAGTGATCTGTGCGGTGGGCTGTACCCGGCCGCGAACACCCCGCGCCGGGCGGCGTACACCCGACCCGGCAAGTGCCGCTCGTTAGCTGATTAGTTTATCGAGTTACGTATGAAGAATGGGCTCGAGGCCGTTTTTGTTGGCACCGCTTTTGGCTGTTTTTTGATCCGTAATGAAGCCGTCGAAATGAAACTTTGAAAAAGTTTTCGGTAACTGAAAAGTCAAATAGGAATTTTTAAAATGATTTTTACGGCTTTGCTGGATTCGGATTGTATGAACAACGATTCGACGTTTGATTTTGTTAGAAAGAGGATTGTTTAAGAGTATCTTGTGTTATAAAAGTGCTTTGAAAACACAGGTACCTACCTATAATTTATTTTATGGAGTTTGATTTATAATTAAATCCGGCGAAGTTTGATATATAAATATATAATATTTAGGTATAGTATATAACTATATACACTTAGGTAACTATTTACCAAGTAGGTAATATATTGCGATTCAATAAGGGTTCGACGAGTGGCCCGATCGTAAAAAGTTGTTGAACAAAATACCTTTTTTGGGTCGATTTAACGAAAACTGCACCCATATTATATGAATTAACGCGGACCTTGCTTCACTTGTTTATTTTGTAGAGAATAATGGCGTCACCGGCGTGCATACTTTTTATGAATACTACCATTAACAGTACAAGACATAACCACCCTAGTAAGAGCCCTGAGGGCTTCCCTAGTGAAGGGTAGTAAGGGTCTCAGTTATTTAGGAAGTCTAACAAGCTGTAAATTATAAAATATCTCGCAACGGTCTTAAGGAATTGTTTTTAAGCTACCATTTTGTTTATCCTCTTAAATTGTGTTTGATTTTTGTTGAGTGTATTTTTTATGTAGGTTTATGAGCACAGGAAATGTTTTGTTATTAGATATGTGGGAATTGAAGATACCTACACATTTTTTCTATGATTTTTTACTCGTAGATATGCAATATATTAATGGGGGATGATAAATAAACATATAGGTACATACAAAATTAATCATATTTTGTACTTGTGGAGAATGACGATGTGATTTTCTATTAAACATATTTTTTGGTATACTAGTGGCTCCCCGCGGTTTCACCCGCGTACCCGGGAGATTTTCCATTTTCCTAGGATAAAAAGTAGCATATGTCCTTTCTCAGGCTTTAGGCTACCTGCGTACCAAATTTAATTTAAATCAGTTCAGTAGTTTAGCTTGAAAGCGAGACAGACAGAGTTACTTTCGCATTTACAATATTGGTATAGATAATTTCCCTATTTAAAGTGTATAATATTTATGTATATTGTAACATAATTAAAACAGGAGCTTTCGAACGAAAACGGACCACTGTTGCAACTCGACAATCGATATCCAACAATACGTAGATGCATGAATCAAAATTGATTTAACTCCAACACAAGTTGGAGGTTCCTTCCTTATTTTTGTTAATATTGGCATCAGCTTCTTTGAAGGTGCAACAAATTTTACTTGTATAATAATTAAGATGGCCACAGTTCGTTATATTCTAAACGTAGATAATATTAAAGTAGGATTGTACTCCTATCAAATTGACAGAACCTAGAATGTTTTTACGTGTTTTATATACATCGACAAATGTAGTAACTGTAGGTACCTACTGTTTGGAAAAATCTGTTATGAAATTAGACTGTTGTGTGTCATTGTCGATTGCACTATAATTGCAATATACATAAGATATACATAAGACTTTTGATTACCTATGCCATTGAGTCAGTCAAAGGGTTATATACTAAATATATCCTGTAGATAAATTGTCTCCATATGTTTAGTTATATCGTCTGAATAGATACATTTTAAGCTATGATTTATCGCAAAGTAATTTATTGCCGTAATAGACGGCAGTTACTCAGGTACTATTTCTATTGGTGTCCGCTATTGCAACCTCAATATGATATCACAGTGTAGTATTTCAAATTCAAATTCATCTCGTTCCGCGCAGAGTGCAGCAATAGCGTGTCGCATCGTGTCGTGTCGCGTCGTGTCCCGTCGTGGTGTGTCGCAATCAGAGCCATCGACGCGGCGACACATGCCGACGTGTGCCGCGGCGACACATGCCGACATGTGCCGCGGCGACACGTGTCGGTGAATGTCGCCGCTGATTGCCACACACAGGCAACACGAGGGCCCTAGCCTCTGTACTGCGAGCTATACTGTGTGCCGTCGTGTCGACCGGACGCCCGTCCGCCGGACACTTGTTGAAGTGCTAATTAACTTGTTTAGAGGTTGCCTACTTGTAATTATAGAAACCTTTACAGCGCTGTAACATAGTAAGTTCTGATGGAAAAGGCGTGTCATGGGATTGACTGAAGTGTGGTCGTTAGTGTATCACTATACGGCACGTACTTAATAAAGCATAATTAAGCATACGTACCAATTATTTAAGCATTATAATCGTTTAAATAATAAGTATGTGCAATTAGTTTGTTTAATTACTTTTTACATAGCTTTGTTCCGGTTCCGGTTCTGGTTCCGGTTCCGGTACTCGTTCCGTAAACAACACAGTGTCTGTCGCTCCAGAAATAAATTCGAAATTAATAGATAAAGTCACAGTTCTTACAAAAAAGTTACGTCAGAATAAACAGTTGTGTGTCACAAAGTGTTCGTGATATAAAAACACCATATATCTACGGGATTTGTTGAAAATCCAGAAGAATTGGGTTGAAGACTTGTGAGTTTACAAATTATCATTAGTCACGCATTGACACATAAACATCAATCAACTGTCACTTAGCCAACTGTCACTCAACAATTGACGTTGACATTTGAATATTGCCAGCAAGCAAAATCAAATTTGCCTATTTAAAAAAAAAAAAAAAGTTCCAATTGCGGGAGAAAAAAAAAAAAAAAAAAATGGAAGAACAATTTCAACTGTTATTTGATAACATGAAAATAGAAATGCAAAACCAAACAAAAGAAGTGACTAATACGTTAATGGAGAAAATGGATAAAAAATTAAAACCTATTTTTGAAGAAAATAAAATATTAAAAAATAAAATCGAGAATTTGGAAAAAAAAGTTGAATATCTGGAGAGAGACAAGAGAACCAACAATATAATAATACATGGAATGAAGAATGGTGAGAAATCTGTACGGGACTTACTTAATAACGTGAGAAAACAATTTTCGGAGGAATTGAAGATCACTTTAGAAGATTGGGAAGTAAGCAAGATACATCGTGTTGGTAAAACAAATGAAGATGATAAACCAAGACCAATAGTCTTATCGTTAGTGAGTGGTTGGAGGAAAAGTGAGATACTGAAGAATAAAAAGAAACTTAAGGAATTATATATTACTGAAGACTACTCAAAAGAAACGTTAGAAAAGAGGAAGGCACTACAACCCAAGATGATGGAAGAAAGAAAGAAAGGGAATTTTGCTTATCTTAAATACGACAAACTCGTGATTAAAGAAAACCTCAACACCAAAGAAAAGAGGAAAAGGGAAATATCCAATTCTCCACAGGACGCCCAACCAAAAAAACAGCAAACGTTAACTTCGTCTGCGACTAACAGGAAGAATGCGTTTGATGTGATGAGGATTAGGTCAAACTCCATTCCATCTTCGTCGAAACAATAGCAATCAAGCACCGATGATCGGAAAAAACAATTAAAAATTAATAAACTAAACAAGAAAGAAACAAACCCTCCCCCAAGCCGACTGGTCCTCGTGGGGGAAAAAGACCAAGACCCTCTAAAGATAAATAATCCGAAACGGGAATCGAAATCAGATATACATATAGCTACTTTTAATGCCAGATCACTACGAACAACTGAAAAACTACTTGAACTAGAACACGCCCTTACAGACGTGAAGTGGGACATCATAGGAATAAGTGAAATGAGGAGATTTGGTGAAGGGATCAATGACTATGGAAACTATATTTTGCACTACAAAGGCGAAACACAAGGACAGTATGGGGTAGGATTTTTAATCAAAAAACACCTTGCGCACAGAATAGAGGAAATAAAAGGAATATCTGAAAGAATATCAATACTTAACATAACGTTACCTTTAAATAAAGAAGAAAAGTGGTCAATCATTCAGGCATATTCACCAACTGAATCGGACAAAAAAGAAGATATAATTAAAATTGAAAAGTTCTACGAAAATCTAACATCAACCATACAAAACTGCAACAAAAATATTATAGTAATGGGCGACTTTAACGCACAAATAGGAACCTGTAATAATAGCGGAGAAGATCATACAGTGGGAAAATATGGACAAGGTAAAAGGAGTAAGAATGGATCCAGACTGATCACATTTGCTTTAGAAAACAAACTAAAAATCATGAACAGTTTTTTCAACAAAAAGAAAACAAAAAAATGGACATGGATCTCTCCAAACGGACTTCACAAAAACGAAATTGATTTTATCATGTCCAATAATAGCAGAATCATCAAAGACATATCCATCATACATAATCTAAATTTCAATTCTGACCATAAAATGGTACGTGCTAAAATAACAGGAACACCAATAAAGAACAAAAGACAGTTTCATACAGACAATCCAAACGTTGTGTGCACTGGTAACACCGCTCAACTTATGAACAATCTACAAAAATCAACAAATACAGATATACCAAAATCATTGCCAATCCAAGAACAATATGAGAAATTTATAAGCCTATTGAAAACAGAAACGAAGAAGGTAAATACACTAAACAAAAAATATATATTTTCAGAGGAGACATACCAGTTGCTACAAGAAAGGAAAGAATTGTTACAGAAAAAAGAAAAGAAAAGTAATCGTACTAAAATATCGGAACTCAGTAAAAAGATTAACCAAAGTATCAGAAAAGACAAAAAAATTAAAAGACACAACACATTAAAAAAATACATCGAAAAAACTGGTGGAATAAAAAAGGCTATCAAAGAATTAAACAACAAAAAAGATTGGATGTTAAAGGTGAAAATTACAGACAACAACTACACGAATAAAAGAACAGAAATACTAAAAATAGCCACGGACTACTATCGAAACCTATACCAGAGTAAAAATCAAAAAGAAACAAATAAAACGTATACTACACATTCTGAACCTATTCCCACAATATTAACAGAAGAAACAATTAAAGCTATCAACATGCAAAAGAAGGACAGGACCCCAGGTGCGGATCAAATTACAAACGAATTATTAAAATCTACTACACCAGTGATCGCTCCTATATTAACAGATATCTTCAACAAAATAATAGAGACAGAAATGATTCCAAATGATTGGACCAACTCTACAATCATATTATTACATAAAAAAGGAGACAAGGGAGATATAGGTAATTATAGACCCATTAGTCTGATGTCTAACATCTATAAAGTATTCTCAAAGATAATTCTATCCCGAATCACTATTACCCTTGACGAGAATCAACCAAAAGAACAAGCAGGTTTCCGCAGCAAATATTCTACAATAGACCACATTCATGTTCTAAGGCAAGTGTTGCAAAAGTACAACGAATATAACAAAACATACTATCTGGGCTTTGTTGATTACAATAAAGCTTTCGACTCCTTGGAACATGACTACATATGGGAAACACTGCGTATACAGGGAATACATGAAAAGTACATACGAATACTCCAAAGTATATACGCCAAAAGCACAGCCCAAGTCAAACTCGAGACTACAGGAGAAACTTTTCCAATAGAAAGAGGAGTACGACAAGGTGACCCCATCTCACCCAAGCTGTTTTCGGCGGCTCTAGAGACTATATTTAGGAATCTGCAATGGGAACAAGAAGGACTGAACATAAACGGCGAAAAGCTCAACCACCTACGTTTCGCAGACGACCTAATTCTGTTTTCAGAGTGCCCAAAAAAACTACAGCAAATGTTACAGCAATTGTCAGACCAAAGTGCGAAAGCAGGGCTCACAATGAACACGGCTAAGACAAAAATTATGACTAACACTTCAAAGGCTTATAACATCATAGTCAACAACGAAAAAATAGAATATGTCGAAGAGTATGTTTATCTAGGGCAATTAATAGCCACAGAAGATACTATGCACAAAGAAATTGAACGAAGAGTAGCTAACACATGGAAAAGATATTGGTCTCTAAGGGAAATTATGAAAAATGAAGACATGCCAATCAAAGAGAAAAGGAAAGTATATAGTATGTGCATTTTACCATGTCTCACATATGGCTGCCAAACATGGGCATGGACAGAAAAACTAATGAATAAAATAAACGTATGTCAAAATGGGATCGAGAGAAGTGTGATTGGTGTAAAAAGGAAAGATAAAGTAAGATTAGGAAAAATAAAAGATATAACTAAATTTAAAAACGCAAAAAACACATGTAAAACCTTAAAATGGAAATGGACAGGACATATGTTAAGGGAAACAAACAAGAAATGGACAAAAATGGTAACAGAGTGGTACCCTAGAGATGGGAAAAGAAGTAGAGGAAGACAAAGTAAGCGCTGGGAAGATGATCTTAAAAAAGTGACTGGCTCAGAGTGGATGAGAATGGCTAGAGAAAGAAATGTATGGAAAAGTCTAGAGGAGGCCTATGTCGAAGGACAAGCTGTGGATGAAACTGAACATATATTATATTAAACTTATTATACTTAGAATGTAAGAAATTTAAACAGCAATAAAGGCTTATTTTATTTTATTTATTTATTTTTTACATAGCTTTGTTACGCAGAATTGAACTATGTACACAAAGATTGTTTCTCCCGCAAATATCTAAAAAACAATAAAATAACACGGCTTTATTATTTATCAGATAATAACATAAAGAAACAAATCTCCAAGAGGCAAAAACTCTCGTTATTTTAAAACAAAACGCGACACAGGTTTATTTGCTCATAATAATAGCTCATTAAGCAAATACTTTATAGCTAATGAAATCTTTACGAGGCGCGACGTGGCCGGTGAGGGCGCGGGAATCCCGGGAATACTCGAGATTATCAATTTAAAAATGTCTAGAAATAATGCGTCGGGATGAGAAACTCGGAGATTAAACGTTTCGGTATAACGTGACTAGCTCCCAGGGGCCCCCACGGACCATCGCGGGCCCCCACTAGCCCCCGGTGGCCCCCGGTGGCTCCCACAAGATGTGAGCTTTGTTAGCTATCTATATAAACTTTTAAAAATATAAATTATAATGTAGATTAATCGAATCAATTGTGTATGGTCTAGACCAAACAAAAAAAATATTTGGAACTTAGTTAGAAACAGAATATTTCGACACCAGCTATTTATACTACGCTAAGTCCGAAATGTGTACTTTACAGGAGAGGCATATAAAGGAAAAAACGTGATAACTTTTACATTAATTAAGATATTTATTTGAAATTTGGAACCCTTCATGGTTATTTTTTTCATTATAATATCTCATATTTATTTTTCCATAATTATTTATATTTTTCGATTTAGCGCTAGTTAGCCGAATATAGACGTAATTCTTCAAATTAATTTTACAAGTTACACACGTCTATCTTAAGTTAGCGTTGTGTATTACGGGATGTCATAGTGATAAAGATGTGTTATTTTTATTGTGTTGCGATGATAATTTTTAAATAAATCATGCATTATTTGTAACCTTAGGGTTATATATATATCCGTAAAATATATTATTATAAATTCACTGGCTAAACAACTAGTTATTAAAGTTAGCTTTTTGTTAACCCGTATATACGTCTCTGGCGGATATCGTGTTAAAAGCCGCCAAATTTTAAATAGCGTACTATACATCGACCTGTGCCACAGGTTAACGCCTCATTTATCTTTCCGAGGAACTAAAAAATATATTATTTTTTATAGATTCTAGATAGAATAGAGCAGATAATATTATATTCTGTAATTTTGATACATAATTTAAACTAATAACGTATAAAACTAGTAAGTAATCAACAGTTAATTAATATCAATTATGTGCTTACTTATGATTAATTGAAGATCAGATCAATCACAGTTCGATTTTGTACCTTATAATTATTTAAATCAATAAAGTACTTTATATTGTTATTCTTAAAAGAAAATGAACTCTCCTCATTATGTTCAGTTATTAAAATAATAATATTTATGTGGAAAGCAAGATGGGAGGCATTTGCCCTGCAGTGGGATACCCATAGACCCAGGCCTTAAATAAAATAGATAACAATAACGATAATACATTTCCGAAATAATATTGTTATCACAATAATATTTAAAGTTTTTGTATTTTGCTGGATTGATTTAACCAAGTTTCGTGTCTTTTTCGGGAATAAGCTCTAAAAGTGGGATAATCTAGTATTTTTAAAATATACTACATGTTTGCTTACGTTATCAATCAAAAGATAAACGTTACTTATTTTCCAACAGGCTGTAGTTACCAATATAAACTATTTTAATTAATTTTGTTCTTGATAATTTTGTCATCAATAAAAATTAAGCTAATATTGTTTCAAGAATCAAAATAAAGGAGTTCCATTCCCTATCGCACTGGTGTATACCATTCAACTGGAGAATACACTTCTCTGCGTCTTGCCGTCTTTTCTATTAAAGCCGTATGTCTTTTTTCCATAAAATGATTGCTTCTTCATCTTCTCTATCTTCATTTGAAAGAAATGAGCGGATAATAAGTATCTTCAAAATATAGTAAACGATATGGTTTGGTACTGTTTTATCCCTCACGCAGTTATCTGATTATAGGTTGACTTTGTGAACTCCCTAAGATGTTAATTTGTTAAATATATTGTTTAAGCAACTGGCAGCATAGCAAACAAGCAGCCTTTTTAGCCGTTCGGTAATCACAGTATATAAGCGGGGGCTTATATACTCATCTTCGAGCTTAAGATGTTAGAGACCGACATCAGCATTTTTAGGACGATGGCATTTACTAGTTTGATACCGCAGAATAGAGACTATCATTGAAAACAGGGGAAAGTTATAAAATTACTGGGGGTGGATATTGCCATTACTAAATCTGTATTACTACTGGGGCTATCATTCATGTGCAAACCTGAAAGACTTTCCTGGGCAGACATACCGATTTGATGTGGGATTGTTGTATTTTCGGTTTTTTGGTAAGAAGTCGGCTACACCGTTTGAAGATAAGGAACTATATTAGCTGTGTTGTCAGAAGGATCATCAGATACGACAGAAAACAAAATGTCGATGCTTGTTGGACTTAATGTCAACGGAGAAGGCTTTTGGACCGAAGTCAATACCTTTGGTAAATAAATATTAAGTGGAGTATAAAGAGCCCCCAAGTCGTTTAAGTTTGTATCTTGTAGGTCTGCAAATAATTACCATAATTGACTGAACTGGATAAGTAGGTATATAATGATTATTATTTTAAAATTATCTCATCAGACATAACGTGCTCATAAAAAATCCCGAACTCAGGATTATTAACTTCAGCTGGTAATTTATTTGGCTACGATTCTACAAAAAGGGTAAAATATTGTATTAAAATTATGTTTTTTATTATCATAAAAACATGCCGATACATTAAAAATATGAATGGTGAAATTACCGTCGAAAACGAATAAATATAATTGTATTTTGACATAAGTATTTAGCTAGTAAAAGTCGCTAAGTAGCGCATTCTACAAATGAACAAATATACCTGATCGTTCTAAACTACGCTAACTAGTGTTTGCGTAGTATACACGGACTTTTATAAAAGCGCTTAAATTTAAGAAATACGTAGCGTATTACTATAATATATATTTAAATACTTTGTAATACATAATATAATCTATGCGCCCCCTCCCCGTGGACACTCCGCTAACACTAGTTGGCGTGGTTTAAATCGAGTGATTTCAAAAAGTACCTGCACTTAGCGTTTTATAAAATTTGTAACTTCGTTATTTTTGTATATTTCTTCACAATTTTTTTTTTACATATAAAAAACCTAATTCTAAGAAGCTTGGCATAAAAAAACGTTTTTGCCAAATTTCGAGTTAGCGTAGTGTAAATAGCTGGTGTCGATTTATAAATATAATTATCCTTACTGAAAACTTTAATAATGATGGATGAAGAGTATCGGTAGATATTTATTTTACAAAAAAATTATATAATCTCTCATGCTCCATACAACCTTGTAGTAACTAGCTTTGTCATTATTAATGATATCGACTTGAAAATCAGCATATTAATGAAGCTCATGTATAACAAGCAATCTAATAAGTGCGCCAGGCTTTCTTGGGGCGGGGGATGGGGTCGGGGCGGGGGTCGGGGCGGGGGTCGGCGTGGGATGTGAGAACAGTGACATAATTAGACTAGACAAGAGACAGAGACGCGAGCCAAGCGTGTGTTGACACAAGCACTGATTGTTTTATAACCGTTTTGTTATTCAAAAGTTTTATATGGTAAGCTAGCCAGCTAGTAAGCTGCCGTCCCGCGGTTTCACCCGTGTAGTTCCCGTTCCCGTGGTCACTTAGGAGTATGAAAAATAGACAGATAGCCTATTCTCAGACCTACTGAATATGCATATAAAATTTCATAAAAATCGGTAAAGCCGTTTCGAAGGAGTAAGGTTACTAACATTATGAAAGGAGAATTGATCGTATTATGTAAGTGGTAAAGTCCCATAATGTGGGACTCTTCATTCCATTCCTAATACTTATATATATTTTAGACAGCTTTTAAGACGTATGTAATGAAGCTATCCAGAATTTACATCAAACTGAGGACCTCATTCGGTTTTCATCAGAAAAAAACATACCTTACGAGAGCACAAAATAGGAGTGACTACTATTTACTTCAATATTCATAGAAATTAAATAAAGAGTCTGAAACAAAAACAGCTTTACTAAAATCCAATATTTGTAGGCAAATGGTCGTATGTCGGTGCGGGACATAACGTTAGTGTCAGTGAGTTCTATTCAGTAATGGAAAGGCACTATCGACGTGTCAGCGGCATTATCTTCTATCTCTTTCGTTACTTACGCTAGAACGTGAGAGGGAGGCTGCGATATGGTAAATGGCTTGTAGAATTTGTGTTAGGGAATTGGCACAAAGGCTCGGTACAGTGGTCCCCCCATGCATGACAATGATGACTATCCGGTTACTATCGAATTGTTACCGACTGAAACTGTCGCCTGAAATGACTATCGGCACAATAGGCAGGTTCTACACTCGCGCTTTATTGTCTGATACCTGGAGTGTTGTAGGACTCATAATGAGGCATTGTTCCATTTGAACACCAATAGTTAATGTAATGAAGTTGCCATTTTAATGTAACGTGTTGTAATTACGTAGGTACATTAGTACCAAAATTATGGTTATGTGTTGCACCGCCAGTAAATTAGCAAATAAAGTTAGTCTCAAATATACGAATGACAAGATAACTCGTGTATTAATTAACACTCTTTTTCCCTTCCGAAATAATACCTAAAACATTACTTTTAATTTTTAATCAAATATAATATGATAATGATAAAAGTCACTCAGTTTCGATGCAGCTTGACGCATTATTATTTTTGGTAACTATGCTTTTTAAGGATGGACGTGTCTGTGTAAATGTGTAGGTATGTATCTGTCTGTAGCATCGTAGCTCCACAACGGATGATACGATTTTAATGCGGTTTTTTATTATGAGAAGCATTACCCTAAATTCAGTAATGTAGGTGAAACTGCGAGGTGGTTTGATGGTCGCATTTATTTAAAAGTTACATAAGGAATTTAGAATATTCTTGGCGACCGCGGCGCTGCGTGGCGCGCGTCCTAACCAAATCTAGCCGTAACGAGTGTTATCTAGGAGTGAAAGCCGGATAATCCGGCTCGGCGAGGCCGGTCCGGTCCGCTCCGGCTCCGGCTCGCTAACGGCCCTCCCTTTCGGCTTCTTTCCTGTTATTCCGGGATTTATTCACGTCACAAAAACGATTAAATTGCTTACGTCACTTCCATATCCAGTCCACTTGTGTTGTTATTTTTAATTACGTATTTAAATGAAGGTATTCTACATAGTTTAGGTAATCCTGTCCGAGAGTTTCCTTTAAAAAATTTAAGATGAAACTGATTTTTATTATGTGGCTCGTTCCCGAAGTATAAAAGTACTGTTGACAGCGGCTACTGAAAATGTTATTAATATTATAATAAGTTATATCTTTTTTCAAAACCAGCATGATACTAACATTTTTCAACTATTATTAAGTAAATTTGTAGGAAAAGTTTTTATTATCAAAAGATCTGTGTTTAAAATTCAGCCAACGTCAGTTTATTCTATTTAAAAATTCCATTCAAATTCCTGAAAAAACTTGTAGTCGTTCTATTTTATATTTATTAACTACAGCATAGGACACATCCTATTTTTTTTGTGGAGCCGAACGAGTATGCGGTCATAGACCTACGAATTATCTAGACGGAGCAAGGCCTTATCAAAATGAGATCAAAATATGCATCTTCAACGTAGTATTTTATCATAATAGTTTGTAAAAGCCATTAGCGATTACCAAACTGTCCCTGCTAATTAGAATAGTCCCATTGAAAGTTATGACTTTGAAACGGTTCTATATTAATATTTTTGACCGAGGTTTGATTTAAATCTATTTTATGTCAGCCATATGCAAAATCTTTCTCGATTACCGGAATACTCTGGTTTACATGCTTGTTAGAACAATTCATCTGCTGATAGTTGACACCTCTAGATGTTTTTGGTCAACGTGTGCAATATAGGGTGTTCCAAAAACCGAGTGCAGTGTGTGTCTTTAAATCGAGTGTGCGGTGTAAAAATGTTCGCGTTCGTGCGGCTACGGGTGGCATCGGGTGGCGTCGGGTGGCCTCATGTGGCTTCGGGTGGCATCGGGCGGCGTCGGGTGGCGTCGGCGACATGCGGCCGGGACACACTTGGCACGCGCCACAGCCGCGCCACACGACACTACAGTTACTAGAACGTGTTAAAAACAGTAGGTACTTATAGATTGGAGTCTAGTAACTACCTACCCGCCAGTTTGTCCCAAAATAACTACTTATGATCCAAAATAAAAATATTTTTTTATGATGTTTACCTCAGATAGACCGTGGTATGAACAGTAGGTAGTCCAGGCAAGTGGGTCTAAAGTGCAGCAGCTCACGGTAGATGGAAAACATCGGTAGGTACTTTGCGCAGATTTTCTGTTTGTGAGTTGCAAGATTGGCGGTTTCTTTGAAGTAGGTACCATCGCGCAAAACTGTTTTCAGGCATTTTTTCAAAACTATAATGAAGTGTTACTACTGTAAGTACACTGTAGGTACTGTGGCAAACATAATACACTTGTGGTATTTTGAAGGGTCGCACTATTTCGCGCGCAGAACGAAATATTTTATGAAACGATTATACTCTGTTCGTGGAATTTAAAATTGTTTTTCTTTTGTCTATTATATTTGTTTTTCATTGAGAAACCTTTGGAACTCACATCTTAACAAGTACATACGATCCCAATGAGAATACTTACAAATTTATTTTAAAATAATATACTTATTTTCTATTTATAAAATTTGTACTTTTATTACTTTTTTAATATTCGATTTGTTGTCTTAAGTAATGCCCTTTACTTTAAACGAATTTCTAACGTAACCGATGAGTGAATGTACTTTGAAAGTGAGTTTTAAAATTGGTCTTATATATAAATCGAATAGGCTTTACATAATAGCTTCGTTTTTTAACCAAGAAAGTCAATTAAATTAGATATATTACTATTAAAATTTTAATTAGTCTTTAGTTGGAGCATTAATTTCCTTACCTCGGTTAAAGACCATAGTGTCATTTTTACCTATTTCAAATTACTTGATGGCAATAGATAAAATTACCAATAAATAATAAATAAATATATAAATAAATAAATAGTACCTAGTAGTACCAATGTCGTAGTATATATGTAGTAGTCCATTTGGTTACCGTATTACAAGCTCTGCTTGGTTTGGAATCAGATTGGCCGTGTATGAAAAATGTTCTAGGATATTTATTTTTTATGTATTTGCATCTAGTTCACTCGCAGTAGGTATGTTTGGTGTGTCATGTCGGAGGCGGACGCGCCGCACGCCGCGCGCCGCACGCTGCGCCCAGCGAGCGGTCGGCACGCAGGGGACCTATTTAAAACACACACTCGATGATTCCGTATACCCATAACTTTACTTCTACAAATTTAACAATTTAAATATAAAAGAAAAATCCTACTTCCTACTAATATTATAAATGCGAAAGTTTGTATGGATGTTTGTTACTCTTTCACGCTCCAACGGCTGAAGGGATCTGCTTGAAATTTGGCACAGAGCTAGAATATGTTCTGGAATAACACATAGGCTACTTTTTATCCCGGGAACGCGGGTGAAACCGCGGGGAGCCACTAGTATATTATAAAGGCGAAAGTTTGTATGTATGTATGGATGTTTGTTACTCTTTCACGTAAAAACTACTGAATGGATTTGAATGAAATTTGGAATAAAGATAGCTTATAACCTGGATTAACATATAGGCTACTTTTTATCCCGGGAAAATGGAAGACCTCCCGGGTACGCGGGTGAAACCGCGGGGAGCCACTAGTTATTCATATAGAAGAGTATATTACAGTACCTACCTATTAGGAATAATCAGTAGATAAGTACTTATAAGATAGTAGATATTAACTTAACTTCCAATCATTTATGATAATTTCAGTGTAAAAGGAAAAGGATACATATAGGAGAGTATATTACATTACCCATTAGGAATAAGCAATAGATAGATGCTTGTAAGATAGTAGATATTCCTAGTAAGCGTTTGATCTTTTCCTATTATCAATAAGTTTTGAACCTTTAATCAAAATCAAATATTTTTTATTCAAATAGGCCTCAATAAAGCACTTATGAATAGTCACTATTAATGCTCGGTTCTGAAAGTTGTTTTTTACTGAGAAGAGCCGGCAATAAACTCAGTAATTACTCTTTTCAAAAAAACCAGCTTAGATCTAATACAATAGTGATTTTTACAAAATGTGTGAAATAGCCTGTAGCGAGCATTTCACTGCCAAGGGTCTTTTTCTAACAAGTAATCTGATACACTATAAAAGCCCTTTTGATATAAAGTTTTCTTCACTACCTGCTTAAATTTATAAATTGGTAAATCCTTAATATCTTTAGGTAGTTTATTGAAGAAACGTATACATTGCCCCTTAAATGAATTTTTGACTTTAGTAAGTCTAGTTACAGGTATAGCGAGTTTGTGCTTATTTCTGGTGTTGATACTATGAGTGTCGCTATTTTTCGGAAAAACATGTAAATTTTTACGTACATACAACAAATTTTCATAGATGTATTGTGAAGGTACAGTCAAAATATTAATATTTTTGAATTCATCTCGTAGAGAGTCCCTAGGACTCATATTGTATATAGCACGAACAGCCCTCTTCTGCAGAACAAAAATAGTGTTAATGTCGGCACCACTGCCCCAAAGGAGAATGCCATAAGACATTATACTATGAAAATAACTAAAATAAACTAATCTCGCGGTATCTACGTCAGTAAGTGCACGTATTTTCTTTACTGCATATGCTGCAGAAGCAAGTCTGTTCGCCAACCGAGAAATATGAGGGCCCCACTGAAGCTTTACATCTAAAGTGATACCTAGAAATACTGTGGTTTCTACAAGATCTATATTTTCGTTCTTAATTCTAATACATGTGTCTACTTGACGAACATTTGGTAGACTAAATTTAATACATTTGGTTTTCTTCTCATTTAGAAGCAGATTATTTACAGTAAACCAATTTACCACATCCGAGAGAGCATTGTTCACCTCGTCATAATTGAATTCATGTCGTTTCACTTTGTAAAGAAGTGAAGTATCATCAGCGAACAATACAACCTCATTTTTTTTCTCAACAAGGTAGGGTAGATCATTTATATATATTAAGAAAAGGAAAGGACCTAAGATTGAGCCTTGTGGGACGCCCATAGCAACAGTTGATCCAGGGGACACCTTTCCATTTATATTAACTCTCTGAATTCTATTACTAAGGTATGAATTTATAAGACTGAGTGCTTGATTTCTTATACCGTAGTGGCTTAACTTCCTCATTAACAGTTCTTGTTGGACACAGTCAAATGCTTTAGATAAATCGCAAAAAACCCCTATTATGTCTTTTGAATCCTCCCAGGCTGCAAAGATATGTTGAATAAGCTCAACGCCGGCATCGGTTGTTGAGCGACCCTTTGTAAATCCGAACTGTTTATTATGAAAAAGATTATTACTATTAAAATGTCCCATTAATTGATTTAGTATGAGTTTTTCAAAGATTTTACTTAGTGTTGGTAGTACAGATATAGGTCTAAAATTTGAAGGGTCTGATGTACTACCAGCTTTAAAAAGAGGAATTACTTTACTATACTTCATTAAGTCAGGAAATATACCACTATTGATGCATTTGTTAAAGATAGATGCTAAATGCGGTGCAATACAATCAATTATATAATTTATAAGTTTAACTGAAAGTTCCCATAGATCAACTGTTTTTTTCATATTAATTAATTTAAATGCCTTAATTATATCAATAGGGGTAACACAAGAAAATTTAAAGTTAACAGTTCATTTAGTTACCTATTCCTTTAGTAAAGATTCAGCGAGGGTAGGAGACGAGTTAAGTGTTTTAGTAGTAAGAACTGGAATATCAGTAAAGAATGACTCGAACGCGGCAGCTACTTCTGTATCAGATGTAATGATATTATTATTTATCATAAGTCGAAACTCCTGGTCGCACGATTTGGTTTTGCCGGTTTCTGCATTAATTATTTTCCAGGTCGTTTTAACTTTGTCAGTACTATTTATAATTTTATTACTAATGAACTTTTGCTTAGCTAGTACACAAACACGTTTAAATAATTTTGAGTATTTTTTGACATAATTTAAAAAATCAGGACTATGGTTAAATTGCTTTTCACTATAAAGTTCATACAATCTACGCCTACTCGTATGAACTCCTACCGTCGCCCAATCACTGAATGACCTATCAGCTTTCTGTTTGATAGTTTTAGATTTAAATACAGAATTATATTCGTTTTTGGTAAAGTCTAAAATCGCATGATAGTGGTCATTTACATTATCTTTAAAAGGCAAGTTCAATACTTTTTTCTCTACATTGTCTCTAAATTTTTTAAGGCGATATTCACTCATAGGTACATACTTAATATCTTTTTTTTTTACCATTTTCCCAGTTATATTGAATGATGCACTCTGACCACAATGATCAGAACTCAATTGACTAATGATGGACTTAGTGACTGGCTGCATGTTTGTAAATATATTATCAATACAGGTTGCTGAAGTAGATGTTATCCTAGTTGGCTCAAAAAAAAGATTTACAAGATTAAAGCACAGGAATAGTGATTTGATTCTATGACTCATGACATTATCATCTAAAATATTGACATTAAAATCTCCACAAATAATTATATATTTATTAACTTTATTTAATTTTAATATTGCTTCTTCCATACATTTTTCAAACAAATCATAACTCGCGGAGGGGGGTCTGTATACGCACATAACAATGAACTGCTCAAGCTCTATACAAGCTATTTCAAAAGTACGCTCAATAGACAGGCTCACAATATCTTTACGGACTTTATACTTCAAATTATTTCTGATAAGTATTAACGAGCCACCATGTATAAACTGTTGTCTACTGAACGAACTTGCTACCTGGTGGTTATTGAAGCTAAATATGAACTGATGGTCCTTAAGCCAATGTTCAGTAATACATAAAATATCAATATTATTACAGTTCATGAATAGCTCCAGTTCTAATTCCTTGCCCAGCATTCCTTGAATATTTTGATGTACCAGGTTAACATGTTTTTTACATAAAATAGAATACTTGTTCAACTTATGAGGTAATAAATTGTGTTTATTTTCTGGGCAGGATTCTAAACTAATATTATTTTTTCCATTATTGCCAGAGAATGCCTCTGTTGTCTCATAACTTAATTTAAAGAATTTGAAATACCTTTCAATGATGGTAGACTACTTGGAAAAACTTCCAAGGACTGTAAACAATTAATACTAATATTATTTTGCTCAATAGGAGCCGTTTGATTAGCCAAACATTTGGCTAGGTTTTTAAAATAATATGATAGCGATTCTGCTAATTGTCTCTTAAAATTATTGTAAAGATAAAAATTATCCTTAATCAAAACATATTTATTACCAAATAAACTATTGGTATCAATGAAATGGAATTTATCATTATGACGACATGTCAAGGTATGAATAATTGTATTAAAATTATGCCTAGTCAAATTTTCCATCTGTGGCACACTTTTTATAAAGGGAAATGCAAACATTACAATGTGTCTGACATTTAATAAGGTCATTGAAGTGAAGTATTTAGTCAGGGCATGCTTGCTTACATTTCCCTTTCTACCAATTAATATAACCAAAGTGGTATTTTCTGAAAATGAACTATTAGTAATTTTGTCTAAAATCTGAGAATAAGATGCACCGGGCATGCAAGTGTTGATTATAGGCTGTCCTAAACAGTGGCTAAGTTGCACACCCATATCTTTTCCCATTTCATCACTAATGTAATAGTTAAAAGAAATAATTTTACTCAACGGTTGGTATATAATAATGTTATCTCATGCCCAACGTATCAGCTTCATAAAGCCACGTGGATATGTCCTAAAGGAATGACATTTCACGTATTGTCGGTTTTGGCGACGATGTCGAGCGATTTAAAGAATAGTCGCCTCGGAGACAAGCGTGATAAATTACAGGAAAAGTTGAAAATATTTTCCACGATTTTAGTTTACGCGATAATTCAAAAGTTATTGTCTTTTTTAAATTAAATTCATTCTTTTCTCGCCAAAAGAGTTATTTATTGCCGTTTCTCAAAATATTATAATTTAAAACTCTAATTCGGCATCCAAAATACTGCATGTACCTATATGGAGAAATCTTATATATAAAATTCTCGTGTCACAATGTTAGTTACCATACTCCTCCGAAACGGCTTTACCGATTTTTATGATATTTTATATGCATATTCAGTAGGTCTGAGAATCGGCTACTATCTATTTTTGATACCCCTGTGATCACCGGAACGGGAACTACGCGGGTAAAACCGCGGGGTGGTAGCTAGTATAGTATTAAATGATATAAGTAATGCGTCACCGAATCTGCACTTATATTCAAACCTGCACTGTGCTAGTGCTTACACCGCCGGTCATGCGAACCTCCACACAGCGAAGTCAATTATCTATATTCCCATAAATAATTGCACAATCTTAGGCTTTATATTTACTTATTACAGTTTTAAATTAACAAATACAAAATCAATCTGACAATATAAAAGAACGAAAGTTTTTCTCGGTTGCAATTAATACCAGTTCGCACACACCCATGTGTAAATAAATAATAAACATTGCTACTTTCAATCCGAGCTTATTAGTAGTCAGCTTAATTTAAATCCTCGAGGCGCTTTGGTATATCTCTTTTTAATGAGTACGGGTCAAGTAAAGCTTATTTTATTTATTTTTGAAAAGGTCTTTAGTATAATTGAATATGTTTCAATAATATTAAAATTACACTGCCAATACGATGAAACGACCTAAGAAAAATATTCTTTAGTGTTTCATATTATATTGAAAATTAATAGCTAGCACTGAATATTATTTTAAAAGCTATAATAAATATCCTCGACAATGGCTCTTGCGTCGTATTATGTTTTATTTCACGAATTCCCCAATTTATTGTTGATGCTGCAAATAAGTTTTATTACAATCAGCATCGCGATGAATGCTGGAAAAATAAAATATGGATCAAAAGTCGCAGGCGCGGTGCGAGGATAGTGCTTTCATATTACACGCATATACTCGTATATTTAATATGCTTTTCATAAATCTGAGCGAGAATTTATAGGCATTCAAACACTTGTGGGACTTTTTACTGATATATTCCTACGTATATTTTTTGAAGCTGTAACAAAAATATAGTGTAGGTACATATTTTTCATTAAGTTAGAACTTCGCAGCTGACTTACAAATATCGATTTACCTCTAACATACGCTACGCTAATTATTATTATTTAAAATAATTTATTTGTGTATCATAGGAGTCACAGTGTCATTAACAACATAGGTACTAGTGTTCAAAAGCAATTAGTTTTTAGGAAAACCCAAAATCTCCAGCATAAGATGTGTTGATGCAACACGCTCGGGCCCAATTATCGCAGTAATCCGGCGCGAGCTGTCCACCGTCCGGGGTCCGGCGTCCGGGGCGGGCGTCCGGCTGCACTCGGCCGCTCTATCAACCGGCGCGTTTATTTAACAAAAATAATAATCCAGTTAATACTAGATCAATCTGGTTGTGCTCGCATTGTTGTGTGAGATGATGGATCAACCGTTAATTGAAATGCAAAATATTTTGTGTTTTATTTGCATGTAGTGAAAGAAAGTTATAATTTTTCAACGAGAGAGCTCTCGCCGCTTCCGTCATGAAGCATTAGTTAGACAAACGATTGTGAGGTTGCAGATTCGAATCGCCTGCCTGTCCCTCACAATTTGACTTAGGTACGTACGTATTTACACCAATGGCTTTCGGTTTTCGGAAGGAAAACATCGTAGAAAAACCTACATTCTCAAGATATTACATTTAAAGAATATATATATCCCGCCACTAGGCCTCTCTAGGAACTATGTACTATATGAGCCGTATATAAGCTGATAATGATGACACAGAACACAACATTGCATAGTAATACCTATATATACACAGCACAACTCGATGCTGTGTCGCGATGTGTATACGTTAAGATTAATCGATATCGTACCCATATAAAGGATTTCCGTGTATGTTTTAATTTGTTCCGATATATCGCATTGTCATCGAGCTGATAAAACGTGTCAACAACCCGCGGCGTCCGGCGTCCGGTCTCCGGCGTCCGGACCGGACCGGCTCTAACACTTTCACTCAAATATGCAAATGTTTTTATCACTTTCACACGCCCTGTATTCGCGTTTTAATTGAAATATCTGTCCTGTATTTTTATTTTATATTTATTACTTTATTAGCTGATTAAATAGTCGCTGTCGAGTATATTTTTAATCAAATTATTTTCCACTGGCAGGTATGCTTTTATTGGTTTTATAAAAAATAAATTTTTGTTCAATTTTATTTTGTTGATTAGAAATAGCTAACGAATCGAACGACAACAAATCAGGCGGTTGACTCTTATATTGTATCTCTGTAAATCTGCACGACCGTTATTCACATTCTTTTAACGAGGTTGTTTATCTCGGTGACATTTAATTTAACTCTTATTTTTCCTAAAAATTAACCCCGGACCATATCAAAGCGAGCTTAAAACCAGTCCACCACCAAGACCAATACCTCTTCTATAATAATATCGGAAAGGCAAATAAGCAAAAAGCAATAATATAAGCATAATGGCAGGAACGAGACAATAAGCAATATGCTGAATATCAAATAGCAGCAAGTAATTACACATAGTTATAGTACATAGTACTACCGGTCCCGCCAGTACAGTCAGTATCGTATACACCCGGCTAATCTATCATTTCGGTATACAGCAAGTTGGTTTATGTAGATACATACGCGTTAGCCTTGATCGAGAATCGAACCTATTTGCATGCCTCAAATTGAGGCTGACCATCACGCCTTCTGGTTCATCTAATAATAAATGAATCAAATAACGGATAGTAAAAATGTAACTACATTTCCATTTTTTTAATGTGGTAGGTACTATTAAGTCTTCTCAGCAAAAGCAATCTTACGAACCGAGCATTAGAGTTGACGTTTCATAAGTGCCTGTATAGGCCTTCTATTTGAATTAATAAATATATTTCATTTAATATTATAATTACTTGATTTATCTGATACTAGTGGCTCCCCGCGTTCCCGGGGTATCTTCAATTTTCCCGTGATAAAATGTAGCCTATATCCTTTCGCTGGCTCTAGACTATCTGCGTACCAAATTTCATTTAAATGTGCAGTAGTTTTAGCGTGAAAGCGACATAGTCAGACAGAGTGTTTTCGCATTTATAATATTAGTTAGGATTAGGATAAATCCTACATATTTTTTCATTAGCTTATTACATATTTAGTTAGTTATGTCGCTGAGTGTAGATCGGCGGCGCGGCGCGGCGTGTCCGCGGGCGACTGTCCTAATATTCTTTTACCCGCCTCTATATCGGATCGGTTATTGAATATCTGCCTTAGGGACGTGATACAGTGTTGTATAATAAGTCGATGAAAACGTTGAATTTGTCTGTCTGTAGAATGGTAACACTTAAAAGCCTTTATTGCCGTAGGCACCTACTTGCTTCTATGTAAATATTGACGAAAACCAGCAGTTAATAACAAAATCACTGTTCCCAACAGACGTAACATTTCAAAAAGTAAATTTTCATGAAGAATCTTAGTTTTTTTTGTCAATAAATAGGTAAAAATTATACAATCTCACAGAGCAACACTTACAATCCATCGACATGTCTAGTATCGAGTACCGACGGCCCTGTCCCCGGTGAGGGTCTCCGGACGGGTGTAAGAGGGTCTGTTTTCAATGGGCGAGGATTTGTAAAATCCCCGGATCGCAATATTGATGGCCCCCACGAATATCAACTGAAATCGAGAACACATTATGAATAAATGCTCTTTTTGATACAGTGGCGCTCGCTGGCGCTGGCGGGAGGTACTGACGGTCTTCAAGTAAATACACGGTTTTATAAAGAGGTTTTATGTCGTTAAATTTGGAATTCAATCGAGGAACTAGTTATGTGATAAATTACGGATATAAGTAAGTTCGTTTTGATAGAGTACGGACGAGGATTTATCGAGTTGAATTTATCATTTACGAGTGGCACGAAGACTTTGAATCGTGTAGCTTTTTATTTGAAACTTGTTGTGCCCGCTGGTTTGGCCTTTCCAAATTTAAAAAAGACATAGGTAGGTACTATTTCAGTAATCTGTCTAGGATTTCAATACCTATGAGGTTCAGAGATAAAACCTACCTGTGAAACCTAAGTAAAGACAGTCGTTCTATATATTAATTGCCATTTACAGTAACCTCTATGGTTATGAGAATAAGTGTCAGTTTATGGGCAATAATTGCAGTAATAATTCCATTACTGGGGACGGGACGGGGACGGGACGTGTCCGACACTACTCTCAGCCGGGATTTAAGTTTAAAGCCGTTGTTATAGTGCGCATGTCGGCGAGTTGCAACGAGTTCACGTTAACTGTCAAAGTAGCCACTTGACGGGCTTATCCCGCGGTTTTGTTTGCAGATAATCGCCAACTAAAATAACTCAGTTTAGCAGTTAACGTGGACTGCAGTTAACTCGTTTAACTGTCATGTAATAGTATCCGGGTCAGAGTTGTTAACCTGCTTCTTAGTACGGTTTAGCTTGAGGGCGATGTGGTTACCTTGTAGCTGAAGAACGGTTTGCTAGATTATGGTGATTAGCTCAAGATATCTATAAAGACGATAAAATCTAGGAATTATACGTATAATTTAGACATTGATGCTGTGCTATCATTGGGAAGTCAGGGCCGGTCGTTAGGTCATATGATAGGTGAACGCACTGACTTTTCATTGACTTTGACAGACCGGCAAGCTTTGTTGTTAGTGACCCTGCTTTTCAAGCCGCTGCCTGTAGTGGGTTCGAATCCCACCCAAGACAAACATTTGTATGCATGATTATGTCTGTTTGTCTTGTGTCTGGATGTAATTATCTAAATAAGTATGTATTAAAAAGTAGTATGTAGTATATCAGTTATCTAGTTACCATCACACAAGCTCACTTTGCAGTTACTTTGGAATTGTACCAATTGGAATTTCCAATTGGCCGTGTGTGAAAAATGTCCCGGGATATTTATTATCATTTATTTTGACATTGATGCTCTGCTATCAATGGGAAGCCAGATCAAGTCTTTAGGTCAACACATTAAGTTTTCATTGGCTACAAATTGACAGCTTGTTACATCGAACAAAATTTTGTAATAGAATATGGTTAAGAATCTGTAATATTCCAGATATGGCACACTATGGTGAGTACAATGATGTCCCATTATGTCGTCGTGCGACCGCGCTCGCCCTCGCCCGCCCGCCCGCCCGCCGTGATGGATTACCTGCGATATTAGACATATCTAGGTTCAGACATCGAGGGTGTGAACATGCTGAGTGCTACCCTGTCAATACCTATAAAGGTACTGCACGAAAGTTGTCAAAGATTATTTTACTAAGATTTATTCTCTACTATGTACACCAGGCCTAGTTGCCGGCAGGTAGTTGCCGGCTCTTCTCAGTAAAAACAACTTTCAGAACCGAGCATTAATAGTGACTATTCAGGAGTGCTTGTCAAGGCCTATTTGAATAAAAAATATTTTGATTTGAACCTATTCTAAAATCTATATACATACCTATTGATCACTGCAACATTTACTTAAGCAAGTTTGACATGATACTTACATATTTTAAAAGTACTTTTTTTCCATCATTTTTGTTTGACGGTTTACTATTGCTAATAAATAAATATCCTAGGACATTTTCACACACGGCCAATCTGATTCCAAAGTAAGCTTCAAATGAAGCTTGTGTTATGGTAACCAGATAGCTGATATACTACATATATTACTTTTAAATACATACATATTATAGATATTTACAACCAGACACAGAACAAACAGACATATTCATGCATACAAATGTTTGTCCTGGGTGGGATTCGAACCCACGACCCGCGGCTTGAGAGTCAGGGTCACTAACCACAAAGCCAACCAGGCTGTCAAATAATAACTAAAGTAAATAGATAATTAATTGACGAATCCTAGCTATAGATTATTGTATTGCATGAATGCTTAATTGAACAATATTATTTACTTCAATAAGTTATTAAGCAATTTATAACTTTTTTAAACGATAGAATAGATACCTACTCGTTAAAAACTCTTTAAGTTGATTTCAATCAATATAAATTTATCGAAGGATTATTCTGATAACCAGTTAGTCTGCTTGGATAAGAAACAGATTAACTTATGTGACAAATATCACAGGATATTTAAATAACGATTTATGTTTAAGATAACTAAGAAATTAACTAGTAGAGTGCTACACTACCTCCGATGAATCATCAAAATTGCCTGAGGTGCAGGTAAAATCGCGAAATGGCAGCTAGTTCAGGGAAAATGACACTCAAATGGACACTCAAGTTAATGTGTACAACATTTTCTATTTTGTTAACATTATCACCGTTTCAGTTGTAATTAGGAAGTAGAATTCTGTTAACACGACCCGCCCCGCCCCGCCCCGCCCCGCGTCGTCCCGTCCCGCCGAGCGCACATCCGCCAACTCCGCTTTGACTAAACACGATGCCTTATTAAGTATATTTACTGAAATAAACCAGCTATTATCATAATTTATGTACGGTACATTCGGCAAGACGAGAAACAAAGGGCCGGTGCCTCCAGTCTAAGTAATAAATTAATATATTATACATGGTATCGTCACTTAAGGAGTTTATTCAATCTGTATTTATTTTGAGTTTTGGCGACATAAATGCTGCATTCAATTAAATATCGTATGTACCTTCTATATAGGTATGGACATGCATGAGAAGAAAGTCCGCAAAACGCACTCCAGCTAAGACCAGAAGGCTGCCGTAAACGGAGTGGTCAAGGAAAGTATGGTAGCTACGTATAATTGTATAAAATAGTGAATGTGAGAGAATATGAATTAGACTAGTGATTGAATGACATGAAGGGATGGAGGATGCTTGACTCATAAAACAGAGTCGAAATAGAAAAAAGCGAGGAAGATGATCACGGTGTTATTATAGGTATTTAGGTATCTACTCGTATTTATATGCAGTTTTATACTCCCCAACTAAAACATCGTCACCGAGCAGACTTCTCAACTTCTCCCGTGTTAGTGTCATATAGATAGGTTACAGAATAAAATTGTATCTCGGAGTCGAGGGCGCGGCGCGGCGGGCGCGGCACCGAGGTAGACTCAGTCGACGCTCGCTAATTTATTCATGGGACCATCAGACCAGATTCCCAAGATTTGCCGAACGAATGTATTATTTATATCGCCCCGGACAGACGGATTTGCCGCGTAATTTTTCGCGAAAATCGGTTTTAAAATCCGCCGACAGACGGCGCGACGGACGCGCGGACGGGTGCTCGCTTCACGCTCCGACCACTTTTATGAGCGACCTTGTTTATCCCGTTCACGAATCGGAAACTTTGTTTCACTTAATTAGAACTTACCCAACTTAAAGTTGATTTGTTACTTTCTTTTAGGTACCTAATTGCCTTTCTGTAACGATTTTTGTGTCAGATTAAGTGGAAAGCGGTCGGCATGGCCGCATTTACTAGGGTTGTCGTGGCGGTCGACCTTAACTCGACACAAATATATTTATAATCAATACATCTCAATATAGTTATATTAAATTAATGACTGCTATAGATAAATCCTAGAATCCCAGCCAAGAAAAATAGTGAAATAGGAATTCCTGAAGTATCGCCACAGTCATGTTGACACAGCTAAGTGGCGCAGTGTGTAGACAGCCTTATTGTGTGTTTGCTCAGAATCTGCGGCGGCGAATATTCCCGCGCCATTACAACGGCTTATTTTGATGGAATGATTTCATTATTAATGTTTCTCCTGAACGTAAAACCGCACATTTTTAAGCCGAAACCAACTTATGAAAGATGTCTAATTTCTTTATTTATCTCCCGCAGAGGAAATCTTCGTAAGTGGCAGCTAAGCTAGGTATAAAAAATAAAATAGGGTATTACTGCTGGGAATATGGAACAACAGTGTCTGAGGCATCGCGTATTATGTATAGGAAAGGCCACGGTACAATATCTATTTATTATCAACTTCTGCCCTGTTCCCACTTGTGCCCAGCGTGATGTGTGCATTCCACCTGCGTGACGCCTTTCTATTTATCTATACTCGTCTCTTCGACTAGTCACGCGGTGTCTAGTGCACGCTGGACATCGGAACACTTGTTGTACACTGTACAGGTTATTTACTTAATAACCTTTGATGGGTACCTAAATATAATGGGTGAGGTAGAATTAATTGATAGCTTTTACTATACCTATTGATTTACAGCCACTAATCTAGGTACAATTTATTTCTACTGTATCAAAATAACTTCATAAAAACGATAATTTGTTGAACAAACAAGTCCAGATTATAGCGATTCATAATTTTCTTTCATAATTTAATTAACGAGATCGCGATTTCTTTCACAAAAGAATTCGGTTTTCACGGAACTTCGGTGAAAGTAATGTAATTTTACATGAACTTAATTATTTATTTAATTTATGCCAAGATAAATGATATTGAAGGTGCGTCGAAATAAAACCTTGTGCGCGAAGTAAATTAATTACGTAAGTAAATTAGAGCTTTATTTATATAATATTTACATAAAGTTATGTTATTATAATGATATAATACCTTGAAATAAAATAGTGGTTGAGTGTGACGTTTGACCTTTCTACTTTGATATATGTACTTTCGTCAGAATTAACAAGAAAATAAGTGAGAGGGAAAGGCAAATATAATAGAAATTCCACACATAGAGTCTGTAACGGAGGATTGTTGATGAATAGTGAAATTATTCTGGCGCGAGCACACACACACACACACACACACACACACACACACACACACACACACGGTGGTGGTGCCGACAACTCTCAGCGGTTCATTACTCAATGTTTATCAAATTTCCTCTCACACCAAAGACTACTATTGTATACTGGAGATCTCACACCCACACGTGCTATGTGCATGAGTAGACGATCGTATGTCGAGCTGTTCGGTAATTGAAACTATATTCATAAACAACAACAATATCACGACAGATAAGAAAAAGATATATGACCACAAACCGATTTTGAGCTTTCAAAGTTTCCTCAGTAATAGAAGTGCCTTATTATAAATGAAGAATTTTTCATGAAAAAATATCTGTCTATTACAAAACACGGACAAAAATTACATGGAATTACCTGTGAGGTATTTAGCAGGACTAATTCTCATGCAGATTAGACGGTCGCCCGCGCCGGCCGCGCTGGCCTCGCCGGCCGGGCTGGCCGCGGTCGCCTTTATTACACCCTGTCGCCATTCCGAGCCGTTTTGAGCCATTCTAAGCCATTCCGAGCCATTCCAAGCCATTCCGTCAGTTGTGCGACGGCACGTTTTTCGTGGATTAAATACAATTCCTGCTTGTGAAAATGAACGCCATTTTACAAAACTTGCCAGCGAATTTACTTGTTCAATAGTTCAAGTCGTCAGCTCCGCCTGTGAATATTTGCCGTTCTGTTGTACCTACTAGGTATTACGCCTTTAATGTCATTGACCCTACGGCGTGAACAACTGAGCCACGGTGGAAATTAATGTAATAGTAGGTATCTACTTCCCTGACTGTACTAAAACGAAATTTCTTATAGGTATCAAAAATAATATGTCCATAAGTGGCGTCTGCCTGTTTATCGGCTTTGTTCACCAATAACAAAAGCAATCAAGTGGTAATTTAAATATATAGGTACTGTAAATCTGACTCAAGTCTTCAGTAAACAATCGCCTGAAATCAATTTACGGTAAGGCGGCAATCTCCCCGTCCGGGCGTCCGGTCCGTCCGGCCGGACACACATGCTCCCGGACTCATCACTTGCCTGTGTAAAATAAAACACTATCGACGGTCCCTCCGCCCTCCATCCTCCCTCCTCCCTCCGTGGCAGCGCTTATGAGATTTTTGCACACGTTCTATGAACGTGCCCGCCATGCTTTTATGGTGTTTTTTCGCGGAAGCTTTAGTTTTTTAAAGAGAGCTTTTCAATTTGTGTGACCGCCACTATCTGCGGGCGTGATAGAGAAAGCTTTTAATAGATAATTTATGATATATATACAACATAGATGATTTATTCAGTTTGGATTTTAGTCACCAACATAGGTTAAAACATTAGTTCGGAAAACACCCTTCAACTGAAAAGATAGACATGGTTACATAAGACTGATTGATTTAGGTTTACGGGTTAGTATTTTTGGTCTGTTTACTTCAACTTTAACTACCGCTAACAACTTATTGGGTGTAGTCTGGTTGCTGAGCGCCCCTGGCGGCGCGGGGGCACGGCGGGGAGCATCACTAGCGGGCTCGGCCGCGTGGAAACAATTTTCAATTAGATTGTTGTGTTAGATAAAAAGCTATCCAATTTTATAAAAATTGAGAATTTGCATTTTTTTTTTGCAACCCTTTAAAAAGTTTATATTGTAATCATACAACGCTAGCGTCGGCAGAACCTTTCTTATAGCGCCGACTAGGCAAAAATCCTTTTTTGTTGGTTGTAATTTTATTAAAGCCTATTGAGACTTCACGAGGAATAAATATAACTTAGATCTAGGAATACACTAATTACAGTTACATGATCAGTAAATATTCCACATTATTTTTAACTTCAAATCGTCATCAAGTAAATCTCGTTTGCATAATATAAATAATGAAGAAAATAATTATTGTATAATATAATACCATACCATTATATTGCATTATGGAGCTATATAATGGTACTGTATAATGTGTAGATCTACTAGTAGTGATGTCCTGTCTACTCCTGGACGTGTTCTCCATTAGGGATGGTAGGTTGGCTTAGCAAATGTTTGTAAGTGTTTAATGCAATAAACGCAGCGCCGCGGCGGCTGCACGCGCGGAACGGGCGGACCGCGCGGACCGGGCGGACCGGGCGGACCGGGCGGACGTCGAGTGGATACAATCCGTTTTTTCATCACATCGCAATGTTGGCGAGCGTTTCAGCGACTCGCTTGTTTTTTCAAGCTGAAATCGAAACGTTTGTGGTAGACGAAATTTTAAGCTCTGTTGTGTTTTAAGATTATATAATACGAAAAAATCTGTACTGGCCGTATTCGGTTCGCCATCACAAATATGTTAATTAAGATTAATTTATGTCCCCGGCCCCATCCCGAGCCCCAGCCGGGGGCCACCTGGGGCCAGCGGAGGGGCCAGCCGAGGGGCCAGCATGTATAAACCGGCCGGACATGTACCGATGCGAAGATTATCTCCGCCCAAAGCCGGGCCGAAGGGATACTCCTAAAAAATACCGTTTATTTTTTCACACGCAAAAAGCTACAGACATATTTTTTATCCGCTTAGCGAGAAATCCGTAAACAGAGTACGTAAGCCGGCGGGAGCACATAAAAGAGCCGAGAGCATATCGGCGGGACCTTAATCTGCCATAAACAATCGCAACGAACAAAACCTCGCAATAGTAAATTTCAGGAAAAGTCATCCGAGGAAGTAATAGCTGAATTTTCTGATCAACCCCCCGCTTTGTGGGAAAACCTACTCTAACGCGGAAACGCAGGATTCTTTTCTAATCGTCTCGCTTTCCCAATTTTATCCGGAGTTCCGATCGACGCGCACTCGAGATTGAGTCTTATGTGTGTCGCTAAAGGGAATATGTTGGAGTGGGCGGGTGCGAGTAAGTTGTGACTCGCCGTTTAATCCGTCTCTGTGTTATTTTTCCGGTAATACATCAAAGTGGCGACTTTCTACGGCAAATTGTATCAAAGTCACTGATGTATGTAGAGCTGCGCGTGTGTGCGTGCACCGCGAGTGCTTACAGGGCGGCTGTGCGTGTGTGCGTGTGTTCGATTGGACAATGTTACAGTGAACTTGCGATCAGTAAGAACATTTTTATTGTGGAATCATTAATTATGACGGACATGCGACATGGCGAAAGAAGGTATGAAATTAGATAACCAATACTCTTTTTAAATATATTTTACAAACTTTTAAAATTCAATAGAAACTACTTATTTCGAGGAAGTTCTTTCCTAACACCATTTAGATAAGCCTGTTTTTTTTCCCTGAAAATTAACATCAAATGATTTCCAAGAGCATTGTTACTGTATTACTGATCTTATTCAACTGTACCCATAGTATTGAGTGAGATAGTTTATAAGGTATCCGTGGCAATTGATACAAGTCGGAGACGTCCCGGCGCGGATCCGGCGCGGATGTGGCGCGGATGTGGCGCGGATGCGATGTATGGAGCACATGCTAAGATTTATGTTCACTTACTGATATTAAGTAAACGCCCGCGACGCAAACGTTATATTTAGGTGAAAGGATATTTTTATAAGTATATCATAAGCTTTGTGGTTTTTGTAACTATTTGATTTAAAAAAAGAATTAAATTCTTTTTCTAGTAGTTTTCTAAGTGATTGGTGAACCTGTGATTATAAAATAAATAAAAGTTAATTTTGAAAGAAACTAAACATTGGTTAGACTCTTACTTAGGTATACGCTATTAAGATACACTTTTATAAAACACAGTTTTAATTTAAATATTGTTTGTTGCATCTCAATATAAAAACACTGTGAGAAATTATGATTTATAAGAACTTGTCAAAGATTAAATATTTGTATAGGTACTATTTATTCGAAAGCATCGAATTTAATCGAAATTATCGATGACTAGCTGTCTCCGCGCGGTTTTACCCCCGTAGTTCCCGTTCCCGTGGGAATACAGGGATAAAATATAGCATATGTTACTCGGGGATAATGTAGCTTTCCAAAGGTGAAAGAATTTTTTAAATCGATCCAGTTGTTTCGGAGCCTATTCATTACAAACAAACAAATCTTTCCTCTTTATAATATTATAGTATTAGTATAGACTAAATACTCTAGCAAGTTGGCAGGTCTCACGCGCCCGTTCCTTTAGCTCTTACCGTCCGAAACACATTTGTAATTATTAAACTGTTTAACATCCAAACCAATATCTTCAGTTCCTATAAACCCACCATTGGTTACAGGAGAGCAGTAGAGAACGCTTATAGATGGACCAATAACAGTAATGTAGTGGAGTGGAGGCGACGCCATTTGTACGCTCCGAGGTTTTGGCACCGCCGTACTTGAATACATCGACGACATACAATCACGGCCGACCAGACACACACGTCTGAGTTAGTCGTCCTAGAACTAGATTTATACTCTTCTAATAACTACAAGCTTTGCCAAACTAATGTTTTGTGCTGCTAAGATATTTGCAAATTGTTCATCTGTTTCTTTTTTGCTTTTGTATATATAGGTACTGTATAATCTTATCACTGATCTTTCCAAGTGCAGCTTTCCTTCACTGGATGCTCAATTTACGTGATATAAAGTTACAGACTGGTTGGCTTTGTGGTTTGAGACCCTGACTCTCAAGCCGCTGGTCGTGAGTTCGAATGCCACCCAGGACAAACATTTGTATGCATAATATAAACATTTTACCTGTTTGTTTGTATGTAGTATATCAGCTATATTTATATGTCTGTTTGTTTGTATGTAGTGTATCAGCTATCTGGTTACCATAACACAAGCTCACTTTGAAGCTCACTTTGGAATCCGATTGGCCGTATGTGAAAAATGTCCTAGGATATTTATATCTAAAATAATTCTCATGTTTTAAAAACACTTAAATCCAATGTTTAACGGATCCGTGCCCCGTCCTCCGACACATTACTCCTGTAATCTTAACAGCATCCGAGCTGCCCCGCGCGGCGCGATGCACCCAGCGCAGCGCAGATTAAAACATGCCGGATCTATCCCGACGAGCGGAAAATCTGTATAATAATATTACTTCACACACTTTATGCGTTCAACAAAGCTTTTATTAAAGTAAATAGTAGATATTTCTGATAGATTCGCTCTCAGCTCTCCATCCATCGGAAAGCTAAGCATTGTTCATTGCAAACAGAAAATTAATATAATACTGAATTCTGTGCTATATACATAGGTTAATAAGAAAAATGTTAAAAATACCTAAAAAAAATTAAGAATTCCATCTATTTCTCAAGGATACCATCATCAGATCCTTACCTGATACCTTACCACCTGGGAAGTATACCCTATCAAAAAAAGAAAAAATAAGCAATTCGGTTCAGGCTTCTTTGAGTAATCGGTGAACATACATAAAAAAATACCAACGAATTGAGAACCTCCTTTTTTGAAGTTAGTTAAAAAGCTTTTATGCACGTAAATGATCCTGAATGGGAACCAAGTCCTCGACATGAGAGGCAGAACAGCACCAGCATTCCGGCGCCATGGGTGCCATCTGGCCATTGTGAATCTGATGTGTGCTCACAGTAATAACTTGTAGCGTATAAAGCGTCACGCATATTGAACTGTAAGCGCTTCAGCGCCCGCACTGGCCGGCTGCCATAAGTGCTGTGTTGGCTGGAATGTACAAAATTATATTACTTCACTTTAAACTTTAAATTAAAATTAATGATATACAATTTTGATGGTTTCAATTTAATATCAGAAAATGGCTCCTTAATTTAGGTAGGTACCAAAAAACTAATACCTAGGTAAAATCTTTTTATTTTGTTACTTACATACGTAAGTAATTTTCTCAACAAAATTTTTCTCAAGTTTGGCTAATACTTCGTTTCCACTGATGTCCTATAGCAAATTCAATTTGGACATATAAAAATAAAACAAGCTTAATCCATGCGCATAGATTTGCCATTGTAGTAAAAGATAATATTTGTTCGGATTTCGAGAATAGTGTTTACGAAAAATAACATATTTTACAGAAGCAGCGCGCTGGCGCCGCGCCACGCACGCACCACACACACACACACACACACGAGACACACACGACACACACACTAGATTTTTAGCATTTTATTTCTATAAAACAAGGATTATTCTCTCCGATTGCAATAACCGTTTGCGTTAAAATAAAGTGTTCAAAATTGCATTAATGGGATATACAGCCTGTTCCCTGCACGCGAAGAGTTCGCACTGTGTTCTCGCGATTTACTATTGTACTGTTGTCTGCCAGATTACGTAGTCTCTATGTTGTAGTGTATGTCTTATTATTTTAGATTTTAGTTTAGTTGAATTAATAAAATATTTAGATTAAGGTATATTATAGGTATATAAGCCGTGGTGGCTCAGTTGGGAACGCACCGACTCACGATCATGAGGGTGCCGGTTCAAATCCCTGGCCCGTACCTCTGAGTTTATAAAAACTTACGTACGGATTCACACCACTGGCTTTCGGTGAAGGAAAACATCGTGAGGAAACCTGCATGCCCGAGATGTCACAATTAAAGGCATGTGAAGTCCACCAATCCGCACCAGGCCCGCGTGGTGGACTTTGGCCTAAAACCCTCTCGTTGTTAGGGGAGGCTCGAGTGCTCGAGAGAGCTCGCTCCTCGGTGGAGACGTATATGAGCTGTTGATGATGATAGGTATATAGCAAATTGCTTATATTACAATTGTTGTGGATGTAAACCAGAGTAACTTGTTTAAAAATATATCCAAATTAAATGACGTCCCTACTTATGTACAACTCTCTAACATTGGTAATTAATATTATACCTATCGTTTACAAGATTTAAACTTTATTGGAGACAGCGGGGTATGCAATTTAGTGTCTCCTCAAAATAAAAAGGTCATTAGATCATGTTCCTAATATTAGCTGAAAGAGCTTTCGTTCAAATGAGATTCGTAACTCAGTGTGATACAAGCTCTCAAGACGCCGCCAAATAGAACAATATCCTGCCACGAGCGGGGCTTACGTGCTCGTCCATACTCACCACAGATTAAATAACTAACAAACATATTGACGGTACAAATCAATACAATATAGGGATATAATCCAGTAGGTAAAGTACTTTTTCTAATGGAAACCTACACTATACCAAATATGAGTATGACTATCCAAGCTAATATTATAAATGCGAAAGTAACTCAGTCTATCCGTCTGTCTGTGTCGCTTTCACGATAAAACTACCAAACCGATTTAATTGAGATTTGGTATACAGATAGTCTAGAGCCTGAGAAAGGACATAGACTACTTTTTATCCCGGGGAAATGGAAGATCCCCCGGCTACGCGCGTGAAACCTGGGAGCCACTAGTACATTACATTCCAAAAACTTCTTCCAAGCGATCTTATTCGAGATATCATTTTGTTTTGAATGAAAGTGCCTATTCAGTGATGACTATACGATTATGTTCCACTTGTTTATTACAACTATATGTCACAATAATTCAGCAATCCGAGGGTTGTGATGCGAGTGTTGCGACGGACAACAACAACCGGTCTCACATAATGGTATAACTTTGAGATGATATCGAAATGACAAGCGACGAAAACAACAGCATCGCGTCGCGTCGAGCGCGCCCGGGCCCGGGGGGCGCGACTAGCCTTGTGTCTAGCTTTTCCACCGCAGATTCATTCCCGAAATGTAATATACTTGTATCGAAATAGGCCTTAAGAAACACTTATGAATAAATAAGACTCGGTGAGGAATGTTGGTATTGGTCAGCCAGCAATAAATCAAAAAAAAAATTTTGTGCTTATGCCATCTTTAAAGTATTTACTTTAATTTACATTGAAATAAAGAACGTACATTTAAACCTAATATTACAGAGATTAACCTAATAGTACGAGAACTATAGCAGAATGATATTGTTTCGTTTCTCGCGAAATTCCTAACTCCATACTCAGTATAGTTATGTCAAGTTCCCCCCCCCCCCCCCCCCCTGCAGGGGTGTGCAGGCAGGGGAGCGCACCACACCTGATGCAAGTTCACTAACGAGTAGCTATGTACGAGTCCTTTGTAATATTGTTCCTCTCAAACTGCAAGCACTGCTGCGGTAAATGATGCCGCTAAGAAAATGCTTCAAACAAAACTATTAACTTTGAAACAACTTTATACAGATCATTTACAAACTTTGTTATAAAGATCTTCTATACAATTTATATTTTCTGTTGTTCATATTCTTTTAATGATGAGGATCGTAGACCATGGAATTTAAAAATTTCCATAATTATAAAAGATATCCTTTCCTGTCATATAAATGTCTCTTAATATATCCCCCATATACTGATTATAATAAAGTCATATCTGTACGTTACAGACTCCGTGATTGAATACTTTTAGTTAAAATATTTGCCTCATGTTAACATGTTTAGACGACGTTATATTAGGAATGACCACATGGTACTATTACAAATATCCACATGTAGGTCTAGTGGTGACCTACCAGCAGATAGACAGTCCCTGCCTATATGACAACTCCTCAACCCCTCGTTAGTGTGCAGTTGTGTAAGCCCGCGCGTGTGACGGCGGCGGCGGCGGCGGTGGCACAAGTTTGCGCATATTTTTGCAAACATTTCGTTAGCAACTTCTTTGGCGACAATTCTGCCGTCAAAAGATTTTTGTCTTGCATTTACGCAAATAAGATTCATGGGCTTTGTTACGGAGTTTATTTTTGTAATTGTTTCAGTTTGTTTTATTTTCTTATTACAAAAACGATGCTGTGGTTATTAGATGACTGTAATACTAGTTACAATTAAATATATAGAAAACATTTGGAGTACAACAAGGTTTAACCCAACACAATAGAATACCAAATCTTCAAGTAATTTGTTTTCAACCGAGTGCAGTTACAACTATTACTCAAGTATAAATTTGATTTTAATTATGAAGGTGATTTACAAAATATTCCGTAGTAGGTACTTATGTATCAACTCATTAGATTCCTGTTCTACAGTCATCACCATGCTGGTCAAGCGTGAGTTTGACCAGATTAAATTTCAATAGTCTAAAGACTGTCTATGAGAACAAAAAATACATACTTTAATCATAAAGTCCTAATCGCACTCCCTTACTTAAACTGAGTAATCTCGACTCCTATGTACCTAACTATGTTAAAAGTAAATAAATAGCTATAAATCTTGGTGTTGATGTATGATCTATAGTTTTACTTCTTAATTCAAACAAATGCGGAACCCTAAAATGACAACACACCAAAATATATTGTGGTTTTGGTGATTAAAAATAACTGTAAATAAATGTGTATAAATGTTAGGAAATCGATCATTTCCTTAGTTCAACAACGATCTGACAACATGCGGTTCTTGGTGAGTATTTTTCATACTTATTCGGTTATAAAATAATAAAAAAAACTGTAAATGTATAAGTATCTTCTACCTCTATGTTGGCTACAAGAGAAAGATGTCACCAAAATGACTCATTCGTGGCTGAGCAACAAAGCGATGACGACGCAAGTGTCCATACTACATATCTCCTTGTCTAGTATTCAATTTGAACTTTTGTGGAGAATCTCTTCTATCTTGTAAAAAGTTTGAATTAGAGTATATTTTATTCAGCTGTTTTTTTCCTTTCAGATTATATTCGCAGTATTCCTGGTGGTCTGCAGAGCGGCTCCCATCGACGAGCCCGCGGAGAAAGAACAGGAAGAGGAGGAAGAGGCAGTGAAGGAACTAGTGGATGCAGTTATTGAAGACCTTGAAAAAGTAGTCGAAGATGACGATGAAGTATCACTTGTTGAGTTCACCGAAGCCGTAAAACGCGAAAAGGAAGAGGCAGAACGCAGAGAAAAAGAACGGGGAGAAAAGGTTGAAGAATTCAAAGAAGAGAGTGAAGATGAGAAGGAGGCGGACGAAGAAGTGGAGAAAGAGGTGGCTCAGCTGAGCGAGCTCCTACAGAAGCTTGTCATATTGGAGGAGTTGAACGAGTTCTTCGACCGGCTTGAAACCGAGTTTCCTTGAGTTGGTCGGCGGCGGAGCGCCCTCCTAGCATCCGGTGGGGCGAATAAGTGTTATTGACTTATTGAATAAAAAAATGTCTTTTGATCAATACATCAATGTTTTCTTATCCTCATCACAAACAAATTTCTTAGCTATATGATAGAGATTTTTGTGAAAACCCATGTTCGGTAAATAGCAACATAAAAATAAGAATTGTACAACCTGAAACCGTGAGCACACATAAATCATGTTAGACGTTACGAGAAACTTTATGAGTAAACTTCTCTATAACACTTTTACTCGTATCACAATCCTACACCGTTACTCTAAATGGCAAGACATTATTAATATTGTCTACTTTTAGCATTGCATATTGAAGGTCAGTTACTTTATTTCTCACTTTACACTTTACTTAAGGGATTAAATAGAGGAGTAATTAAATATATTAGGATATCCACGCCAGTAGCTATTTAACAACTATTCCGGTGGTGATGGTAAAAAACAATGGAACCCGTGTGAGTGGCGGCGTGTGGCGACAGAAACAGGCTTACCGAACTGGCAACTCGCTCCGTAAAGCCTTAAAGCTAGTTGTTTGTTTGTTTGTTTGTTTGTCAACAGATCACAGACAGAGAGCAGCTCCGCTAATAGTTAGTACAATATCGTTTGAGTACAGTCGCGTGCAGCGTACCTAGTGGACAATAGTGGTGCTGTGAAGATTTACGGTCGCTTTCCTGTATTATTTCCCAGTTTGAAAATCTAGTAAGTTAGTTACTCAAGTGGTGTCATTTTTCATAGTCTTTGTGGCTCAAAATAATTGGTTCAATAATAAATGTCTTTCAATCACTTTATACTTACCTACTGTTAATAAATACATGTAGAGTTATGAAGCTGTAACTTAATGTACATTACTGTTATCTATTTATTAACTGTGATTTTAATAACAAATTATAAAATTATACACTACAGGTATAATTATACTATAATTTATGAACCTATTTAAATATATATTTTTTTTTAAGTGACTGTTTTTTCGGTTTGTAAAAATGGCAAATCCATTAAACTTCTTTATTTGTGTAAATCAGGGAGTGGCACCAAGTTATAATGTACTCGGCATTATTCGATACATTTTCATAACAATGTCGCTGCTCAAGTCGCTCACGCACCCGCACCCGCACCCGCACCCTCCGACTTCAGGATTTACTATTTATCATAATGTCGGCGACTGTACCCCGCCATTGATGTTGTAAATACGCCCAAAACCTCTCGAAAATGGACTACATTTAGGATAAGCATAGTCTATCTTTTTATTCCACCGCCCGCCGCAAGGGAGGGTTTTTTCTATGAAAGTGCAATTTCCCGATTCAATTTGATGTTTACAAAAACGTTTTGAATATCGGGTATTTTTTGCTGCACTTATTAATTTTGTAGTTTGAATTTAAAATTTTCCGCTATTCACAGTCAAAGCAATTACACATG
This sequence comes from Thyatira batis, assembly GCA_905147785.2. NCBI lineage: Eukaryota > Metazoa > Arthropoda > Insecta > Lepidoptera > Drepanidae > Thyatira > Thyatira batis. The sequence goes on from LR990510.1 coordinate 7,415,229, forward strand.
GTAGCAATAAATGTATGTTAGATATGTGCGTCCATTTTGTTTTAAAAAAAACATTCATAAGCATTATATAGCGTCCGTTACCAACTGCGAACGACCGCTCTTAAATACGACACTAAAAATGGGTTTCGGTGGAAAAAGTTAGTATTTACTAGTGTCCAGTCCAGTCCAGTGTAGTGTAGCGCGCGATACAAGTTTACGTTACAAGTTTAAGCCGTGGCGCGAGGGCGGAGAGATACTTTTATTCCGGTGCCGCAGCGGCATTGCTCGCGCACCGGTACACAACCGTGAAGATACAGCTTCGAATCAAGTCCTCTGAGTTTTTAGTTCATATGTATAAATTTGAATTTTAGCAATGGACATAATGCCGTAACTACTGACTAAGTATATATTATTTTTGATGATATATACTCTGTAGGAGTATGCGGATGTTCCCGCGTCGAGTGCTAGAGTGATTTTCCTTGACGACGTAATGTATTATGGGGTCGACATAATTGTATGGTATATAGGCTAACTTCATACCTATGCTCAGCAAGGAAGTGGAAGAGCTTAAATTTATAACTAAAACGGATCACAATCGCTTTACCATTCGCTCTCAGCTTTTAGCAAATTGTATTTTCTTGAAAAATATAATGGAAATCGTCAAAATGGTTGCCTAAACAAACGGGAACTTGAAATATAATTGCTTCATCGTATTTGATACGCTTGTGATAATGGACCCCCCCCCTCCCCTCCCCCTGCCAGACCCGTGCAAGAGGGGGAAGGGGGGGTGTACTCTAACTTGTCTCATGTTATTCCGTGTACTGAACGTGGTGGTTACTGTATTTGTATAGTATACATTCGACAAAGTATTTTGTCGGTAGGTAATGCAGTCTATATCCTAGCCTATCAACTTAACATTTTCCTTTGGTGTTAGAAACCGAAGTATGTTATGTTAGAAACGATGTATATATATTTGCTTTATACAAGTCATGCAATTTTAATCAATCTGATCGTTGTTAAATTGTTCAGAAAAAAAATTGATTGGGTTTTCATTTGATTAATGAAGTTAAATATTTTATTAACCATCGTCCGTTTGCACATCAAGTGAATAAACACGAGCGAAATATCAAAAATGGGTTTAATCAAAATTCAGTGAATATTTGAAACATGAAATATGAAACTGTACAAACAGTTCGCTTGCAACGTTCTAAATATTGGCGACGATTAAACAATATAGTTACGGAATAAAATCGAGTTTCGTGCACAGAAACGAAAGCTTTTAAAAGTCTATTTTCATTATATTTCGGTCACGGAACAGAGAACACGCGGATGTAGCCACCTCACGAAGTGGCAACACAGCCGAACCGCGCTCAACAGCTGCTGGTGCCTTTCCGATTGGAAGAAACACATAGGAAGGAGAATTATGTTACACCTTCTTAGTATCTTAAAGAAAAACTAAAATGGAAGAGCATTGTAAGTTTAATAATAATTTAAAGATCACTAGCAAAGAAATTATAACTATGAAGCAAATCTTAATAAAATATCAAGGTACTAAATTGTCTTTAAAAAGTGGTGCCGTAGTAAGTGTATGATTAGATTAGACGTATCCAGTTAGTTATAGATCAGTGTGGCGGCGCTCGTTCAGTTTATTTTTCACTTTTCAACGTTTTTGTTCGCGTCCAACAGCTGAGCACAAGACGCGGCGCGGGACGCGGCGGCCGGCGGCTGGCGGTCGGGATGCGCCACTCCGACATAATCTGATTCCATTATTTCCACACGATTTTATTTAACAAAAGTCATTTAAATCAACGGATAAATCATGAATCTGCCCTCATCAGGCGCAGCGGCACTGAAACGTTAATTGATACTTTCCTTTATCGCCACGATCCCGGCGGGAGTCGAACCCCGACCCGCCCGATCGCGCAGACACATTGTCTGCGAGATAATAAAACCCGACAAAGTTTAGGCGACGGTTAACTTTTCCGCTGTTTTTATACCGTCTAAATAGTTTTTATACTTTTTACTGAGACTGACTTTTACTTGAGACTTGAAAATCGCCGCTTTATCTAAATTAAGAATCTTTCCTTCATATCTTAATACTTTGTTCCGTCGAGTGTTTTTATCTTCGTCCGCAGTAAACATACGCCGTCGCCGTCGCCGTCGCCGACTCCGCATCATTCAGCCGACTTTATTAAAATGGGGTTTGTTACCTTGTCGCTCCGTGCTCGGTGTGACACAGAAAACACTTTAGGCTTTTGGGCAACGCTGTGTTCGTCCACTAAAACAAAGAAAATATACTCCGCAGAACATAAACGCTGTTTTTTCATATTGTCGTTGAAAATATCTGTACCTATAGAGAATGTGTCTTCAATGATTAAAAAGGAATGAAACGATACATCACATAACATGATATTCTATATTCAATTCGTCAAGTTTTCGTTTACAATATCGAATGAAACGGATCATGCGTGAGAGGACGAGTCCCGCCCCCGGGACTGCGCGCCATGCATCATCGCAGTCCCGGGACAGTCCCGCGGGACTCCCGGGCTGGCCCGGCTGCATGTCACACGTGGTGTCTGACATTGAGAACAATCATATTTCTCGATTGTTTTTGTGTAATACAAATTGTATGTATGAAAAATACTTTAACCTTTATTCTATTAAACTTGAAATGACATGTAGTAAGTAGTAGAACATTATTCAGGGTGGTGATATTGTGTATGATTTTTTTTCACTGAAAATATTCTGGTATTATGTATTAAGGTTCTATTATTTTGTTTATTGATTTATCATTATTTTATTTGAAATAAGGTAACATGATATGTATAAATGGAGTATATTTTATTAAAAGTGAGTGTTTTTGGTAAGCCTAATATTATAACCAAAATATTATCTTCTCCTAATGAGACACCGTCCGCATCCCGGCCGGGATCCCGCTCGCCAGTCCCGCGGGACTCGCGGAACCCTGTTTATTAGCCAACTAATAACATCCCTCGTGCCTTATTTATATGCTCTCTTGAAAAATTACGATTCCAGTATTTTCGGTGATGGCTTCGAGTAATAACGAGCGATGAGTTATCGCGGGAATTACACTTGTTTCTTTTGTTCTGTGCCGAGGGGGCCGGATGAGTTATGTACCGCGTGGGGGTCGGGGGTGTCGCGGGGGTCGGGCCGGGGTCGGGGGTCGAGGGGGGGGCTGCGGCTATTGTGCGGCGTGCTTTAGGCTTAATTAGGGATAGCAACTCTATTACGCGGCTGATTACTGCGTTGGTTGCGGCAATATTGGTTTATGGTTATGAGTTATGACCTCTCACATCGTCTCTTTGAACTTTAAATAGGCTCTATATACTGCCACTTGTTTACCGAGTAGTTATTACCCTGTACATTTTATTTTGTTATAAATAAAATAATCTGCTTCAAATTTTCATTAACTTGTCTACTTATTGTTAGGCGACAAAAAAAATATTCAATTTGACTATACTTTTCGGAAAAATCGTTTTTTGGTAGATATGTAGATTAGCCTGACTGATAGTTCATATCCCAATATTAAGTGGAAACAATCGAGCCCTTGGCCCCCTTCCCATCGCCTTCCCCCCGCCCCTCGTCCCCACCCCGCCCCTCGCGGCTCCACGCAACGTGCGCCAGAAAGGTAAATGCCCTTTTTAAGGTGCTTAATGTCTACAAAAACCCACGTGCGTCAGACAAATGACCGACATGAAAAAATATATTACAATTTACCTCCATTTACCTGGCGACAGCGCACCGAGCGACGCGACCCGACCGGCTGTGTTCGCGTGTGGACGGTACATTGCGCGCCATGTATGTGTATGATCACGATTAGATTTCAGTTCAGCAGCATTGTAACAGGATTCAATAATTATACTTTTTCTACAGGGAGTTTGGTGGTGCGCGGCCGCGAAATAACTTCGATTTCGAATATATTTACTTAGGAAGACATAAAATGAATTTTATTGAAAGGACCCTATTTTTCCCTATTGGAGTATAAAGCTATTGAAATACTGCGAGTCAGTCGTAACTTACGTAATTTATATAGTATTTCTGTATAGTAGGTATACTTGCGCACACTCGGCTCTTCATACATTTTCATTTTTATTTATATCGTAGTATTTTTGCAACGATTTTCAATTATTCTGTCTGTATTCACACACCACGTAACTATATTTTTTCTCCACAGAGTAGCTGAACCCTTTCAATAGCGTGAAAATAATAGCGTTAAATAAATATTTGGCATCCATGGACATTTGCAATATTTGTAACTTTCATGGATGCAAGAACCATACTGTAGCTTTGGGATTGGAATATTCACGTACCTAAGCTAAGTTGCAAGTTCGTTACACTGCGCAATGCAAAGCAATGATAACATAAGTATTCTCACATGTTCAATCACAGAGTAAAATCAAGGCATTTTTTTTTTCAACTACAACATAAAAATAATCTAAGTTACTAAAAGCCAGGGCTTACAGCAAGATCTTAGATAAACAAACTGATTGTCGGCGGTTCGTGCGCGGTGTGGGAGCAAACTTCGTGGACCTGAAAAATATTCCGTTGCACCGAGTTGCCAACTCTCCGCTCGGATATTCAAAATGGCGTCTATTTAGTCAATTATGCATGTCGACGAGTGCGCCGGCGGATCCGCGCCGTCGGGCCGCGCCGCCAGCGGGCAGGGCAAGAGACAAGTCAGGCATAATAAAATAAACCTTCTTATGTAATTAGACTAACTACATATGACCATATATTTCAAGGCTGACATGTGTTGGCTAAAAAATATACAAATGTAAATAAGTAATTACGTACTGATGCCGGTTACTGACGGTCGTCATTCATTCACTAACTATACATATTATCTAAGGTATAATTATAAAATATACCATTTAAAATAGATCATATTAGATTTTTTCGTCATTTCATGAGGTGTCACCGCTTCAGCGTGTATGGTAAATAAAATCCAATAGCTCGCTTCATAGCCCCACACGAAGTAGTCGTGAAAACTTTCAGTCCAGTGACTTGAAATGCTAGTTGTGCGATTTGTGAAAAATATGCTCAGACTTGTTAGTTTGTACCGACGTTTGTACTTTGATTCTGCCCGGTACTCGGTGGGTAGTAGGTACCTACCTACAGACAAACAAACGAAAACGAGTTTATATTACTTTGGTAATGATGTTACACAGCCTCGGACAATATGGGCAGATAAATATGTCTAACAGACAGTTCGGCAGGGATTTTAGTGCCCAAATTTTCAGTAACAAAGAAAAAGGAAAAAATAAAATAATTTCAGAAACAGAGGGCTTACTCCCGAAAACGATTCGAATTTGATTTTGTTTTGATTTCAATTTGAACTCCTATTGGTTAATCCTGAACCAAAAAATTTCATCTTTAGCTCCTATTGGTTAATCCCGAACCAATACGAATAAAAAATCAAGATGGCCATGGCTAAGATTGGCATTTATTCGATCGGTAACGGTGTTTGACGTTTCAGAATTATAAAATAAGTTGTGTGTGGTTAATTTCTACAGAAAAAAAATTAATATTCAATTTTTTATTTTTTTCTAAAACGAAATCTTGTACATTAGATGTAATTTTTTAGATTAGATAAATTTATTCTAGATGAGATAACTCGATCCTAAAAAGTACCTTTTTACTGATCGTGTATTTTGACGTTTAAAGTCGTTCCCGCCATTCGATTCACAGATGTCAAATAGTGGTAGGAGTACGGACTTTTCGATTCGGTTTCGATTGTAACGAAATTCTTGATCAAAGTTAGTTCCAAAAAGTGTCACCGCACGATCGTGCGCTAGAATCGCTATCAAAAATGTATGAAATGACATTTATTCGATTAGAACTCGTTTCTCGAAAGCGTCGGGAGTAAGCCCTCTGGTTAGGGTTGATATTTATTATTATTAAGATAGATGTGGTTAAGTATATGTCTGTTATTTATATTTGAACAATAAATACTACTCACAAAGTCCATCTAAAAGACATAAATAAACATAGTGAAGACCTATTGCTTGGATTTATGTTTTACTAGTGGCCCCCCGCGGTTTCACCCGGGTACCTAGAAGATGTTCCATGTTCCCGGGATAAAAAATAGCCTGTCCTCTCTTAGGCTCTAGGCTATCTGTGTACCAAATTTCATTTAAATCAGATTTTTTAGCGTGAAAGTGAGACAGACAGACAGACAGAGTTACTTTCACATTTATAATATTAGTATAGATATATACGTTATGTACGTTGTATATTATATTCTTTTGAACCTGCTCTGTTTAAAGTTATTATGATTTTACTGTATTCGATTCGTCCTGTTGTTCCTCGTGGCGTGTTATAGTTTAACGTTCACATGGTGAAGGTTTCAACTGTTGAGTTGAATATTAAAACACGAACAAAAAGCTGCCAATCATCGACAATATTAGCTTTTCGTTTCGGCGGCGCCACGCAGGATTTATATTGCTTGTTTCATTTTGATGCCAGAATTTTAGGAGATGTAAGTTTTTAATATCATGTAGGTATGTGATAGAAATAAATAAAAAAAAACACCACACCTGATCAAAAGCACACGCAATGATTGTAGTGGGTAAACTATGAAGTTATTAAACGCTGACATTTAGGTGTTTATAATCTGTAGGTAACACTAATATTATTAAGATTTTTAATTTGTTTCTTAGTTTATTATGAGTAGGCTCCAAAACTACTCGAGCGATCTGAACAATTCTTTCACCAATAGGAAGCTTCGATATTTATGAGAGTCATAGGCTATATTTTATCCCGGTATTCCAACGAAAACGGGAACAACGCGGGTGAGTTATTTAATAAAGTAGTTTTACGTAAATATTACACGTACTGATAACGGACATATCATTATTTGATAAAGTTAACTAACTGATATGTCTCATTAATTTATTCATAGCTTTGATTTCATTGATAAGACATCAACGAGTCTTTGTAACAAGTTTTTTTACTTAAAGTTTTATCATAATAAAATTATGTAAATATGTAGTTAGTTTGTAGGTATGTTTATACGTGTTGGTAGATGGCCTGTACATAAAGCCTAAATACTATGTAATATAAACAATGTGAACAGTATCCGATACAAGGCGGCCTTGATGGTCTGTGGTCACTTTCTTAAACTACAACAGTTTAATTTTATGTGTCGGTGTAGTGGCGAGTGCGAGCCCTCATCCCTCCCCCTCCCCCTCCCCCTCACCCTCCTCCCTCGACTTTAGAGGTGCGTGTCCTCCTGTAGCCCACGCGATGGTAATATTCAATGCAATTACTACCTAATGTATTTATTTTTTTAAATGATAAACAGACCATTATTCTCACCATAACTGAAATTTCTAGTATAGGTATATGACACGAGTCTCAATTACCTTAATGTTCCGCTAAGTATTTGTTTTCATAAGTCGATTGCACTTATATCTATACTGATATTATAAATGCGAAAGTAACTCTGTCTATCTCGCTTTCACGCAACTGAACAGATTTAAATGAAATTTGGTTTAGAGATAGTCTAGGGCTTGGGAAAGAACATCGGCTTCATTTTATCCCGGGAAAATGGAAGATCTCCTGGGTACGCGGGTGAAACCGCGGGAAGCCACTAGTAATAATAAAATATAGGTAAGTTGATCTCTCTCGAGGTGGCGCAGCGCCCTCACCCCTCAGCCCAGCCCGACCCGCCACACGACGCACGACGCAGGGCCGCACAAGCACCCACTTAATAAACAAGCAGATCTCACAAACGTGCCCTTTTTACAACCCTAGGCACACCCTATTACCTGGATTGTGACTTTGTAAAAGAGTGTTTAGGCTGAAAGGGTCCTTTGTGGCCGCAGATAGCTCTCCACGTGATGTGTTGAACGGCTCGGGTGACGGGTGCCGGGGACGGGTGGCGGTGAGGGGAGACAGATCGTGTTTATGAAAGTTCTGCTGCGTATTTATCTATAAATGGCTATTTGAAAATATATTTGTTTATATAGATTAGGAGTTTAGACATAGTCACTTACAAAGGCATGGTACCTAATACCTACTAATGATTTCTACATTGTAGGTCACAGTCGAGCGCACAACTTTACTATGCAATGTGTTAAATACTGAATACATAATGTTGTTCGTAATCTTATCAGTAACTTAGGAAGAATCAAGCTGTGCAATAACACAAATAAACTATCAAAGAGCGTTAGTAGAAACCGAAACGTATAAAAAGACACTGCACAATATTTCAAATAGATAAGTTGGTCTCGACGTTTGCGGACGTTAAAACTTCCACAATAAAACGTACGTGAAATAATAGTGGTTGTAAAGCAGGTAAATATCTCCCGCCCCGTGTCCCGCATGGCGCGCCCCGCACGTCACTCGGCGCGGGATGCGGGAGACAAAAATGCCGGATAGCTTCCAGTTTGGGGAAATTTATCTTGCGGACGAACCGAGCGCCGCCGCGCCGCCGCGCCGGGGACAGGGCTGCGCGCGAGCCTTGGCTGTTGTCGAGTTGTCTTTGCATTTTACTAATATAAGAGTTGTATACTGAAACGCCTCAAGTGTTTTAATATTTGTAAGACACACGCGCTTATTTCTAAATAGTGTATTTTATTTTCTTTTTACTCTACTCGCATTTTACCATAGATAGTTCAAACTCCTATATACCTAGGTATTATATCTTAACATTCTTTAGTTACCCCTACACTCTAACATATGTTATATGTAATGCATCTTCTTGTAAGAAAAACTGAGGCTTATGTAGGTATTATGTTTCTAATACTGTTCTTATACATTTGTAACTTATCGGTAGGTAAAGGAAAATAATTTACTATGACAGTGTGGCACCCCTAGGCGCGCTGCACTGCGCGTAGTTATTACGTTAATGGCGATCAGTCACAAGTGCAAAATCGCTTATTTAGACCTTGCGCGCTTTATATAAGACATTTAATGTATTAACTGTTATTCATTTATCGATAGAAAGCTTTATTTATTTAATTTACCTCTTTATTGATACAGATATCAGGAATAATGGCTCCGTGGTGTCGATACCATGGGTTAAAATTCATCCAGAGCTTTTAATGGAGATGTAACTAGTACCTATAGGTAGGTACCTAGTTTTTTAGAGCTTAGCTAGAAGTTAACACCCTAGTTCGAAGAGAAGAATACTTCGAAGTTTTAAGTTTTGTATACTTATTGAATACTCCCCCCGCTGGCCCCTCGCCGACCCCTCGCCGGCCCCGTCTGGTAGACACAAACAAACCTGTAAAACGCACGTAATTGTTTGACTGGCTGGCTGGAGCGATTGTTCCACTCGTCAGTTTCATTTCCGCGTCGCTTTGTCTGCGAAGCGCGCCGCGGCTTGTTCCTGTTTGTCATCTCACCCGCGCCCACGCCCAGCCCCAGCCCCACGCCCAGCCCCATGCCCAGCCCCACGCCCTGCCCCACGCCCAGCCCCACGCCCAGCTCAAAGCCCAGGGGCGAGTGACGCCACTCATAGTGCCCACAGAACAAACTGATAGTTTACTTTGAAATTACATTACATTTAATCCTATTTAATAGTGACTTTACTGTATGTGTTTTTAAAATCTTGTATTGCTAATAGGTTTAAGTATTCAGACGACCGTATTTACTATATAATTACGGAGACCGTTCATGTGAGCCAAGTTATAGTAAAATATTTTTCGCTACTATTGTTGCTTTGCATTGCAGCTTAAAACTGGATCATTGTTTAGTTAGAAACTAATTACTGCAAGTCGCACATAGCACAAAATACATAGAAATCTGAAAACAAAACAAATGATTTAATTAAATGTAAACTAGTCGTGTTGCACACTCGGCAATGCAAACGTCGCGTCGCCTCCGCAGCACGCCGCGCCGGGCGGGGCCAGGCGAGGCTCATTGTCTTTGTAACGAACTGATACAGTATACCTATTTTGATATAACGAATTCTTGATCTATTTACATATTAAATCACTTCCAGAAAACGGGGGTCCATATCGCTTTGCGACTGAGTGTGTACACAAGAATCTTCACTACTTAGTTCTTCTCACAAAATGTTTCGAACTATTTCAATCTTTATGTTTTTTTGATTGTCGACACTTATGTATTGATAGTAACACAGTAGGTAACTTTATTTATGGTTTTTGTGTCGTAGTAGGTACGCTTCTGTCGGCGGTGGACGGCGGACCCAACAACTGCCTCTGCCTCTTATTGGTTAAGATGAAATATCCGTGTATAAATCATCATCATCATCATCATCAGCTCATATACGTCTCCACCGAGGAGCTCGAGCCTCCCCTAATTTCGGGGGGTTTTAGGCTATAGTCCACTACGCGGGCCTAGTGCGTATTGGCGGACTTCACATGCCTTTAATTGTGATATCTCGGGCATGCAGGTTTCCTCACGATGTTTTCCTTCACCGAAAGCCAGTGGTGTGAATCTGTACGTAAGTTATGGCCAGGGATTTGAACCTGCACCCCCATGATCGTGAGTCGGTGCGTTCCCAACTGAGCCACCACGGCTCCATAAATCATACCTCGGGATATTTATATAATTCTTCAATTACCTTCATGCAGCTTCAAACACCAGCGAGACAAAGAATATAACTTCAAAGGTCGGTTCCGGCCCGCCCACACGGGTTGTTCGGTAAATAATGGAACGCTCTATATCAGAGAATCATGTAAATAATACTAAAATAAAAATATAAAACATCGTCACTACCACTCACCACAGAGCCAGAGCAGTGACAGACAGACTGACAGAACACTCCTGTCTGCTTTATTTCCGCCTTGTCGTGTCGTGTCTAGTCGTTCGTCTTTTATCGATATAGGTAGCTCTCTCTTATAGTAGTTTATTCATTTATTTAAACTTGAATAGCACTTATATACATATTTTTGATAGCGATCTTCACACTAGGCTAAGCCTGTATCGTGAAATAAAAACCAATTTTACAGATGAAAATCATTGCCTCATACTAATTTCTTTAACTAGGCATATGTCCTCTATAGTAGGTAGGTACAGAACGTATAGTAGGCTACTGACTTTAATGTAGGACTCAAATAGATTCTGTTTCCGTCGCAACGATTTTTCTTATAGGTATACCTAGTAAATATGAAAATATTTGTGCTTACATATGTATTATGTATGTATTATGTAATCCTATAATAAACGTTGCGGAATGTTTTGTGATTGTCGCTTTGATGAGACAGTGGAAACAACAAGGCTTAGATAAACATAAATAATAACAATGAGCGTTGCAGCAGATTATTTGTAGTAAATACATATAACAATACTAAATCAAAATTTCTTTATTTTATTAAATGTTTTTGTGTCGCAGCTAAGGGAGGTGAGGAGGGGGGAGGGGGATGCCGATACACGTACTCAACGAAATAATGAGATTTAATTAAAACAACAAACAAGCGCGATCGAAAGCTGCTCCGATAGGATTTTTATTAAAACCTGACCTCAGGCCGGGGGCACCGGGGGCGCGGGGGCGCGGGGGCGTGGGAATGTTCAATCGAATCGAAACAAAAGGACGGACTGTAAAAAGGCTTCGTGGTCCATCAAATTAAAATCGGCTCGCGAATAATCCGCGGCCCAATTACCCCTGACAGGGGGAGGGTGAGGGGGGGGACGGGGGGGGGGGGGGGGCAGGTACAGTCACGTGCAGGTCTTCGCCTCAGTCTTCTTTTACTTTTAGTAATCGGATACATTGTTAGAGTTCCCTATAATGATGCCCGCCACTCGCCGGTGATGCGCGGCGACTACGCGCTAACTAACCGCTCTGATTGCACATAGGTACAGATAGATTAATCGCAAGCTAGTAAATAACTTAAAAATACTCTATTGGAAGGGCCAATACACTTAGGTGGGTTATTTTGCCACCCTTGTGGTATAAAATATATAAAAAAAAAATTTAACTTTCCAAGCCAGTAAAATAGGTACATTATGTTTGCTTCAAACTTATTCCAACTCTTCGACCCACTATCATAGCGAGCAGAACAGTTTTCTAATTTTATTATTTATTAATTTAAGATGTTATAAACGAGTAGGTATATGTAATGTATAACTGTAATTAGCTCCTTATACTACTTCCTTACAACATTATTTTCTGTAAGTACATACCTAAGTATTTATCCACGATAATTATGAAATGCAGCAGACGGTCGGTTTGAATGTCAAAGGAAGCAAAATGCTTACGTTACACAAAGATTATTGTGTATTGATAAAATTTAATTGAATTATATTTTGAGGGCACGTGTGGGGTCGCGTGGCGTGATTAGTGAAGCCTCGTTGTGTGGCATAACGCACTGCGTGTCAAATTATTATTAATTACTAGCTGCCTCCGCGTGGTTTTACCCGCGTAGTTCCCGATCCCGTGGGAATACAGGGATAACATATAGCCTATGTTACTCAATGATAATGTAGCTATCTAATGAAAAAAGAATTATTAAAATCGGTCCAGTACTTTTTGAGTTAATTCGTTACATACAAAAATACAAATCTTTCCTCTTTATACTTAAAATATTAGTGTAGATTATGAGCTTCCGAGACACGGCTCCATTCGCGTATTCAGGGGAAATGAGGCTTCTCAGAATTGACACTAATGTAACTCGGGAATAGTTCATCTTGAATATCTCAGGGTCAAGGCTTAATCATCTTAAGGCTATGATGATGAATGACTAACCACTTCAACTTGTGTCGTACTAGCGGCTGCAAGTACCTATTAACCACTTTAAAGGATTTGTTGTCTGAGATATGACAGCAAAGATAATGATTTGGTATAGGTAACATTAAATAAATATTTTCTTCAGCGCGCGAAGCACACAAATACTCCGTTCAGTGCCATAACATAGGACTTTGTTAGTGCGATGTAGCGTGAGAGACAGAGCCGTATTTATTTCTGAAACCAGTATATATTAAAATTTTTAGATCAATTATAACAATGGAATCAATTAATAAAAGCTCTGACACCTAGATAAAACGTTTTCAATTTGGTTCTATGAACGTGAAAATATAAACGAAAGGTTTGAAACCAATAGATACGTAGTCGATTGGAGGTTGATAGAGTAGTAAGCTCCCGGGCTACATCGCGAGTTGAAACCGATTCTGGTTGAGTGGTTCATAAATATTTGAGGACACGTGTGTGTATGTATGCAGCGCATCCCGCAGCCGCGGCGCCGACACGCGCTCAGCTTTTTTATTCACAAACCTCACGTTTGCTCTGCGTACACTCTCTGTCGACGGTACACAGAGCAGCCATCCCCGAAGAGTGGAATATAGAATTGCACGGCGAGCACACAGCGGAGCGATAGCTATTTTATGCTGTGGCACGTTCGGCTGATTGCAGTTAATGTGTGTAGGCGAACATCGATTCGAGCTCATCAATCAACAGTCAATATGAGAGTAGTTCAATTTAAAGAAGCGGTTTTTCCTCGCGTCGCGTCGCGGCGCCGGTGTGTGGCGGAGAAATGAGGGGGACGTGTCATATTTGTCAACGTCCGGGAACATTGGGCTCGCATTTGTTACACAATTTGTCGGGAATACTGTATTTGTCGATAATACAGGGAGTAAATCTTGTTTCGCGGCCGATATGAGCACAATCTGTATGTGCCGTGCCGCCCGCGCCGCCCGCGTCGCCCGCGTCGCCCGTATGCTAATATTATATTCTATCCGCCGCGCCACACCGCCCCGCACCGCCCCGCACCGCCCTACACCGCCGCTTAGGTATAGGTATACCTACCTACAACCGATTTATTTATTTGGAAATAACTTAACAACATATAACTTACATGTCCTCTAAATGAGCGGATAAAAGGTATGTCACCCACCCCCAACGGAAACTGAGACAATAATAATATGTATTTATTCGTTTATGAATAAGCATTACCACTACTTTTCTTATAATATTTTTTGCTAATGGCACAAGCAAATATAATTGAATTTTAATTATGAAAGCTTTGGCACGACGGTTCATTAATTTATTTATTAATTAATTATGATTCCGTACTAGTTTAATTAATTTGAAAGCTAATATTAATGTGAATGTTCTATCGACGCCGCGACGCGAACAAAAATATTATATTATTAAACCTATTTAAGGTTAATTAATAAAACTCTTTGTTTAGTTAGGGTGACTTTCGAACCGCTACTCGAGGACTAACATTTGTGTGCATGTCGTTTGTTCGATGGCGATCGGTAAATCTAATATATAAAATTCTAGCGTCGCGAAGTTTGTGGTAAAACTCCTCCGAAACGGCTTGACCGATTCTCATGAAATTTTGTATCCATATTCGGTAGGTCTGAGAATCGGACAACATCTATTTTTCATCCCCTTAAATGTTAAGGGTAAGCCAACCCAAATTTTTTTTTTAAAATTGTTGAAAAAAAAAATTTTTTTTTATTTTTTTATGATACAGCATTAGTAAATACATATAACTCTGAATTTTCAATCCTTTACAACCAACCCCTATTTTACTATCGCGATTTTTATTTTATCTTCCGCCTTCACCGGTCGATAACCGATCAACGATCAATCGATCAGTTATAATAAAAATAAAAAAATACAGATATTTTGAAAATAGATACATATCTTATCAATACATACATACTTTGCCACCGTCGTGGTATAAAAAAAAATACATATATTAAGTCACTGTTTTTTACCAATACACTGATGGAAGGATTTATTAACTACTAGTGGCTCCCCGCGGTTTCACCCGCGTTCCCGGGATAAAAAGTAGCCTATGTGTTATTCCAGAACATATTCTAGCTCTGTGCCAAATTTCAAGCAGATCCCTTCAGCCGTTGGAGCGTGAAAGAGTAACAAACATCCATACATACAAACTTTCGCATTTATAATATTAGTAGGATTCATATTTTAATTTCTTTGAAGACAAAGGCAAAAAAATAAATAAAGGAGTAGGTATTTCATGGGGAAGGCTTTTATTTATACTACATCAATTTGGACCCGGTAGGTGGCGCTGGTGGGCAGAACGAAGTCTGCCGGCTCCGCTAGTATCTATATAAGCTTGTATTTAAAAGTAGTACGTGTAGTATACGACGTATAAATCCGACCCTAAAAAGGAAAAGGCGAGGAACATGATGAGTAGGTACCTAAATGAGCTATTAGTTTACCATAGTAGGTACCCATATTAATATCATTTCATATCAACAAAAAATGCTTTAAATAGATGTTGCTAAGAGTTCCACGAAATATTCCGTCGCATTGATCGCCTGTGTCATTAATCGTCCAGTATTTTATCTCCACATTAGTCAGTATATACATTATTCAATGAACTTCGGGCTCGTGGGATTCCGTATTGACAAAAAAATAATATACTGTTATCTAAATAAACTTTTTTTTTTATAATTTTAATAGTTTTCTACGGGGTTATATTCATTCATTACATGATTTAATTTTCAACTTGTTACTCTAATTTTATTTTGAAGAGTTGTAGTTTTTAATGTTGGTATAGAACCCTAAATTTATGACGCGTAGTTTAATTGTTATATTCCTAATGACTTAAATAAATAGTTTCGGTTCGACTCCCACTCAGTGCAACGTCGCGTTATCACGATGCGGTTGTTAGTGAGTAAACTTTAAAACAATTAACATCTTCAAAATAATATTTAGAACTAAAATGTCTTCTTATCTCAAACTAAATGAATTTTACAGATTTTATTAGGTCTCGTCGTGGTGGCGACGAGCGCGGCGCCCTTCGACGCCGCGTCGAGCTCCGTGGAGAGGAAGGTGGAGTCGAGAATGAAGCGCGAGGCGCCCTACAGCGGAGGAGACGACCCGCACAGCGGCGACGACGATGACGAGTACAAAGTAACTACTAATAAAGACATTCAAGACAACGAAGACGATGCAAACCGCGAAGATCATGAGGATGCTGATGAAGATAGTAGGGAAGTTGTTCAACATCAAGATAATAATGAAATAGTGGAGGTAGAAGAAAAACAGGTCGAAGAAAAGGTAACTCATGAAAAGAAAAAAGTAAATAAAAAAGATAAGAGACATAAAAAGAAAAAGAGAGTGGAAACTAAAGAGGAAAAGAAAAAACGCCTTAAAGAGCAAAGAGAAAAGAAAAAACACAAGAATGATGAAAAAAAGAAACGCCGAGAGGAGAAAAAGAAGTTGTCGAAAGCAGAGAGGGAAAGAAAAAGGCGAGAAAGAGCAGAAAGAAGAAGAGAGAAAAATAAATGTTCGTTGGCTGTGGGAGATGTGAAGCATGAATTAAAAGAATCTTATGAGGATCTAGAGCAAGAGTACTTGGTGTTCGTGAAGCGGTTCGATGCGTTCCTGGAGCGCGTGCTGAACCTGCGCGCCGGGTTCACGCCGCCCGCGCCGCTCGACCCCCCGCCCCGACCCCCGCTCCACCCCCAGCTCGGCCCGGACTAGCCCCCGGACTAGCACCATCTGATAGAATACAAAGGCTACTGATAAATTTATTTATCGTGATGTAGTTATTTATCAATATGTCAACGCTATTACAAGACATGCAATTATTTTTGTGTTAGTAAATTCATTTCTTCAAGTGCACCCTCTGTTTGTCAAGCGATCTCTATGATATTAATTAGCTTATAAAAATAGTTAAGCGTAAATGTGAATTATCATTGTATACTTTACGTAGTTCTACTTTTTCAACGACTGCTTCTGCAGCTCAGTAATGCTTAAAGCATTCACTACCAAATAAATAAATATATGGAGTTTAAATGTGTTATGATTTTACTGTATTGAATGATGACGTACCTACTTGAAACTCGCTTTCCAATGCAGACTTACAGACTTTAGTTTGCAACAAGAAAAATTGAATCTGCTGGAAATATATCCCTCCATCCAACGGTTGTCTGGAAGGAATCGCTTCTTAGTGATAAGACCGCCACCGTGTAATACTGTGCATTCGTTTTATTCTAGCTTATTTAGAGTTATCTATTGATGAAATATTTAATCAGGCTCATAAAAAAACAGTGTGGTTAATGAGCGGTATTCAGGAAGTGGGTATACAAACGGCTCGGCTCGGCTCGGTGCGGCTCGGTTGCGGCTTCACGCCGATGAAAGGAAAATAACCGGCGTCGCGGCATGCAGATTGAGGACATTATCCCGCGCTGACACGTTTTATTTAGGCTTTAATGTGACGTCACTGTTCGAAAGATGGATGGCAAATATAATAAAGGAGGCGCAAGACGGCTTTGTGAGCGGATCGACGAGCGGTGGGGGGGGGGGGGGGGGGGGCGAGAGGGGGGGGGGTGACACGGTGTGAACACAATGATACTTTTATGCTGGCAGCCGAGAATCAAAAGGCTTTTCGGCTATTCGACCTGTCAGGGGGGATCGGGGGAGGGGGGGGGGGGTCGGTAAGTGGGGTCCGGCTAGATCTGCAAAAGGTTTACATTCGCAAGTGACGGTATAATACAAGCGCATTAGACGCCGCGCCGGGTCCGGTCCCCGTCCCGTTGCGACACCTGTATTCAAATGTTATTGCGCGATCTCTTTAGGAAGATTCTTATAATACGCTGTAATATTTTTTTTTTTTTTTTTTTTTTTTTTATTATATTTTGTTATTGCAATCTGTCTGAGAGACATTCAACAATACTTATGTAATGATGTATGATATGTGAGGGACAGGTCCAGTGACGTGCCCTCTTAATTACTATTTTAAATTATATTAAATCTTGAGGAATCCTTTTCTTTAGTCTCCTCGCACTTGGAAATATATTGTCCATAAGGTGGTGTGCCAATATGTTAGGGTGCAGTTGCAGTCTATCTTTATATGTTGTGACTCTCTCCTTAATTTCCTCTTTTACGCTTTTGATGCCAAGCTCTCGGTGAAGTCTTTCGTTTGTGACATACCATGGTGCGTCTACTATCATCCTTAGCATTTTTGATTGAAACCTTTGTAGAATTTCTAGGTTGGAGTTGGCAGCCGTGCCCCATAGCTGTATTCCGTATGTCCATATTGGCTTTATTATACTCTTATATAACAAAAGTTTATTTTCCATTGAGAGCTGGCTGTTTCTATTCATCAACCAATACATCTTACGCACTTGTTGGCCCATTGCTAGGCGTTTGGTAAAAATGTGCTTTTTCCATGTTAGGCGTCGGTCTAGATACATTCCAAGATATTTCGCTTCGTCAGTTTGTGGAAGCTGGACGGCATTCAGTGTAACTGGGGGACAAGTCTGTCGCCGGGTTGTAAATGTAACCTGAACTGATTTTGTTTCATTGGCCTTGATGCGCCAGTCTTTTAGCCATGTTGTGATCTTATCCAGGCTATTCTGTAGTTTGTGAGAAGCTTGGATTGGTGAATCATCTGACGCCATGACAGCTGTGTCATCAGCAAATGTGCCCATAACAACATCGTCAGATATCGGCAAGTCGGCGGTATAAAGAAGATACAAAGTAGGTCCCATTACACTACCCTGCGGCACTCCAGCTTGAATTTCTTTGAGTTCTGTATTTGCTTCACCGTGACTGACAAAAAAGTGTCTACCTAGCAGATAAGATCTTATTAGATTGTAATAGTTAGTGGGCAGTGTCTTTTTAATTTTATACAGAAGTCCATCATGCCAGACTCTGTCAAAAGCTTGTGATATGTCAAGAAAGGAAGCTGTACAGTATTCTTTCTTTTCAAATGATTTTGCTATACCATCAACGAGTCTATGGATTTGTTCGATTGTACCGTGCTTTTCCCTGAATCCAAATTGGTGGTTGGGTATTATGTTGTTTTCCTTAATAATTGGATTCAACCTACTGAGGATCAATGTCTCCATTACTTTGGATGTAATTGGGAGAAGGCTAATTGGTCGATAAGATTTGGCATCTTCTGGGTTTTTGCCTGGTTTCGGGATCATTATAATTTTAGCTACTTTCCATTGTGGGGGTACACATTCCCTTCGAAGGATGGCATTATATAATTGCGTCAGGAATGTAATGCCCTGCTCTGGTAGCTCTTTTAGAATGGTTGATGTAATTAGATCGTATCCAGGGGCTTTCCCTATTTTCAGTTTTCTGATTGCAGATTTGATTTCTGCTTTTTTAAGTTTCTGAATGGGTAACTCTAGTTGATGCGTCTGGTTTAGCAGTTCTGCTACCGTTTCTATCTTTGTGGAGCCAGTATTGGGGTTTGGTTGGAAGACTTTTTGCAGATGCTCCATGAATACATTGGCTTTCTCGACATCATTCCTAGCCCATGAATTATCTGCTTTGAGCAGAGGTGGTTGGTAAGTTATTGGGCGTTTGAGGCTTTTTGTCGCTTTCCACAGCGAGTAGTCAGATGATGGTTTAGCGTCCAGATTTTGCAGGTATGTTGCGGTTTTTTGATTTCTGTCATCGCTCAATAGTTGTTTGAGTTGTGCAGCTAGTCTATTGTATGTTGTTTTGTCCCCTGGGTACCGAGTGATTTGCCATCTCTTTCTAGCTTTACGCTTTTCATCTAGTAGTTTTCTGATAGATGGTGAGCATTGGTGTTCATCTCCATGCATGGGTTTTGGTGGAGGCGTGGCTTCCCATGCAGCCTGTTGGACTGTGTTGTTAAAATGCTCAACTGCGCTTATAATATCTTCATCCTTTTGTAGTGGTATTTTGACATTAAGAGATTTGGTTATTAATTCTCGGAAATATTCCCAGTTAGTTCTACGAGTATGTAGTCGACAAGGTCTTTCCTTTTGCAGAATTCTTCGGCTCAATAGTACTTCGACAGGAGAATGGTCGGAAGACAGGTCAGTACTAGAGTTACAGCTGACGTCACTGTTGCTAATACCTTTGATGACGCAAAAATCAATGAGATCTGGCTTCCTATTTCGATCAGTGGGCCAGTATGTTGGTTCTCCTGTTGAGATAACGCCCAGGCGGAGTTTATTTATCGCTAGGATTAACTGTCGGCCCTTTGTATTTATAATTCGAGAACCCCAGAATGTGTGCTTGGCATTAAAATCACCGCCAGACACAAATCGCCGACCCAGGGTTTTAAGATATTCTTCGTATTCCTCTTGCTTTATGGCATGCTTTGGAGGGCTATATATAGCTGATACCGTGACAGGTCCCAACCAGTCCTCTATCACAATGTTTGTAGCCTGAATTTTTTCAGTACAGTAGCTGTGAGCTAAGTGATGTCTTATGTTGTTCTTAATCAGAACTGCACTTCCTCCATAGCCTTTTCCGTCGGGGTGCATGGTGTGATAAAATTTGTATCCTGCTATGTTAAAATAACTATTACTTGTAAAATGCGTTTCCGAGATTAACATGATGTCAATGTTGTTTAATTTCATATATTTTTTAACCTCAAGGGTATGTTTTGACAGCCCATTGGCGTTCCAGAGCACCATGTTTATGGAGTCCAGTGTGCAGTTAATTTGGTCGTGAGATTTAGGATTAGATTAGTCATTGCTGTTAATTGTTCCATCATTTGCTTCATTGTTATTATTAATTCTTTTATGTCAGGGCTCTGGTCACTGTTTGTTTTATTGTTGGGTTCCTTGGCTTGCGGTGGTATTTTGTTTTGCACTGTTTCGGCATATGTTGTTCCAGTTGTTGTTGGGCCATATAATTGTTTTGTCCTATCATATGACTGCCTGTATTTCTGAACCTTTACGGGTGCTGGTGGGAATTTAATTTTTTGTAGTTCTCTGTATACTTTGCAGCCTTTGTAATTTGCTGGATGGTTGCCTTCACATAGTACGCATTTAACACTTTCGGATCTAGTTTTTCGTAGGCAGTCCGCTGACAAATGATCACCAGCACACTTAATGCATTTTGGGTTTCTCCTACAGTAAGTTTTTGTGTGTCCATATTGGAGACAGTTTCCACATTGAGGGATTTCCCGCTTAGGTCTTGGGGGTTCAAGTATTACCTTACAGTGAAGTAGATATTTTATGTCGTAAACAGTTTTGTTGTTTTCTTTTTGTTTTAATTCCACTATAAACATTGGCAATGCTTTTTTAGTGGTGCGCTGTTTGATGTTCCAGATGTTAGTGCATTCGTGACCAAGTTCATCTAGAGCATCTTTTATATCTTCTATGCTGGTGGAGGGGTGTATGTTTTTTAGGAATACTTTGAAACTCCTGTCTTGTTTTTGTTTGTATGTATAGAATTCAGTTTCCTTTTTGTCTAGTTCTTTAATCACAGCAGTGTATGCTTCGGAAGATTTAGTTTGGATTTTTACTTGCTCATCACGAAGAACTTTCAGATCGTAGTTCTTATATGCGTGTATTTCCAAGAGATCTATAAGCGGCTGAATGTTACTTACTCTATCAACAAAAATTGGAGGTGGCTTTACTATTTTAAGTTTTAATGGAGATGGGAGCTTGTTTGTTTCCTGCAACTGATCGCTTTCCAACACGGCAAAACTGTTGGAGGTCGATATTGGTGTGGGCTGGGAAAGCCAGTATGTGTCAAGTTTGCTTTGCTTTTGTGACTTCTGTGGTTCTGGGCTCGATCGCTGCCGTTTTTTATTTGTGGCTTGCACCCATTCTTTTTTCGAATTGTTTGTTGCGGTGGTTGGTTCAGTAGGAGAATCTTCTATGAAGTGTATCTCAGTGTTTACACTGGTGCTTGGTGGAATATCATTATTGGATGTTGATTGTTGGGGGTATTGTGGTTCCGTGTTGGAGGAATGTGATTGGCTTCCAACTGAGGCACTTCTCGGTCTTTGGAGAAGGCTTGGGTGAAAGGCTTGCTGCACATATCTTTTGTTTTGACCAGTAGCATTTACTGCCACGGGGGCCTGGGTACCCACCCGAGTGGAGTCGCTGTAGTATAAGGTTATTTATATTATAGTCATAAATGCCTGTAAATGCCTATTTTATTTAAAATATTAATTTTATTTTTCACACATATATTTTACTACTATTATGAATATGAACACAATAGTGTAATTACACTCCACTGCATTATGTCATTCTTATAGTCATTATTTACCTATGCTAGGACTGTTTTAGGGTATCTTGATTTTGAACTAATCAGAGTACCTACTAGTAACCTGATAGCTAATAATCTACATTAGAAATTTAGGGTTTATGATACGTACTGTTCATGGTTTTACAAATATTACGGCAATAATTGCTTTATATAACACTCTGGTGAGAAGCCAACTCGAATGTAATGCAGTTATCTGGGGCCCAGATAACATGAGACTAAATATAGTATCATGTTGGAAAGGATACAAAATAAATTTATTAGATTTTTATATTTGAAGCTCTATCCAACCTTGTTTATATTAGGCATGGTTGGATATAACGAGCTGAGAGTTAGGCGTGAGTATGCACTTGTCTCCTATTTATTTAAATTAATTAGAGCCAAGATACATAACGCCAACATATTAGAGTTAGTGTGTTTGAGTGTGCCGGACACATACGTCTGGCGGCGACGTCGGCCTCAGCTGCTGGCTGTACCTCGTGGCCGCACTAATCTGGTCAATGAGGCGCCCCTGACGCGAGCACTTCGCACTCTTAACCTTGCTTCAGAGGAAATAGACATATTTCATTGTACACTGAGTGAATTCACAAAGCAAACGATATATATTTTATGTTACAGAGTGTAAGATATGCTACACTATCGAATTAGGTCTTACCTGTTATGATAGCTGTAAGTTTTGTGTGATAAATAAATAAATAAAAATAAATAAATGAATAAAAAATATAACTGACTATTTTCAATTGTACAGTTATATATGTATTGACATTCAGAGGGAACTAGCCGACAGCTGGCGGCGGCCGGCGGCTGGCGGCCAGGGTACCGGGACACTGTATGCGTGATCGATTCGCTATAAATCTAATAAAGTCGAATGCGGAACAAGAAAAGGAAGAAATTAATAAACGGAACATATTTCTTGAACTGCCCTCGTCCCTCGGCCCGACCCCCGCCCCGCCCCGACCCCCGCCCCGCCCCGCCCCGACCCGCCCCGCCCCGCCCCGCCCCGCCCCGCCCCGCCCCGCCCCGCCCCGCCCCGCCCCGCCCCGCCCCGGGACCGCGCCTCGGTCGCGCTCGCTGACAAATTAGCCGATAAATCTGCGACCGAACGTTAAGAAATAACGACGACACCTGTATTTGTTGTCGAACCTTCAACTTCACTCTGGACTCCTAAACGATTAAATTTTCACCTTACAGCACAAACGTTTAAGGTATATTATGAAGTGCAGGAGTCGTGGTAATTTGACTACGTTAAATAGTCGTGTGTCGTATGCGGAGATGAATGGGCTCGCAATTAAGTATTAATTAGACTGTCACGAGACGACGTCATTTGCTCTTCACCGTTTAGTACATATTAATACTGCAGCGAAGCGAGTCAGTGACCCCAATTAATTATAATGAACCCTCCTAATAGACTGTTGCTAATAATTTCATAGACTAATAATAATTTAATCAGTCTCATGATGATCTTGATTGAGAACAAAAGACATCAACGAGCTCATTAACCAAAGTATCTACATAATATATGTCTTAATGTTTTACTAAATGGTTCAATTTATCAACTTTTGTGAAGAAAGTTTTGAGAAGCATTATCAAAAATACTCTCACTTAAAACAAATGTAAGCCACTGTAGGTACCTGCTCGTAGCTCGCTTTACATTAGTTAAGAGAGTATTTTAGTGAAATAGTTCATGAAAGATATGTCGGTTTCGTTGTCTGTGGTCATGATAACAGCGAGCCCTGGGCTGCAGGCAGGTCACGTCACGCGACCACGTTTGGACGAGGGGGGAGGGGGGCAGGGGGGGGGGGATAGGGCCGCAACCAGTTGAGTGTAGCTAATTATAACTTCCTTATCACTTTCATCTGAGATATTTTGAAACCCTATTAAACTTTTAATGCCAGTTCAAAAATATCATTAGGACAGGTGATGCGGGTGTATTCCAGAGTTACGGATTGGTGTAATATTAGAGGGATATATACTCATTGTGAGTACCTATAACTACCTATACTATTGTGTATAGTACGTAAATATTTTGTGACTAGCCAATTGGTTCTTCAAGTTATTCAACCGTCTGTCGGTCGTCTGTTGTCGTCTTATTAAGCTTTCTAGAATTGTCGATTCGAATTATTTTAGCCATGTGCCGTCCACATACGGGTATGGATAACATAATTATTTTCTAAAGAGCAGTATTTTAGACCGATTTTAATATAACGTAGCGCTCACTGCGGTGATGTCGCAGATTGCTTCCAACAATTTCGCGGAAGCTGAAACTCATTACGACGCGATCGTAACGGACCTAAAGGTCGGTGTAAAGTTATAATGAAGTCACCGATGATGGAGGGCCACCGGGGAGGGGCGGGGAGGGGAGGGGGAGGGGGAGGGGGGGTGTGGGTCACCTCGCGAAAACATCGGGTAACTCGATAAGTGGTCGCAATTAGCGGCTCCGGATAAAACGGAGATTCCAGTTTCACAATTAAAAGTTGCCGGTTTATTATCTATCTGCGGGTGTTTGCGGCGAGGCGGGGCGGAGCGGGGCGGGGTGGGGCGGGGAGGGGGCAGTTATTCATTTCCAACGAAGCCACTGAAAAAGTTTTCGTGTTTTTAAGGAAAATGAGATCAGGAATTAAATCTCATGTTACTTCAGGCGCGAGTGCGACCGCGGCCGCGACCGGTCCGCCCGCTACATTGTCTACTAGCTCGTCTTAAGTGCCTGGGAAATGATAAACCTAGGTGTTTCGGACTTTAAACTTAGGAATTAATAATATGTATTAAACACTAATAAAAATATTATTGCCCAATTTAAACAATATTTTAAACTAAATAATGCTTATTGAGTATCGTGAATATAATACAATTTATAATGATCTATCTATCGCTGTTGTCGAGGCGAAGCCGGTCAGGTCAGGGTCTCAACAAGGAGTCAATGCGCTGGTCAACGCGCGTCGAGTATTTTCAGTCGTCCGTCGTCTGTCTATGTCTTTTTTTATAATAATAATAATAATAATAATCATTTATTTGCATAAATGCATTTAGAGCTAGAATTTTAATTTAAAGTCTAGTTTCTTTGTCGTCGGCCAGTCAATCAGTCAGTCTATAAGATGGGTCTGCAGAGGTTGGAATCGCCGCAACAGGTGGGCAACGTAATGTTTTTACTGTTTTAGTTCATATACGTGTCCACTGAAGGAGCACGGACCTACCGTCGGTCCCGCGGCCTGGTGACGCGCAGGCGCAGGTCGCGGGACCGCGGAGATACTTCCATAAGTATCATCTGTTATCACGAACCAGTCAATTACTGCTTATCAAAATATTCCGTCGCGTTGATCACGCACGCCATTAACCACAACAACCAAATGTATAGCCTCGTTATTTGATACATTAAACTGATATCATTTCACTAGATTGTTGTTTCAGTGTTCCGTACCGTTGATAAAATAAATAAATATCCTGGGACATTTTTCACACACGGCCAATCTGATTCCAAAGTCAGCTTCAAAGTGAGCTTGTGTTATGGTAACCAGATAGCTGATATACTACATATACTACGTTTTAAATACATACTTATAAAGATATTAACATCCAGACACAGAACAAACTTACATATTCATGCATACAAATGTTTGTCCAAGGTGGGATTCGAACCCACGACCCGCGGCTTGAAAGTCTGGGTCACTAACCACAAAGTCAACATGGTTGATAGGTATATTGTATTAATTGAAAAAAGTTTTATTTTGTCTCAATAGGCATTTATTGATAAATAAAGTAAAAATAATGGTTTATCTCTAATGTGTTTAAGTTACTTATGTCTAGAAACTATTTCTAAATAATTATATAATACTTGCAATGCAATTTGGGTTTGTAATCGATCCGCGGTGGAGTATATAGATATGCACGGAACCCTAAAGCCATATCATGACGCATTGCATAATTGTCTATTCCATAATGACTTCGTAATAAATAGTATCAGTGAAGGTGTCCCTCTCACTCAGTTCTACATCGGTTCATCACGATGCGCTTGTTGGTGAGTATGGATTTATAAATCGATTAAATTTGGTTCTTATTCCTCATGAACGGGTATGACACATCATTCCTCTTGAAAACTGAAAGGAGTCAAATCATATTATCATCAATCATTAAAATAGAGATTATGTTTGCTCCCTCAGCTAGTTCTCGCCCTCGCGGTGGCGGTGGCGAGGGCGGCGCCGCTCGACGACGGCTCCGACGACGCCGACAACGAGATGGATAACGGTGACGTCGGAGGGGACGACGATGCTACCGATGGTGACAATGTCGCGGATGACGATGAAGGTAACGATGTTGGTGAAGATGGAACTGACGAAGGTGAAGGGGTGGATGAAGACAATGGTGATGGTGAAGATGGTAATGATGATGGTGGAGATGCTGATGATGATGGAACTGACAACGACGAAGGTGGAGCGGCTGATGAAGACCATGATGATGGTGGAGATGCTGATGATGATGGAACTGACAACGACGAAGGTGGAGTGGCTGATGAAGACCATGATGATGGTGGAGATGCTGATGATGATGGTGGAGGTGCTGATGATGATGGAACTGACAACAACGAAGGTGGAGTGGCTGATGAAGACCATGATGATGGTGGAGATGCTGATGATGATGGAACTGACAACGACGAAGGTGGAGCGGCTGATGAAGACCGTGATGATGGTGGAGATGCTGATGATGATGGTGGAGGTGCTGATGATGATGGAACTGACAACGACGAAAGTGGAGCGGCTGATGAAGACCATGATGATGGTGGAGATGCTGATGATGATGGAACTGACAACGACGAAGGTGGAGCGGCTGATGAAGACCGTGATGATGGTGGAGATGCTGATGATGATGGTGGAGGTGCTGATGATGATGGAACTGACAACGACGAAGGTGGAGTGGCTGATGAAGACCATGATGATGGTGGAGATGCTGATGATGATGGAACTGACAACGACGAAGGTGGAGCGGCTGATGAAGACCATGATGATGGTGGAGATGCTGATGATGATGGAACTGACAACGACGAAGGTGCAGCGGCTGATGAAGACCATGATGATGGTGGAGATGCTGATGATGATGTTGGAGATGCTGATGATGATGTAGGAGATGCTGATGATGATGTAGGAGATGCTGATGATGATGTAGGAGATGCTGATGATGATGGTCGAGTTGCTGATGATGATGGTGATGATAGAACGGACAACGACGAAGATGGAGCGGCTGATGAAGACAATGGTGATGGTGAAGATGCTGATGCTGATGGTGATGATGGTACTGACAACGACGAAGGTGGAGCAGCTGATGAAGACAATGATGATGGTGAAGATGCTGTTGATGATGGTGGAGATGCTGATGATGATGGTAAAGATGGAACTGACGATGACGAAGTTGGAAATGCTGATAAAGAAAATGATGAAGATAGAGGGGATGATGATGAAGGTGAAGATGATAATGACGATGGTGAAGATGGAATAGACGACAACGGTGAAAGGGAAGATGAAGATGGTAATAATGACGACGTAGATAGGGATGATGATGTTGAAGATGCTAATAACGATAATGAAAATGTAACGGATGAAGATGAAAGTGGAAAAGATGACGATGAAAAAGATGACAACGAAGAAAAAGGGGATGATGATGGAGAAGATGCTAATGATACTAGTGAAGATGGATAGGATGATGATAGTGAAGATGGACAGGATGATGATGGTGGAGATGCTAATGATAATGGTGAAGATGGATAGGATGACGATGGTGAAGAAGGACAGGATAATGATGGTGAAGATGGACAGGATGATGATGGTGAAGAAAGACAGGATGATGGTGATGAAGATGGACAGGATGATGATGGTGAAGAAGGACATGATGATGATGGTGAAGATGGACATGATGATGATGGTGAAGATGGACATGATGATGATGGTGAAGATGGACAGGATGATGATGGTGAAGAAGGACATGATGATGATGGTGAAGATGGACATGATGATGATGGTGAAGATGGACAGGGCGATGACGGTGAAGATGCTAATAACGATTGTACGGAATAAATGCCGAAAATATTTTAAAGTTTTGCAGCATGAGTATTACTTGTTCCTGAAGAGCTTTGATTTGTTCCTTCGCCGCGTGCAGCGCATACGGGGCCGGGTCGCGGCCCCCGGTACCCCCGCGGGATACGTGTAGTAGCAGATCTATGGCTCGAACTCCTGCTGTGTGTACTGTCCTTGGCCATGAACAGTGAAAAGAATAATTTTCTGATTATCTTGTAGTAAAAAATGAACGATACAATTAGCTCACACTTTATTCATAAATAAGTACAGTCAACAAATTTTCACTAAATAACTGAGGTAATAAGGCATGTTGTGCCGACCCTGCTCAGGCGGGATAGGGGCAGGAAGGAGAAGAAGAACTTAGGCAACAGGTACCCGTACTACACTACTTCTTGTGTTTGACGTCCGGTATCCGCCAAACAGCCATCGGTTTCATCGCTAATTTAAAGACATTTTCAGAAGTAGCTCTTAAATTACGTCTATATTCTTTTTAGAATTAATTAAGGACGAAGGAAATAACTTATTTTATATATGTATTATTATCGAACGTATTTTTTTGTAAGAAATATTCGCCTTTGTTTCATTTCTCATCATTTTTAGTAAAGGTATTGAGAAGCTTATATGAGTTATTTTAGTTGTAATAATATTTATAATATAAAGTAGGTAATTGTATCTAGTTATCGGCGCAGCGTGGTCACCTCCCTGCACTGCACTGCGGAGTGCACAAATAAATTAAACTCCGTCCGTACGCCGCACTCCGCCACTCCGCCACTCTCTCAACTATACGTATAGATATATGCAGCATTAGCAGGTTCATACCAGATTTGGCTAGGCAGGGAGAGAAACACGAGTAGTGAAGGTGAGTGTTGATGTACGTCGGAAAGGGGCCCCTTACACCTACACCCGTGTCACAAGTCTCGGGATCTGCTCGGAGTTTCTCTCTCTGTCACACGATGGACACCGCTCCGGCACCCGCACGGTGAATCCATGGAATGCTAAGAAGTTCGTCTCATATATATACATGCTAATATTATATTAATTAACATACCTTAGCACAGAATAAAGGGTTTTCTAAAACATATTTGATTATTAAATTCCACTCAGTTTTCCAAAATATTAATTAGGTTTAGTATTCAGTTTAAATTTAAAAAAACCTTTATCTTTTGTTTAAATAATATTGGGTACAAACCTACGTTTAATAGTGATTATTATTTGTTTAATCGTTATTCTTGGCGAGCTTGTTTTAATAGTCTTATAGAAAATGCGATTGTGTTGCCTGTCATGAATCGACCGAGCAATCAGAAATCTACTTACATTTTGATTATTATATTAGTCTAGCAGAAATTAATGACAATGGTAGGTTGATTTTGACAAACACTAAACATGATAATAATAATTGGGAGCATCTAGCACCAGGTACATTTTTTTATGAAAATTCTATATGTGTAAATTATGTGGGCATTTTGTATTTAGGAAAATGTACATATGTGGGTAGGCTTCAAGTCTAAATGACCATCAAACCAATAAAGTATAATATATTTTTTATTGTTCATAATAAGAGAAGAGCCCGTGAACAGATAGGACATCTAGTAGCACATGCATCGATGCGAGCGCAGCGCCGCGTCTCCGGGGCGGGGCGGGGCGGGGCGAGGGGGCCGCGATTGGAAACTCACCAAAGGAATCTATCTTTAAATGGATCTTCCCTAGCTTTGTACCGACGCGACAGAGTATTGAAATTCAATTCAGTCAGTGCCTTCACTTCCCTACATCCAGACAAATTACATAAAACTTAACCAACTTACGACAGTTTATATTTTAGATATCTTTACCACAGGAGGAGAGAGAAATTAAGAGGTTAAACATTAAACTTGATGACAAAATTATGGTAAAGATAAAAAGTACCTCGGAGAGAAACAGTTTAGCCGAAAATTTGTAGAATTTGGTAACAAAGGAAGGTCCCTCCTCGAGTGCCCTCCCCTCTCGCCCCTTCCCGCCCCGCCCGCAGCCCCTCTCGCGGTGCTCCTGCAGCCCGGCCGGGCCCGGAGCCTGCCACTGCCGTCGCATCATGTCGTACTGAACGGCACAGTACAGTAGCTGTGGTGTACCTTTGAATTGACCCCGTTGTACTCTAAATTTAATTAAACCGTGGAGCAACTCCCCCTCCCCCCTCACCCCGCGTCCCGCGGCCCGCGTCCCGCGCCCGCACCGCGTGCCGTCGCATACAAATGACGGATTAGCGGCTGGAAAAAAAGCGACAAATGCAAATGTGTTATATGAGTTCACCTCATTTGAATGTAGAGTGGTGTCGAGCGGTCTGCGCCGCGCCGCTGACCCGCGTCGTGTCGCCGTCGTGTCGCCGAGGGATCGTGTCGCAAGCGTGTCGTATCGCCACACTCGGGCGACGGGCTGCGGCCATAAATATGATAAATATATACATATATTAATTATGTTTTTATACATATTATTGAAGTTATTTCATTTTATACAGTATTTTCGATTAACTAGATAATAAATAAGGCTTTATTAAAATTAAAATAAGTTTGCATTGTCATAAAATATGTTAAAAAGTTGATACAAATTAGGCCTATTCAAACGGACGGCCATTGCAAACACTGCGGGAAATAAGATAAATCTGGTAGAGAGAAGTCACAAAAGTTCTCGTTAATTAAATTTAGTTAAAAATTCACTGTACCAACACGTTGATTATCGTATCTGCCGCTCGCGGGATAATTAAATAAAAATACAGTTGGAATTAATCGCAGCGAGACTGCTGAGCGGGGGGAGGGTACTTCCTTTTATTCATTACGTGAAACAATAGAAACGTTCTCAACCTTATCTCCTCCAATAAGATTCCACAAAAAGTCTTCAAAAAGAAGCGGCGCCCGATAATTACATCCCGTGAGAGGCCGCGCCGGGACGATCCCGCGGGACCGCTCCGCCGCCGCTCCGCCGCCGCCCCGCCGCCGCCCCGCCGCCGCCCCGCCGCCGCCCCGCCGCCGCTCCGCCGCCCGCGCATTGTCCGCGTGATCCGCGCCGCACCGCATATTATAATTCGTAACGAGCGCGCACTTTGTTCCGAACTGGCGGTAATTAGTAGTCACGGCCCCCTCACCTCGCGCTATTTGTGGCGGGCCTGCGCCACTGACGCACGCCGCACTACATACGACGCGACGGTATCGGACCTCTCACGTGATTCAATACTTAATGACAGAGAGAGTCGAGCTCGCTTTATTTACTGAATCGCTACTGCAGTGCGCTCGCTGCCTGCGCGGAACTCGTTGAATGCTAACAAGTCGGGCGGCATCGAACTATTTGCAAATTAACGATACTCGATTATAAAATTAGTATCAAAACGAATTAGTATTTAATGAACAATGCCACCATGCAACAATGCTTCGGTGCCGCGTCATGTAGAATGTAGCCTTGAACCACTCTTTCTTTCACTTAATCGGAACTACAGTTTTAGAAAGGATTTTTCATAAAAGTTATTAAAATCGACGAAATTCTATAAGTTTGCCGCCGAGAGGTCATAGATGGCGTTACGCAGCTCGGCTTTCAATTAATTTATCTGTGATTTACTAGACTGAACAAGCGATATTTAAGAAAATACTTTCTTAAAAAATTGTTAGTTGGAATAAGAACATAGTCAATTTTCATTTTTATCATTTTTTTAGGGATTGCATATTTTTTTGGGATTGAAATAAAATACTAGGTACATAAAGTGACGAGAAGTAATTTTCATGATATTTTAGCATTAACATGAATTGCGTCGGGTGATTAACGAATGCGTGTGTCGTTTGTGTAATTGCAGCGGACATTATGTTGATTGTGTCGCCGCATCATCAGCGTCGCGGCCGCACGGCGCCCGGCCGTCCCGCGCCGACCCCGCGCCGCGCCGCGACTGTGCCGACCCCACACGCCCTAATGATGAGTAATACGAAATACTAGATAATTGTGGCGGTATTAAATACCAATACTTGCAAGCCGTGGGTATATCTCGCGGCCGACACGGTGCGACACGGCGCGGCACGGTGCGACACAGTCCGGCACGGTGCGGTGCGGCGGAGAGCGTGAGGGCGCGCGCTTAATTCCTCGGGCCAGTTAACTTTTTTCAGTTTGCGTATTCAATTTTACCGTCGTCCGAGCTTCGTTAGTTAGTCTGTTTGGTCCGCTCTAACTCAGTAAATGCCATCTTGTTTGGCTCGCGGCCACCGACGAAATGATAAAACTTTCCACCGAATAAAATAATAAACTTACTCGCAGCAAATTTCGAAAATGAACAGTGAGGCTCGATGAAGGAACAAGCATAAGTCAGACTCGTCTTAACTATATGCTCTACCCGCCTAAGTTAGCGATCGAAGTGATCGAGCCGAGTGAACGATGTGAATAAACAAATACATAGTATAATTCCGCTGGATTTCCTTCTCTTTCGAGTCCCACACGAGGAGCGAAGCATCATCAGGACGTGGACCCGCTGGCGGCGACAAGACGAACGCACAACTACGGATCTCCACATACGTGTTGTCGAGCTCACCGCCAGACACCGACTAATTTCATACCCGAGTTAATAAGTTATCTTAGAGTAGTAAAGTAGATGTGTGCCGTCGAGTAGCATCGCGAGCCGGGCCCGGGCGGTCGCGGCGGTTATCGTCCAGTTTCCGCGCGACTGCGAACGATAATTATTATGCGCCAGTTGTCGGCGCCACCACCATCACTCATCCTGTTCGACTGTACTCGTACCTACTTTATAAATACAATTGTAGGTACATAAATACCTCTTAATGAATGTGAACACTGAAATATCAACTGTTTGGTACTGGTGTACCTTGAGTAGCATTGATTGATCTTGAATTTGTCCATTTCTATTGATGATTTCGTCACTTCCGGCTACAAAATCAACAGTTTACACCAATTTGGCATTATATTTTGTTTTCAATTTGTTTATTTAATTCTTACATCGCTAATAGCAAATTTCATTCCTTCGTAAGTTCTCAAACATGGAGGAGTAGGTAGGTATATCAGTAAAGTTTAGATGAAGTAAGTTCGGCTGAGGTCGGGTTTCTAATTTGAAGCAATAAATGGAATTCACTCGAAAACTTGAAGTATAAATTCGATATGTAACGGAACGGCAGAAACAATTGAACAGAAGTAAGTAGTGGCGACGCGTGATAGCGGCGGGTGGGGGTCAGGGGGGGGTCTGTGGCGCCGGGATGACACGGGTAGGGGTGGGGGGGTATTATAGAAGTGATATTACACGACTTGTTTAGCCATGACAAAAATCATATAAGTGAGATAAGATAAACGGGAGTGACAAAATGTTACAGCGAGAGTGCAAACATTTCAATTCAGTGCGATATATCTGTGATTGTGTACTTGGGAGGGTACTCTTAGATGTGGGTCACGACACGACATCACCTGCCGCGGCGCGTCCCTAAGCGACGAGCAAATTACGCCGATAACAATGTTTCAATCGATATCGAGACGAGCTTCGACGTCGAGGGACATCGACTGATAAAAAACCGCTGTGTGCTTAATACGGTCCTCCTCACCACCGCCGCCGCCGCCGCCTCCGCCGCGATCCGAGACGACTGATATGCAAATACGGGCGCAGCGACGCACAGTCTACACCGGCACCAGTGCCACCACTATGTATGAACATCATAATTAAAGGAGGATTAGACAACTCTTTATTTTACATAAAAATCACGGGATGATAGCTAGGTAGCCGATGTTTTTAACTTAGGTAATGATTATTTTTATAGTAAAGTGTAACGTGCGTACGATGTGCTACGAGCTAGTTTACAGCAAGAACCTACTGTAGCTCGCTGCTCTACGAGGTGCTTCGAGCCGCTCGAGTCGTAGCTGATTGTTCAAACACGCGCCCGCATCCCGCGCGACCGGCGACCGGCGACCGGCGAGCGGCGAGCGGGGACTCGCGACGCGCCGCGCCGTCTCAGGTTCTATTCCCATTTGCCTCAATCACTCCTTACGAGTACTTGTGCCCGCATGTCTACATTGTTACGGCTATTACAGTATTTTATTCTCTAATATTGGTATGTACTTGCTATGTTCTTGTGAAGTGGCTGCTGATGATTTACTAAATCATTTATTAATTTATGCAATAGATGAGTTGGCATCAAATTGTTTCTCAGATAGAGATTTTTATGTTAATAATATATATGTGCAAAGAGGCCGCCAGCGTGCCACCGAGCATACATATAGACCATTGTCGTGAACAATCGGTTCCATCGATGCTACATAATATATCACTCCGGCTCTAATGGACCGCATCATAAATTTTGGTAAAGAAGTAATTTGACGGCAGTTCCGGGATATGTCACGCGGAAGGGTGCGTGCGGGCTCGGGGGGCGGGGGGCGGGGTGTGCGGAGGGAGGGGGGCAGGGCGCGGAGGGGGGAGGGGGGGGAGGCAATTAGCGGCGATGAGATAAAACGTGCAAAGTCCACGAATGATTCAAGTTTTACAATTAAAACTTGGAGCGTAACGCGGAGCCACTAGTCCCCGCGTGCTGACCGCCTGCATGCCTGCTTGCGTGTGGTGGCGTTTAATTCAAGACGTAATGTCTTTTTTTACCATTATCTCTGACTGTCTGGCATATACGCTTACGAAAACACTATCAGACTACTCAACAAATCTTTGGGAGATTTTCTCAACATAAACATGGATATAGATATATGTTAAGCTTCTGTGCTATTGATTAAATAGGTCATGTAACACGTATTACGCAAGTATTAGGGACTAGGGAAGTTTACCATGTAATAGATACATGTACAGAGCGTGCTAGCTCCGAGATGCCGCCTCCGCGCCGCGGCCGGTGCGCGAGTAGCTCGGTGACGCGGCGGCGGTGGCGAGGCCGACACGTTACATTTTATTATCTCACCAAAACTTCAGGGACGTTTTGAATTATAATTCGGATCGTAAAACATAAAGTGTTGGAGTGACGAGCGATGACTTATTATTGGAGCGTAAAGTGTCGCCGCGGCCCGCCGGAGGACAGATCGGTGGATTATAAACCCAGTGGTATGGTTGGAATTGTAAGTTTACATACATTTAGGGGTAGACTCATAAGGATAGTGATGTGACACCCCGCAGAGCGAGGACTGCGTACTACTTGTAGAGAGCAACTAAAAGCTCCTCCACGCGGAGTGGTGCGCGAGCAAGGAGCGCCACGGAACTTGCCGCAGGTGGGTAGTTTTCAATCGGAACTTTTGTAAGCTCGCGAGTGAGCTTCAATTGGAGCTTTCAGCGCTAATGGACTATGAATGTAGGTTATCATAATGTCGCGTCGGGCGCGGGGGACAGGGGACTGGGGCGTGGGGGCACGGGGGAGGGGGTAGGGCGATGCACTTGTATTGTTGTTGTGGAACGATGCCATTTGATTTAACTTAAAGTTATTATTATCCCTTAATATATATTTTGAAGTATGTCACACACACCTCTCGGAATACAACTAAGCACGGCTTGTACCTACTACGATAACCCGATAGCGTATAGGTATACTACAAAATATTTTTTACGAAACATTTATTAAAAGAAGATTTACGTCTCAAATCACAAGCGAGGCATTCATGAAACGAAAAATATCGTATAGTTGTTCAGTCACTCAGGCGATGGACGCTTTCCTTGGAGGTATTGTTAGTGGTCGGGCGTGACCCTTATTGCGAGCGCACACGGTCGCGGTTCGCGTGGCAGTGCGGCGCGAGTTTATAATGCGTTCACAACAACACTAAAAGCGCGATATCGATGGATTTACGAGTGTTCAGCCGCTCCCCGCTCCCCGCTCCCCGCTCCCCGCTCGCCGCTCCCCGCTCGCCGCTCAAACTACGGTAACCGATGAGTGAGCCACCCACGCTCACACACATGTTGTCATAGTGCCCTGCCTGACACCTGACTGCCGATATGTTTCTTGGTCTAACAATTCCACTGCTCAATCTTCTCTTAGGTATAAAATTCGCGTGTCACAATGTTAGTTACCATACTCCTCCGAAACCGCTTGAACGATTTTTATGAAATTTTATTATATGCATATTCAGTAGGTCTGAGAATCGGCTACTATCTATTTTTGATACCCCTGTGATCACGGGAACGGGAACTACGCGGGTGAAACCGCGGGGCGGCATCTAGTACTTTATATAATAACTAGCTTCTGCCCGCGACTCCGTCCGCGTGGAATAGTTACTTTGGGCCATCGAGCATGTAACCAATAGAGGAGAACTGTTAACAGTTTTGTTAGAAAACAAAATACGCCAACACGCTGCGCCGGCCCCTGTGTTCTGATTGGCCGACTCAAGGTCAAGTGTTGCACTAGACGTACACACAGGTCTCTTATTGGTCGGGTACTGTTTTAGTTCGAGCGTGGTTTGTTAGTTATACCGGTTATACGTGACAAATCATTGATGCGTTGCTAAACAAATGGCTCACTATTGCTACTCTATTGGTTACATACTCGATGCTTTGGGCTAACGCTAACTTTCAACCCCCTTCGTTTACGTAGAAGGATGGTCCCGCAGAGCTAACTGATGACTGCACGCGCCGGGCCCGATACATAAAGGCGCGCGCAGTACCTACAGTACCTACTTGATCATTATTTTGCTGCAATGTTATTTTAAATTTGGGATATCTCCTAAGATATTCATTGAAATCGAATGATGCAAAAAGCAATTTTGTTTTAAATTAAATACTTGTGATGAATAACGTATTTATTTGTATAAGGATTAATATCATCTTTATAAAAACACCTTCACAAATAATGCTTAATTTTCGAACAAATTTGGTTAGTGTAAAAATGGTCACAGTGAGCCAACCTTAACAGATAGACATATCTTATCACGGACTTTTTTTTAGAACTTTTGAAGGAAAAAAATTCTGTGATACATTGTTTTAGTGTAACTTTAACCGTTTACGCAGCGTACGCAGCGGAAGCTCTCAACAGGAAAAGAAATCTCCCGATTTTGAAACATTCTTTATTGGTGCTCCACTCCTATTGGTCATAGCGTGATGATATATAGCCTATAACCTTCCTCGATAAATGGACTATCTAATAAAGAAAGAATTTCAAATCGGACAAGTAGTCCCTGAGATTAGCGCGTTCAACCAAACAAACAAACGAACAAACTCAACTCCTTTATAATATTTTTTTTTTTTTATACCACAAGGGTGGCAAACAGGCATACGGTCCCACCTGATGGGAAGCTGTTACCGTAGCCTATGGACGCTTGCAACACCAGAGGCGTCACTCACGCGTTACCGACCCTATAAAAAAGGGAGCAACTGTATAGGCAGTGAAAGGGACAAAGCGCAATGCACGTCGAAGGGCCAAACAGGCATCACTCCTGGCACACCCCTACGACGCTACTCCATCCCTGGTCCCCCCACTGCCGCTACAGCGTCTCCTCATGGAGCTCTGGTATATATAATATTAGTATAGATTACAAATACAAGGATTACTTAGACCATGATTGACGAACTCCAGTAAAAAAACATATTATATCACTCACAAAACAAATTATAAAAATAATACGCGTTTAAGCATGAAAAGGCGATTAAAGCCGAGTTATCAATGACACGGTGAAGACAGGATCTGTGGGGGCAATGCGGGGGTGAGGGGCGAGGGGGTGAGGGGGGAGGCAATTTCCTGAAAAATATACCCGCGACGAGCGCGCGACGACGCGCAGGGAAACAACCGACGAGCCACGAGCGCGGCCACGGGCGGCGGCGGGCGAGGTCGCGGACGCGGGCGAGGACGCGGTATTGAAACTTACAATCTATATATATGAAACAAAGACCCCGCCGCCTGTCTGAACGCGATGAACACAAAAAACACTGAACAGATTTCATGCCGTTTTCACAAAATTACGGAGTATTTCATGGGATAGATTTTTATTTATAATTCATCAATTTGGACCCGGTTGGTGACTCTGGTGGGAAGAAGGAAGTCTGCCGGGTCCTATCAAGGGGGTATTATCAAGCTGTCACCTGGCAATGAACGCAATGTTTGCGGCGCTATAACGTAAAGGATTTGTTGACTCTTACTGTTCTATTAATTCTCAACTGCTCAAATGTATTTTTTTTTCTTTCTGCGCAATTCACTTTTATACCTAGATACTTGTAGTGTACCTACCATGTTGAATATCCTATTTTAATACTATAAATGCGTAAGTAACTGTCTGATAAAAAAGTAATCTCTAGTAAAATATATTTAATTATAAATGAATATTAGTCGCTCCAGCTTGTCGCGCCGCTCGTCGAGCCGCTCGTCGCGCCGCTCGTCACCGAGTCCGCACCGCTGGCTGTTATTCTCACAATCTTTTCAAAGTCCTTGACGGTTCAAAAGGTAAACAAAAGAAGTGTTTTCTTTGGGAATATTTTTTAAGGTGGCCTGCGAGACGCGTTGTTTTGCGCGTAATGAATGCATTGCTCGCCGCCCGCACCGCCCGCACCCCCCGCACCGCCCGCACCGCCCGCACCGCCCGCACCGCCCGCACCGCCCGCACCGCCCGCACCGCCCGCACCGCCCGCACCGCCCGCACCGCCCGCACCGCCCGCACCACCCGCACCGCCCGCACCGCCCGCACCGCCCGCACCGCCCGCGCCGCCGCTTAACGAGATCCGCACCAGTATTATGATATTTTTATTTGTGCAGCACCGGCTTATGACGCAATGATATTGTTAAAAAATCAGAGTAGAACATTAGTCTTGGGTGCTTTCAACTGAATGGAACATCTGAATGGTCACCAAGTTCGACCAGCTTGGCGAAGACTGGTTACCCTCGAGGCGCCTGACCCCCATGTAATTGCCACAGCTTGTACTTCAATAATGAGTTAGGTTAAGTAAAATAGAGTATATTCGGGTCCCAGCGAGCGCGAGCGCGGGCAGCTCGCCGCCACTACACTGCAACAATTGTACAACACAAACACTCCGACAAACTTCATGATATGTCTCCCTTCATCATAATTAGCTCGTTTGTAGTTGCGGCGGCGGCGGCGGCGGCGGCCTAGCGACGCGACGCGACATGGCGCGACACAGCGCGGCGCGGCGCGGTGCGGCGGGGCCGTCTGTCTGTTTGTTTGTTGTTCGTTAGTTAGTACACTTGCAGCCACTGTTTTGATTGATGTCGCTTGCCGGTCGTCGCCACTAATTAGACACACAGGAGGTCTGCTCTCGCAACATACGGAACCGTACAGTAACCCTGTCCTGTGTCCTTGTTAGTTCCGCGGCCGGCGCCGGTGGCTCGGTGGCTGTGGCCGCGCAGCCGCGTGCTAGTCGCGGCTCACGCTCGCTCGCACACCAATTCGGTAAGCGTCGTTGATTAAAAAAGTTCATCAACGCATCTCTTTTTAGTTTTTCCGCCGGCGAACCGGCGCGCGGCGGCTTCCTCCAGTTAAACTTCGCTAATAAAAAGTTTGAGCAAGTTTATCAGCGCGCATCACCACCCCCTCCCCTCCCCCGCGCTCCCCCACCCCGCCCCCGCCCGGCATGCATGCGGCGACACGGTACAGCATGTTAGTATATCAGTAGGTATCCCATTAGAAATGAAGACACGGCCTCTATGAACCGCCGCGTCCCGGGGGGCAAGTACTACTATACGGAAGGAGCGCATGATTGTGAAATCGTAATGTTTTGTACTTACCGCCTAAATAAATACAGTTTAAATATTAACGTTTGAGCGCCTGACTCGGAGGGATGAGAGGTCGGGGGACTGTTTCTATCGTTTAAATAAATTGTGCTCCGGAGCGGCTCATCATTATTCTGATCCCGCGGGATCTTCGCAACGACGCGCGCACTCCAATTAAATAATAGCGGTCGGAGCTCGCCCGCAGCGCCGCCGCTCCGCCACCGCTCCGCCACCGCTCCGCCGCCGCTCAGGCGACGAGATGTGTATCTATCACCGGCAGGCAAAAATGTTTGGAAATGTATCAAAAATCACTAGGTTAATAGTGTTTCAAGGCGAAAATTCAAAATAAACTTACGCACTTAATAATTCGACCACTCAGTATAATGACATTGCAATGTGATCGTTGAAGCGGACGATTGCTTCTCGCAAGTCGCCGAGAGAGCATCGCGGGGCGGGCGGGGGAGGGGTTGTGAGGGGGGGGGGGGGGGGCTCGACCTGTCAGACAGAACGACCGCCGCAATTTCAGATTTCCTACGAAATCTTTGTCAGCTGTAATATTATGTAAATTTGGCGGATAGTGAACAGAAGTCCGGAACGAACAGCCCTTTTGTGCTACGAGCAAATTGTTTTATATTCCGAGAGAATTGGCATTGAGAAAGTCGTCCCCTCCCTCCCGACCCCCGAGCCCCGACCCCCGAGCCCCGACCCCCGAGCCCCGCCCCCGCTCTTCACCCGCAGGCCCTCTCTCCGAGGAACATGTACTAACGACCGGTGTCCCTGGCTCTCAGGTCTGAGCTTGATCTATGAACTCACTATTGACACTTTATGATTTCATATTTACATTTAAATTGAACTCTGCGCTGCGCTGTGCTGCGCCGGCGACTAGCTCGCAGTTCGGGGACGCTCTTAGTTACCCTCATTTTGATAATTGGGTTTTGCTCAAGTAACGAAAAAGTCAGTTAACATCTCCATTCGTCTTTTCAAATGTCTGGAACAATACCAAAGATTGTGGTTCATTTACACAGCACAACATATCT
Source organism: Thyatira batis (assembly GCA_905147785.2). NCBI lineage: Eukaryota > Metazoa > Arthropoda > Insecta > Lepidoptera > Drepanidae > Thyatira > Thyatira batis. The sequence continues at coordinate 7,455,847 of LR990510.1, forward strand.
CGTGCGAGTACCTACCGACTCCTACGTGTGACGGCTCGCTATCGCAAGTTGATAGCACCGTGCACCGTGCTCCGCTGCCAGAAGCCTTTTAAATCTGAAACAATTCCCTATAAAACTTCAGCGCAACGCACCACAGTTTTACAATAATCATGTGATTTGAACAGGAAACCGATTTGAAACCGTTTTAATATGCAATTATTTGTCACCAAACAAAAATGTCTTGAACTTGTCCAAATCGCATGATGCCCTGTTTGGCAACAAAATTTGATACTTTAGCTATAAGAAGACACACAATCCCATTTAAAAATTGTAAATTTCACTGACAGTCTTGCTTGGTGCCGCGCGCCGACCAACTAAATAAATCGGCGATGTCCTGTGTCAGTATCAGTCAAACAGACGCGACCGGTGCGGCGCGATAGCCGGTTATCTACCTATCGATAAATCAATAATTAGGTCACTAATCGCATAATATCAAGTGCGCGGCCTCGACCATGGACATTGTGCGCCCTTCTACTGCATGGATATCTACTAACCTTATGAAACGAGTACTAGATGTGACTATGATTGACATACTTCAAACTAATAAATATTGTATAATTTGATTTTTAAAGTGTTCATTAAAACAATAATTAAAATGGGTATCGATTATTAAAAAGGAGGGTTTTTAAAGGGTCGGCAACGCTCCCGTGATGCCCCTGGCGTTGCAGGTGACCATAGGCTACGGTAGCCGCAATCAGGTGGACCGTATGCCTGTTTGCCACCGTCGTGCTATAAAAAAAATATCATAAAACACAAATCTCTGCTAGAGGTTTACTTAGCAGGAAGTAGCTACCGAACGAATTGAATCTCGTATCCGTCCTTGTAGTTAGGACATTTTAATACTTTCCCATCTCATCTAGCTCACACACCACAGTTTCAGAATGTACGAAAAATAAGGCTAATATCGATCCATGCCTTCTTGGGAATACATGACACGGAAATACAAATTCAAATGAAGGTTAATACTATGTGAATGTCATAATAGTGACAACGATGATAATAAACAAACAAGTACAAAGTAAATCCGATCATCTACAATTAACTAATCCGATCAGATAAGATAGGACCAAAGCGAGGGTTATAGTATGAGATATAAACAACGTGAGTTCAGAGGGTTCATCAAATCCCGGTAACAATAGCAACGATGAAGTGTTGTCTCCGAGCGCTGGTGTCGGCGGTGGTGCTGGCGGCGGTGCTGGCGAGGGTGTCGGCGGCGGTGCTGGCGGTGGAGCCCGTAGAGAACAACTACCACGAGCGCGTCGGCATCCCGGCGGCGGCGCGCATCCTCCGCGAGGAGCGCGAGCTGGAGCAGGCATCCACCGGGAAGATCGTGGGCGGGACCGTCGCCCCGCTCGGCGCGCATCCACACCTGGTATACATACTACACCTCAGTCTACCATTTGATACTACTCGACATTCGCTATGTTCATCTACATTCGATATGTTTACAATACTCCTCACCGGTGAGGTGGCAAATAGACATACGGTCCCACCTGATGATCATCACCATCCTACCAATCTCGGTAGCCCATGGACGCCTGCAACACCACTCGCGGTCATCACTCGCGCGTTGCTGACTCTAAATCTCCCCACTGCCACTGCTGCTCTGGCACCCTACTCGACGTTAATTACCGCCACTGCCTGTTCATGTATCTATTCTTTACAATACAGAGTGATCCCATCAACGAAACAGTTACTCTAGTTAAAACTTATAGGCACTATCGAAATACAAAAAGTCAGTATAGTTGTCCACTGAGGTCAATCACTACATAGTTGATAGCACCGTCTATAGAGTCCGCGTGCCCCACCGCCACGCAGGTGGTGTAGACTCGGTCTCGTGTCCTGTGTTTGACGGGTGGCGTGGTGCGCAGGTGGGCCTGGTGATCGCGCTGTCGAGCGGCGCCACGTCGGTGTGCGGCGCGTCGCTGTTGTCGAACACGCGCGCGCTGACGGCGGCGCACTGCTGGTGGGACGGCCGCAGCCAGGCGCGCCACTTCACGCTGGTGCTGGGCTCCACGCGCCTGTTCTCGGGCGGCACGCGCCAGCTCACCCGCGCCGTCACCATGCACGCCGGCTACAGCGCGCACACGCTGCACAACGACATCGCCATTATTGCATTCGACTTTATACCCTACTCCAGTAAGACTATTTATTATTTACGCCTTTGTTTTTATAGGTTTTTAACCGTAAGTAAAAAGTTATATACTTTAATCCTTCTTTCAACACTTTCCGTAATTTTTTTAATAAATAGCACATATAACTTCTTTTACATTTGACTCTTAGGTAGTAATTTTGATTTGAAGTTGTTAGTGTGACCTAATAATATTTTCTCTCGATGATCGTTTCCCAGACGTGATCCAGCGCATCAACCTGCCGAGCGGCACGATGCTCAACAACAGCTTCGCGGGCAGCTGGGCGCAGGCCGCCGGCTTCGGCAAGACGAGTGACGGTCAGCTCAGATTTTATTTCTTTTTCTTCTAATATTATACCTAATTTTGAATAATATCTAGAGCTGACATTTTCACGCGAGTTTGAATGTAACAACCCATATCTGACCGCTCGGTCGAAATAGAAACAAAATGACACGGAAAAAGCCATTCGATCGATTAAATAGTCCGGTCAGACCGCTAGATCTCAGATAACATTTAGCTAGCTAATGTGTTCGAATAAAACAGCCGAACGTCATTCGGTGTTGCAGCCAATCAGATAACGCAGAGCCAGGTGGTGAGCCAGGTGAGCCTGCAGGTGATCACGAACGCGGTGTGCGCGCAGACGTACGGCAGCACCGTGGCGGCCAGCACGCTGTGCACGAGCGGCGCCGGGCGCGTGGGCACGTGCAGCGGCGACTCGGGCGGCCCGCTCGCGGTCGGCGCCGGCGCCCAGCGCGTCCTGGTGAGTCCCCCTGTCCCGCTGCCCCACCCCCCGCCTCCCACTCCGCCACGCCCTCCACTGCCCACTACGACATGTACCGTTCTGAACTGTAGTGTAGTCGGTAGCCTATTACAGAGCTCGCTCCACAGATCGGTGTGACGTCATTCGTGTCGGCGCGTGGCTGCGCGCTCGGCCTGCCCGCCGGCTTCGCCCGCGTCTCGTCGTTTGTGCCGTGGATACAAGCCCGCCTCTGACCGCACCATCCCCGCAAGCAAGACCTCTTGTAGTTGCACTAAGCTTATTTATTTATAGAACTCAACATACTTTTAAGGTTTCAATAATAAAGATACTCTTTCGTTTAAAAAAAGTGTTTTTTTTTATATTTTTTGTCATTTGTTAAAACCAAAATATGAGATATTTTAGACAGAACTGAGCTGAACTGTACTTTTGGGGGTTCCGTAGCCAAATGACAAAAAATATCTTACTCGCCGAGTGTGAGGGCCTAATAGTATGGCTGAAGCTTACTCGTCCCACACTAAGCGAAATGTAACCGCGCCCTCTCTTTTGTAATATGATCCCTTGATTAATGAATCAAAACGATGTAAGAGTAGTCTCCAACCATATGTAACAAACGAGCTTATCACATAGATTTCAATGTTTTCTTGGTCCATATCTATATATGTATATATAGAAAAATGAATTGGTGTTCGTTGGTCTCACAAAAACTCGAGAACGGCTGAAAGAATTATCTTTTCTTGGTCTTGAAATGTTCGTGGGGGGTAAAGGCATGGTTTAAAGGGTGTAAAAAATAAAATAACTGCCGGTACAACCCAAAAAACACACATTTTGTGTTTCCTATATGAACAAACAAACAAACAAACAAACAAACAAACAAACAAACAAACAAACAAACAAACAAACAAACAAACAAACAAACAAACAAACAAACAAACAAACAAACAAACAAACAAACCGCTAAACAATACTACTACTACTACTACTACTACTACTACTACTACTACTACTACTACTACTACTACTACTACTACTACTACTACTACTACTACTACTACTACTACTACTACTACTACTACTACTACTACTACTACTACTACTACTACTACTACTACTACTACTACTACTACTACTACTACTACTACTACTACTACTACTACTACTACTACTACTACTACTACTACTACTACTACTACTACTACTACTACTACTACTACTACTACTACTACTACTACTACTACTACTACTACTACTACTACTACTACTACTACTACTACTACTACTACTACTACTACTACTACTACTACTACTACTACTACTACTACTACTACTACTACTACTACTACTACTACTACTACTACTACTACTACTACTACTACTACTACTACTACTACTACTACTACTACTACTACTACTACTACTACTACTACTACTACTACTACTACTACTACTACTACTACTACTACTACTACTACTACTACTACTACTACTACTACTACTACTACTACTACTACTACTACTACTACTACTACTACTACTACTACTACTACTACTACTACTACTACTACTACTACTACTACTACTACTACTACTACTACTACTACTACTACTACTACTACTACTACTACTACTACTACTACTACTACTACTACTACTACTACTACTACTACTACTACTACTACTACTACTACTACTACTACTACTACTACTACTACTACTACTACTACTACTACTACTACTACTACTACTACTACTACTACTACTACTACTACTACTACTACTACTACTACTACTACTACTACTACTACTACTACTACTACTACTACTACTACTACTACTACTACTACTACTACTACTACTACTACTACTACTACTACTACTACTACTACTACTACTACTACTACTACTACTACTACTACTACTACTACTACTACTACTACTACTACTACTACTACTACTACTACTACTACTACTACTACTACTACTACTACTACTACTACTACTACTACTACTACTACTACTACTACTACTACTACTACTACTACTACTACTACTACTACTACTACTACTACTACTACTACTACTACTACTACTACTACTACTACTACTACTACTACTACTACTACTACTACTACTACTACTACTACTACTACTACTACTACTACTACTACTACTACTACTACTACTACTACTACTACTACTACTACTACTACTACTACTACTACTACTACTACTACTACTACTACTACTACTACTACTACTACTACTACTACTACTACTACTACTACTACTACTACTACTACTACTACTACTACTACTACTACTACTACTACTACTACTACTACTACTACTACTACTACTACTACTACTACTACTACTACTACTACTACTACTACTACTACTACTACTACTACTACTACTACTACTACTACTACTACTACTACTACTACTACTACTACTACTACTACTACTACTACTACTACTACTACTACTACTACTACTACTACTACTACTACTACTACTACTACTACTACTACTACTACTACTACTACTACTACTACTACTACTACTACTACTACTACTACTACTACTACTACTACTACTACTACTACTACTACTACTACTACTACTACTACTACTACTACTACTACTACTACTACTACTACTACTACTACTACTACTACTACTACTACTACTACTACTACTACTACTACTACTACTACTACTACTACTACTACTACTACTACTACTACTACTACTACTACTACTACTACTACTACTACTACTACTACTACTACTACTACTACTACTACTACTACTACTACTACTACTACTACTACTACTACTACTACTACTACTACTACTACTACTACTACTACTACTACTACTACTACTACTACTACTACTACTACTACTACTACTACTACTACTACTACTACTACTACTAGTTAGGTTGCTCACTAGTTAGGTTGCTCACTAGTTAGGTTGCTCACTAGTTAGGTTAGGTTAGGTTAGGTTAGGTTAGGTTAGGTTAGGTTCCCCCCCGACGTGACACCCAGGAGGAGGAAACCCTCTACGCCGCCTACAGGGCCACGCGTGCCGCCTTCAAGGTGGCGATAGCGCAGGCCAAGGAGGCGGCGTGGCAGGAGTGGCTGCGGCTTCTCGACGGCGACCCGTGGGGGAGGCCCTACAGGGCCGTACGTAACAAACTACGGCCCTGGGCTCCCCCGCTGACGGTCAGTCTAGACGGGGCACTGGTGGACGAAGTGGTCGGCACCCTATTCCCCGCTCGGGGTACATGGGTGCCGCCGGTGATGACCTCCGCCTCCTCCTCCAGCCAGTCGCGAACGGACACTTCCCCGGCACCGGTGTCGGAGGGCGAATTCGGGGCGGCGATTCTCAGACTCAAGTCCAAGAGAACCGCCCCGGGCCCCGACGGTGTGCCAGGGGTCGTCCTGGCGATTGCGCTGGAGGAGCTCGGCGAAAAGGTGAGGTCCCTGTTCTCCGCGTGCATAGAGCAGGGTCGATTCCCCCGGCGGTGGAAAACGGGCAGACTCGTCCTTCTGCAGAAGGACGGTCGCCCGGCCGGACAGGCGTCGTCGTATCGCCCGGTGGTGGTAATCGACGAGGTGCCCAAGTTGTTCGAGCGTGTGCTCGCTGGGCGCCTCGTCGAGTCCATGGATCCGGGACTGGACGACGCGCAGTTCGGCTTCCGCCGGGGTCGGTCGACCGTGGATGCCGTGGCGCGGGTCAGGGACCTCGCCGAGGGGGCCGTCTCCCAGGGCGGCGTGTTGTTTGCGGTGTCATTAGACATCCGCAACGCATTTAACACGCTACCCTGGGAGACGATCAAAGAGGGACTGCGGTACCACGGTGTACCGCAGTACCTCCAGGAGGTCATCGCTGACTACTTCGTCGGTCGGGATGTTGTGTTCCCGAGAGGGGAGGGCAACAGCGGCCCTGGGAGGAGGGAGATGACGTGCGGTGTTCCGCAGGGGTCGGTCCTCGGACCGCACCTGTGGAACATCGGCTACGATTGGGTGCTGCGCGGGGCAATGTTGCGAGGGGTCAGTCTGGTGTGTTATGCAGACGACACCCTCGTGACGGCCCGCGGCAGCACCTATCGTGAAGCCTCCCTCCTCGCCACGGCTGCTGTGGCGCAGGTGGTGGGGAGGATCCGTGCCCTGGGGCTCGAGGTGGCCCTCAATAAGTCGGAGGCCCTGGTTTTCCATGGGCCCCGACGCGGGCCACCGCCGGGAGCCGCCATAGTGGTGGGCGGAACCTCCATCGCCGTCGGGTCCTCGATGAAATATCTTGGACTCGTTCTCGACGGCCGATGGAGGTTCGAGGAGCATTTCCGGCGGTTGGCACCGCGACTGATGGCCACCGCCGGGGCTCTGGGACGGATCCTCCCCAACGTGGGGGGCCCAGGGAGGGCCTGCCGGCGCCTATACACCGGTGTGATACGCTCCATGGCGCTCTACGGAGCGCCGATATGGGCCGGGGCCCTGAGCGCCCGAAACCAGGCTGCGCTGCGACGTCCGCAGCGCGCCATGGCGCTCAGGGTGGTCCGAGCGTATCGCACCGTGTCGTGTGCCGGCGCGTGTGTGCTCGCCGGTACGCCGCCGTGGGACCTCGAAGCCGAGGTGCTCGCCGCGGTGTACTGGCGAGCGAAGGAGGCCGGGGGCCGTCCACATCCGCGGGAGATCGCGAGCTGGAGGGAGGACGCTCGCGGCGTTCTCCTCCGGAAGTGGACGGTCCGACTCGAGAACCCGGCTACGAGCCGGGATGTGGTGGACGCCGTTCGACCACTCCTGAAGGAGTGGCTCGAACGGGAGCACGGGGCTCTCACCTTCCACCTGACACAGGTGATCACCGGGCACGGTTGCTTCGGGCGATACCTGTGCCGGGTGGCGGGCAGAGAGCCCACGGAGACGTGCCACCACTGCGGGGCCGGCGTCTCGGACACGGCGGTACATACGCGCGAGGAGTGCCCCGCTTGGGCGACTCCTCGCACCGCCTTGTCCTCGACGGTCGGCGCAGACCTCTCGCTGCCGGCCCTTATCAGGGCCATGGTGGGCAGCGAGGAGGCCTGGGAGGCGGCCGCAACCTTCTGCGGCCAAGTCATGTCGCAGAAGGAGGCGGCGGAGCGGGTGAGAGAGGACGACGTCAACTCTCTCCCGCTTCGCCGCCGCAGGCGCGGTAGGCGGCGACAGGCCTTCGCGGGCCGGTTGCCGCCGTAACGCCGGGGACCGGGGCGGTGGATCGGGGGATCCGCCGCCCACGCCAACGGTCCCATGCCGGAGATGCCCATTTGTTCCATGGGCATCTCCGGTGAAGTTGAGAGGGGGGCGGGACTCGCATGCGTTTTCGCATCGTGAGTCCCGCCCCCCCGAGACGGGCTCGGCCTCCAGCAGTGTTTTTGGGAGGCCGAGCAGCGCCGGCGGGGCATGCGGTTGTAAGGCTTACGCGTGTCCCGCAGCCCCGCCACACGGCGCCGAGGCGTCAATGGAACCCCAGGGGTTTAGTGGGTAGGCACCGGCACCTTCTGTGCCGGTGAGTCTCCACATAACCCGGCGGCTCCCCCCGGAGCTGCCGGGTATCCTATGAGGATTCCCCTGGGAAATCAAAAAAAAAAAAAAAAAAAAAAAGGTTCCCCCCCGACGTTGCCGCCACCTTGTCGTGGTGGGGGGGCTTGCGTGTCCCAATGATCCACTGAGGCTATACCGGATAGGTCCAACCATACCGGGCAGGCTCGTGGTGAGGGGCATTACCAAGAGCGGCACATCCCACCCTATCCCATCCCTTCCTCTATCCCTTCCTCTCCATACACCCCTTCCCATCAGGTCAGGCCGCTCGGTACCGCTCTTTAAGTAGAGCGGACTTGATGCGGCTTGCCCTGAATCCTTCCCTATTCCTTCCCTTTCCACCCTCCCCCTTTGTTCCCCCGAATCCTAAGCTCTGCCGCCCGGCGATGGGATGCATGGCCGGGGGGAACCCGGTCCCAAGGGCGGCACCCACGAGGGACCCCACCCTCCAAAAAAGGAAAAGATGAAAGGCACACATGGCAAAACTATTACCCAGGAGGGTCCCGGCCAACAGGCCGGGGAATCCCTCGGCGCACTATGTGCGCTCAGCCCCGACGTATCTGGGGGGGGCAACCTGTGTGGGAGGCTCGCGGGGCGAGCGGGAGTGGAAGGAGGAGAGAGAGAGGGAGGTGCAGCGGGAGTGGCTGCTGTTGTAGTGGAGGTGGATGACGGCGACATGGTCGTGGAAGAACCTGATGTCCAAATTCGTTCCAGGTTCTTCGGTGGGAGGAAGCGGTCTCGCTCGCGAAGCCATACCGACTCCGAGAGTGAGTCCGCCTCAGAGGCGGGGAGCCTAAAGCGGTTCGCCAGAGAGAGGCGTCCGAGGCTGCAGAAGGCCGGAGGGCTGTTGACGCCGAGGTCAGAGGTCGCGGCGTTCAGGCGATCCGAGGCCGAAAAGGTGGCTGAAGAGGAGGTGGCAGCGATGGCGGACCAGCTTCGTCCCGTCGCAGCCGGAGAGGGATCCCCGGGTAAGTCGATTTTCGAACTACCCGCGGTTGAGATCGTCCAGAGGGCGTTGGACTCCGTGGCAATCGTGCAGAAGGTTGCCGCGAAGTCCAACAACCTCAAAGGGACGTTTAAGAAGGGTCTGCAGGAGTCGGCATCGGCTCTGGCGGAATTGGTGCAGGAGCTGCAAACCCGCACCTCCGACAGCGAAACCAGGAGGCTGGCTGCGTTGAATGCCAGCCTTATGGCAGAACTGTCGGCGATGCGGAAGGAGGTGGCGCAGCTCCGAGCCGACATGCGCACTGCGCTAGAGACGCCGAAGCCGGCGCCTGCGAGTGCCGCTCCGGCGACGGGAGACGCGGAGGCGCTGACGAGCGCAATAATGAAGCAGGTGGGCACAATGGTCAACGCCCGGTTTGAGGCGCTGGCGAAGGACGGGAGGCTCCTCCCCGAGCAGCGTATCCGCCCTCCGCTGGCTGCGGACCGGGCGAAAACCAAAGTGCCCACGCCACCTGCACCAGGGCCGGCTCAGCCGCCGCAGGAGAGCGAGACGGTGGGTCTGGGGACTCGCCGGGGGGGCAAGAAGAGGCGAACCGGGAAGAAGAAATCCCAACCCGCCTCCAACCCGACTGCCGAAACCGGCGGCCCCCCGAGCAAACCAGACGGGCCAAGGCCCGAGAGGAAGATGGCTCCCGCTACAACAACAGCGTGGAGCGTGGTGGCGGCGCGCAAAAAGGCGCAGCAGCCGCCCACTGCGGGGCAGACAGCCAGCGCTCGCGCCCATGTCCCTAAGTCCTCGGCTATAGTGCTGAAGCTGCAGCCGTGGGCTGCGGACAAGGGCGTGACTTATGAGGCGGCCATCAAAGATGTGCAGTCCAAGGTGGACCCGGCCAGCCTCGGCATCACGGGGATGAAGTTTAAGGTGGCCGCCACAGGCGCCCGTATGTTTATGGTCACGGGTGCCAACAGTGGCGAAAAAGCGGACGCCCTCGCCGAAAGGCTTAGAGAGGTGATAGGCGAGGGCGATCTCAAGATCTCCAGGCCGATGAAGTGCGCCGATCTGCGCATCCTCGGCCTGGATGACACGACGACGCCCGAACAGGTCGTCGCGGCGGTGGCCAGAGCTGGTGGATGCTCGGAGGCGTCCGTCAGGCCGGGCCCCATCCGTCGTAACCACTTCGGACTGGGCACAGTGTTGGTCAGCTGCCCTGCGGCGGCTGCCAATAAGGTGCTCGGTTCGGGGAGGCTACTCATCGGTTGGGTCTCGGTCCAGGTCAGATTGCTGAGGCCGCGCCCCATGCGCTGCTTCCGCTGCCTCGAGGTGGGGCATGTGCGGGAGCAGTGCGAATCGGAGGTGGATCGCGGCGGGCAGTGCTACCGCTGTGGCCAGTTGGGCCACAAGGCCAGCGCTTGCTCTGCCGCGCCCCACTGTACGGTGTGCGCGGCTTCAGAGCTGCCAGCTTCCCACACGGTGGGAGCGAAGACCTGCGTCGCGGCGCAGGCCAAAAGCAGGAAGCGGAGGCGCGCCAAGCCACGAAAGGCCGGTGCCGCTCCGAACCCGCAGCCAAGCACCAGCGCGGCGGCGGACGTGGGGGTCCCAATGTCCCTGGGATAACGGCACCCCTACGACTGCTGCAGGCGAACATCAACCACTGCGCCAGGGCTCAGGACCTGTTGGCTCAGAGCCTGGCGCAGTGGAAGATCGCGGTGGCTGCGGTGTCGGAGCCGTACCGGATCCCTCCGGGGGACGACTGGGTCGCGGACCGACAGGGCGTTGCTGCCATCGTCCGTCGGGGCGCCGCGGACTGTCCTCCCTTTGCACAGGTTATGAGGGGAGATGGGTTCGTGGCGGCTCTGTTGGGGGAGATTGTGATAGTTTCTGTCTATTTCTCCCCCAACAGACCCCTCGCCGAGTTCGAGAGTTTCTTGGACGAGGTGGGGGCCCTGATCGGACGGAGCCATCCTCACCCCGTGCTAGTTGTTGGGGACCTCAATGCCAAGTCAAGGGCATGGGGATCCCCTGCGACGGACGCGCGGGGTGAGCATCTCGAGGAGTGGCTTCTGACCAACGACCTGTCGGTCCTGAATCGGGGGGCCGTTGACACGTGCGTGCGGTTTCAGGGTGGATCCATCGTGGACGTGTCGTTCGCGTCCTCCACCCTGGTGCGCCGTGTCAAGGGCTGGAAGGTCCTGGAGCACGTGGAGACCTTGTCGGATCACCGATACATCCGATTCGACGTCTCCACGTCGCTCCGGACGCCCAGTCGTTCCCCAAGGGGGAATGCCACCTGGCGCCTCAACACGCTGGATGTTGAGGTGGCCAAAGAGGCGGCGGCAGTGCAGGCCTGGGTGTCTGCGCCCGAGGGCCCCGCGGTGGCGGTGGAGGAGGAGGCGGGTTGGTTCCAGGAGACGCTTACGCGGATCTGCGAGGCGTCCATGTCTCGAACCAGCCCGCGCCCTCCCAGAGGTCAGGTGTACTGGTGGTCCGCGGAGATCGCCCAACTTAGGGCGGCGTGCGTGGTGGCGAAGCGCCAGTACACCAGACACCGCAGGAGGAGACGCAGGGGCCCTTCGCATGAGGCGGAGGAGGCCGCGCTGTACGCCGCCTACAGGGGGGCGAAGGAGTCGCTGCAGATCGCGATCGCCGAGGCCAAAGCTCAGGCGTGGAGGGAGTCGCTGGAGACGCTCAATCGGGACCCGTGGGGGAGGCCGTACAAGGCAGTCAGGGGCAAACTTCGCCCCTGGGCCCCCCCGGTTACCCAGAGTCTCCAGCCTGAGCTCAGGGAGGCGGTTGTTTCCGCCCTGTTTCCACACGGGGTGGAACACCCGCCCCCGGCGATGGCGTCGCGATCTGCGGCGACTGCTGCTCCCGAAGCGGACGAGGTGGGGGAGGTCCCGGAAGTGTCCCAAGGGGAACTGGGGGCGGCGATTCTCAGGCTTCGTGCCAAGAACACCGCTCCTGGCCCCGACGGAATTCCGGGACGGGTGTTGGCCCTGGCCCTGGCGGAGGACGCCCTGGAGCAGCGCCTGAGGAGGCTATTCGACGCCTGTCTGTCCCAAGGGACATTCCCACAGAGGTGGAAGACGGGTCGTCTAGTCCTCCTCCAGAAGGAGGGGCGTCCTCCGGACTCTCCGTCCGCCTACCGGCCCATTGTGTTGCTCGACGACATCGGCAAGCTGTTTGAGAGGATTGTGGCATGCCGTGTCGTCGAGCACCTAGAGGGGGCCGGTCCGGATCTGGCGGAGAACCAGTTTGGGTTCCGGAGAGGGCGGTCCACCATCGACGCGCTCCTCAAGGTGAAGGCCCAAGCGCAGGAGGCGGTTGCCGGGGGCGGGGTTGTGCTGGCGGTGTCTCTCGACATCGCCAATGCATTCAACTCCCTCCCCTGGAGCTGCATACAGGAGGCGCTCCGGTTTCATGGGGTGCCCCTGTACCTGCGCCGAATCATCGGGGCCTACCTGGGCGAGCGGTCGGTGGTGTACCCCTGCCAAGAGGGCTGGGGCCAACGCCGGGTAATGTGCGGTGTTCCACAGGGGTCGGTCTTGGGACCGCTCCTGTGGAACATCGGATATGATTGGGTGCTGCGGACGCCGTGTATTCGGGGTGTGGGCGTAACTTGCTACGCCGACGACACCCTGGTCACGGCCCGCGGCGCCAGTTTCCAGGAGGCCGCCTACCGTGCAACCGCGGGGGTGGCGCAAGTGGTGGGCCGCATTCGGCGTCTGGGCCTCGAGGTGGCGCTTAGTAAGTCGGAGGCGCTGTGTTTTCACGGGCCCCGACAGGCGCCACCTCGGGACGCCCACATCGTCGTGGGGGGTGTCCGTATCGACGTGGGCCCGGTCATGAAGTACCTGGGGCTCACGTTGGACGGACGATGGGACTTTGCGGCCCACTTCGAGCGCCTGATCCCGCGGGTGATGGGGGCAGCATCTGCCCTCGGGCGGCTGCTGCCCAACATAGGGGAGCCGGGCGGCCTCTGCAGGCGGCTGTACTTGGGGGTCGTGCGATCCATGGCCCTTTATGGGGCCCCCGTTTGGGCGGATGCCTTGAATCGCCGCACCATCTGCGCTCTGCAAAGACCGCAGAGGGTGGTGGCGATCAGGGCGATCCGGGGGTATCGCACGATCTCCAAGGAGGCGGCATGCGCGTTGGCGGGCTCGTTGCCCTGGGACCTTGAGGCGAGAGCCCTGGCGTCACTGTATATGTGGCGTCAGGAGGCGCTGGCCCGGGGCGACAGGCCCGCACCGCGCGAGGTGGAGGGGCGCAGAGTGGAGCTGCGCGCGCTCGCCGTAGACGAGTGGGAGACCAGGCTGGAGCAGCCTAGTGCAGGGCTTCGGACTATCGGCGCCATCCGTCCAGTGCTGAGGGAGTGGCTCGGGCGTGGACACGGCGTGTTGTCCTTCCGGCTGACGCAGATCCTCTCGGGGCACGGGTGCTTCGGGAGGTATCTGCATCGCATAGCCGGGAGGGAGCCATCCCCCGTATGCCACCACTGTGACGGGTGCGCCGAGGAGGAAGCCCAGCACACGCTGGAGGTTTGCCCGGCCTGGGCGAGTGAGCGCGCAGAACTCTGCGCCGTGGTAGGAGGCGACCTCTCGTTGCCGACAGTGGCCCGGGCCATTGTCGAGAGCGAAAGGTCGTGGGGCGCCCTCCGCTCCTTTTGCGAGCGTGTGATGCACGCAAAGGAGGCGGCGGAACGGGAGAGGGAGGTCAGCACCACCCACTCCATCCGCCGCAGGAGAAACGGGCGCCGGAGGGTTGCCTCTTCTAGGCTCCTTCCACCCCCGAGCCCGAGGGTGGCCGATTTGGGACAGTCGGCCACCCAACATTTCAGTCTTCGGGCTCAAGACTGTGCGCGTGTGCTCTCGCACGCAACTCAAGGCGTGGCGGCGGGGACCGGGAGTCCAGTCCTTAGGACTGGAACCCCGGCCCCCGTTGCCGACGACCGAGAGGAGGCCCTTCAGGCCGTCGCTGCTGGGTACGTGGAAGAATGCTTCGGCGCTCCCATATACCCAGCGAGTAGCGACACGTAGAGCACCCCAGGGTTTTAGTCGGAATGTAGATAACCGACATAACCGTGTACGGCGGTCAATCCCCGGCCGCCGGGTATCTTTACCTAAAGATTTCCCTGGGTAAAAAAAAAAAAAAAAAAAAAAGGTTAGGTTAGGTTCCCCCCCGACGTTGCCGCCACCTTGTCGTGGTGGGGGGGCTTGCGTGTCCCAATGATCCACTGAGGCTATACCGGACAGGTTCAACCATACCGGGCAGGCTCGTGGTGAGGGGCATTACCAAGAGCGGCACATCCCACCCTATCCCATCCCTTCCTCTATCCCTTCCTCTCCATACACCCCTTCCCATCAGGTCAGGCCGCTCGGTACCGCTCTTTAAGTAGAGCGGACTTGATGCGGCTTGCCCTGAATCCTTCCCTATTCCTTCCCTTTCCACCCTCCCCCTTTGTTCCCCCGAATCCTAAGCTCTGCCGCCCGGCGATGGGATGCATGGCCGGGGGGAACCCGGTCCCAAGGGCGGCACCCACGAGGGACCCCACCCTCCAAAAAAGGAAAAGATGAAAGGCACACATGGCAAAACTATTACCCAGGAGGGTCCCGGCCAACAGGCCGGGGAATCCCTCGGCGCACTATGTGCGCTCAGCCCCGACGTATCTGGGGGGGGCAACCTGTGTGGGAGGCTCGCGGGGCGAGCGGGAGTGGAAGGAGGAGAGAGAGAGGGAGGTGCAGCGGGAGTGGCTGCTGCTGTAGTGGAGGTGGATGACGGCGACATGGTCGTGGAAGAACCTGATGTCCAAATTCGTTCCAGGTTCTTCGGTGGGAGGAAGCGGTCTCGCTCGCGAAGCCATACCGACTCCGAGAGTGAGTCCGCCTCAGAGGCGGGGAGCCTAAAGCGGTTCGCCAGAGAGAGGCGACCGAGGCTGCAGAAGGCCGGAGGGCTGTTGACGCCGAGGTCTGAGGTCGCGGCGTTCAGGCGATCCGAGGCCGAAAAGGTGGCTGAAGAGGAGGTGGCAGCGATGGCGGACCAGCTTCGTCCCGTCGCAGCCAGAGAGGGATCCCCGGGTAAGTCGATTTTCGAGTTACCCGCGGTAGACATCGTCCAGAGGGCGCTGGACTCCGTGGCAATCGTGCAGAAGGTTGCCGCGAAGTCCAACAACCTCAAAGGGACGTTCAAGAAGGGACTGCAGGAGTCGGCCTCGGCACTGGCGGAGTTGGTGCAGGAGCTGCAGACCCGTACCTCCGACAGCGAAACCAGGAGGCTGGCTGCGTTGAATGCCAGCCTTATGGCGGAGCTGTCGGCGATGCGGAAGGAGGTGGCGCAGCTCCGAGCCGACATGCGCACTGCGCTAGAGACGCCGAAGCCGGCGCCTGCGAGTGCCGCTCCGGCGACGGGCGACGTGGAGGCGCTGACGAGCGCAATAATGAAGCAGGTGGGCACAATGGTCAACGCCCGGTTTGAGGCGCTGGCGAAGGACGGGAGGCTCCTCCCCGAGCAGCGTATCCGCCCTCCGCTGGCTGCGGACCGGGCGAAAACCAAAGTGCCCACGCCACCTGCACCTGCACCAGGGCCGGCTCAGCCGCCGCAGGAGAGCGAGACGGTGGGTCTGGGGACTCGCCGGGGGGGCAAGAAGAGGCGAACCGGGAAGAGGAAATCCCAACCCGCCTCCAACCCGACTGCCGAAACCGGCGGCCCCCCGAGCAAACCAGACGGGCCAAGGCCCGAGAGGAAGACGGCTCCCGCAACAACAACCGCGTGGAGCGTGGTGGCGGCGCGCAAGAAGGTGCAGCAGCCGCCCACGGCGAGGCAGGCGGCCAGTGTTCGCGCCCATGTTCCCAGGTCCTCGGCTATAGTGCTAAAGCTGCAGCCGTGGGCTGCGGACAAGGGCGTGACTTACGAGGCGGCCATCAAAGACGTGCAGTCCAAGGTGGACCCGGCCAGCCTGGGCATCACAGGGATGCAGTTTAAGGTGGCCGCCACAGGCGCCCGTATGTTTATGGTCACGGGTGCCAACAGTGGCGAAAAAGCGGACGCCCTCGCCGAAAGGCTGAGAGAGGTGGTTGGCGAGGGCGATCTGAAGTTCTCCAGGCCGATGAAGTGCGCCGATCTGCGCATCCTCGGCCTGGATGATACGACGTCACCCGAGCAGGTCGTTGCGGCGCTGGCCAGGGCTGGTGGATGCTCAGAGGCGTCCATCAGGACGGGCCAGATCCGCCGCAATCACTTCGGCCTGGGCACAGTGCTGGCCAGTTGCCCTGCGGCGGCTGCCAACAAGGTGCTCGGGTCGGGGAGATTGCTGGTGGGATGGGTCTCGGCGCAGGTCAGACTGCTGAAGCCGCGCCCCATGCGCTGCTTCCGCTGCCTCGAGGTGGGGCATGTGCGGGAGCAGTGCGAGTCCGAGGTGGATCGCGGCGGGCAGTGCTACCGGTGTGGCCAGTTGGGCCACAAGGCTAGCGCTTGCTCTGCCGCGCCCCACTGCACGGTGTGCGCGGCTTCAGAGCTGCCAGCCTCCCACACGGTGGGAGCGAAGACCTGCGTCGCGGCGCAGGCCAAAAAGAGGAAGCGGAGGCGCGCCAAGCCAAGGAAGGCCGGCGCCGCTCCGAACCCGCAGCCAAGCACCAGCGCGGCGGCGGACGTGGGGGTTCCAATGTCCCTGGGATAACGGCACCCCTACGACTGCTGCAGGCGAACATCAACCACTGTGCCAGGGCTCAGGACCTGTTGGCTCAGAGCCTGGCGCAGTGGAAGATCGCGGTGGCTGCGGTGTCGGAGCCGTACCGGATCCCTCCGGGGGACGACTGGGTCGCGGACCGACAGGGCGTTGCTGCCATCGTCCGTCGGGGCGCCGCGGACTGCCCTCCCTTCGCACAGGTTGTGAGGGGAGATGGGTTCGTGGCGGCTCTGTTGGGGGAGATTGTGATAGTTTCTGTCTATTTCTCCCCCAACAGACCCCTCGCCGAGTTCGAGAGTTTCTTGGACGAGGTGGGGGCCCTGATCGGACGGAGCCATCCTCACCCCGTGCTAGTTGTGGGGGACCTCAATGCCAAGTCAAGGGCATGGGGATCCCCTGCGACGGACGCGCGGGGTGAGCATCTCGAGGAGTGGCTTTTGTCCAACGACCTGTCGGTCCTGAATCGGGGGGCCGTTGACACGTGCGTGCGGTTTCAGGGTGGATCCATCGTGGACGTGTCGTTCGCGTCCTCCACCCTGGTGCGCCGTGTCAAGGGCTGGAAGGTCCTGGGGCACGTGGAGACGTTGTCGGATCACCGATACATCCGTTTCGACGTCTCCACGTCGCTCCGGACGCCCAGTCGTTCCCCAAGGGGGATTGCCACCTGGCGCCTCAACACTTTGGACGTTGAGGTGGCCAAAGAGGCGGCGGCAGTGCAGGCCTGGGTGTCTGCGCCCGAGGGCTCCGTGGCGGCGGTGGAGGAGGAGGCGGGTTGGTTCCAGGAGACGCTCACGCGGATTTGTGAAGCGTCCATGTCTCGAACCAGCCCGCGCCCTCCCAGAGGTCAGGTGTACTGGTGGTCCGCGGAGATCGCCCAACTAAGGGCGGCGTGCGTGGTGGCGAAGCGCCAGTACACCAGACACCGCAGGAGGAGGCGCAGGGGCCCTTCGCATGAGGCGGAGGAGGCTGCGCTGTACGCCGCCTACAGGGGGGCAAAGGAGTCGCTGCAGATCGCGATCGCCGAGGCCAAAGCTCAGGCGTGGAGGGAGTCGCTGGAGACGCTCAATCGGGACCCGTGGGGGAGGCCGTACAAGGCAGTCAGGGGCAAACTTCGCCCCTGGGCCCCCCCGGTAACCCAGAGTCTCCAGCCCGAGCTCAGGGAGGCGGTTGTTTCCGCCCTGTTTCCACACGGGGCGGAACATCCGCCCCCGGCGATGGCGTCGCGGTCAGCGGCGGCTGCTTCTCCCGAAGCGGACGAGGTGGAGGAGGTCCCGGAAGTGTCCCAAGGGGAACTGGGGGCGGCGATTCTTAGGCTTCGCGCCAAGAACACCGCTCCCGGCCCCGACGGAATTCCGGGACGGGTGTTGGCCCTGGCCCTGGCGGAGGACGCCCTGGAGCAGCGCCTGAGGAGGCTATTCGACGCCTGTCTGTCCCAAGGGACATTCCCACAGAGGTGGAAGACGGGTCGTCTAGTCCTCCTCCAGAAGGAGGGGCGTCCTCCGGACTCTCCGTCCGCCTACCGGCCCATTGTGTTGCTCGACGACATCGGCAAGCTGTTTGAGAGGATTGTGGCATGCCGTGTCGTCGAGCACCTAGAGGGGGCCGGTCCGGATCTGGCGGAGAACCAGTTTGGGTTCCGGAGAGGGCGGTCCACCATCGACGCGCTCCTCAAGGTGAAGGCCCAAGCGCAGGAGGCGGTTGCCGGGGGCGGGGTTGTGCTGGCGGTGTCTCTCGATATCGCCAATGCATTCAACTCCCTCCCCTGGAGCTGCATACAGGAGGCGCTCCGGTTTCATGGAGTGCCCCTGTACCTGCGCCGAATCATCGGGGCCTACCTGGGCGAGCGGTCGGTGGTGTACCCCTGCCAAGAGGGCTGGGGCCAACGCCGGGTAATGTGCGGTGTTCCACAGGGGTCGGTCTTGGGACCGCTCCTGTGGAACATCGGATATGATTGGGTGCTGCGGACGCCGTGCATCCGGGGTGTGGGCGTAACTTGTTACGCTGACGACACCCTGGTCACGGCCCGCGGCGCCAGCTTCCAGGAGGCCGCCTACCGGGCAACCGCGGGGGTGGCGCAAGTGGTGGGCCGCATTCGGCGTCTGGGCCTCGAGGTGGCGCTTAGTAAGTCGGAGGCGCTGTGTTTTCACGGGCCCCGACAGGCGCCACCTCGGGACGCCCACATTGTCGTGGGGGGTGTCCGTATCGACGTGGGCCCGGTAATGAAGTACCTGGGGCTCACGTTGGACGGACGGTGGGACTTTGCGGCCCACTTCGAGCGCCTGATCCCGCGGGTGATGGGGGCGGCGTCTGCCCTCGGGCGGTTGCTGCCCAACATAGGGGAGCCAGGCGGCCTCTGCAGGCGGCTGTACTTGGGGGTCGTGCGATCCATGGCCCTTTATGGGGCCCCCGTTTGGGCGGATGCCTTGAATCGCCGCACCATCTGCGCTCTGCAAAGACCGCAGAGGGTGGTGGCGATCAGGGCGATCCGGGGGTATCGCACGATCTCCAAGGAGGCGGCATGCGCGTTGGCGGGCTCGTTGCCCTGGGACCTTGAGGCGAGAGCCCTGGCGTCACTATATATGTGGCGTCAGGAGGCGCTGGCCCGGGGCGACAGGCCCGCACCGCGCGAGGTGGAGGGGCGCAGAGTTGAGCTGCGCGCGCTCGCCGTAGACGAGTGGGAGACCAGGCTGGAGCAGCCTAGTGCAGGGCTTCGGACTATCGGCGCCATCCGTCCAGTGTTGAGGGAGTGGCTCGAGCGAGGGCATGGCGTGTTGTCCTTCCGGCTGACGCAGATCCTCTCGGGGCACGGGTGCTTCGGGAGGTATCTGCATCGCATAGCCGGGAGGGAGCCGTCCCCCATGTGCCACCACTGTGACGGGTGCGCCGAGGAGGAAGCCCAGCACACGTTGGAGGTTTGCCCAGCCTGGGCGAGTGAGCGCGCAGAACTCTGCGCCGTGGTAGGAGGCGACCTCTCGTTGCCGACAGTGGCCCGGGCCATTGTCGAGAGCGAAAGGTCGTGGGGCGCCCTCCGCTCCTTTTGCGAG
This sequence comes from Thyatira batis, assembly GCA_905147785.2. NCBI lineage: Eukaryota > Metazoa > Arthropoda > Insecta > Lepidoptera > Drepanidae > Thyatira > Thyatira batis. The sequence goes on from LR990510.1 coordinate 7,476,028, forward strand.
CGCGTGATGCACGCAAAGGAGGCGGCGGAACGGGAGAGGGAGGTCAGCACCACCCACTCCATCCGCCGCAGGAGAAACGGGCGCCGGAGGGTTGCCTCTTCTAGGCTCCTTCCACCCCCGAGCCCGAGGGTGGCCGATTTGGGACAGTCGGCCACCCAACATTTCAGTCTTCGGGCTCAAGACTGTGCGCGTGTGCTCTCGCACGCAACTCAAGGCGTGGCGGCGGGGACCGGGAGTCCAGTCCTTAGGACTGGAACCCCGGCCCCCGTTGCCGACGACCGAGAGGAGGCCCTTCAGGCCGTCGCTGCTGGGTACGTGGAAGAATGCTTCGGCGCTCCCACATACCCAGCGAGTAGCGACACGTAGAGCACCCCAGGGTTTTAGTCGGAATGTAGATAACCGACATAACCGTGTACGGCGGTCAATCCCCGGCCGCCGGGTATCTTTACCTAAAGATTTCCCTGGGTTAAAAAAAAAAAAAAAAAAAGGTTAGGTTAGGTTAGGTTAGGTTAGGTTAGGTTAGGTTAGGTTAGGTTCCCCCCCGACGTTGTCGCCACCTTGTCGTGGTGGGGGGGCTTGCGTGTCCCAATGATCCACTGAGGCTATACCGGATAGGTCCAACCATACCGGGCAGGCTCGTGGTGAGGGGCATTACCAAGAGCGGCACATCCCACCCTTTCCCATTCCTTCCCTCTATCCCTCCCCTCCAAACACCCCTTCCCATCAGGCCAGGCCGCTCGGTACCGCTCTTTAAGTAGAGTGGACTGGATGCGGCTTGTCCTGAATCCTTTCCCAATTCCTTCCCTTCCCACCCTTCATTTCCCTTCCCCCGAATCCCAAGTTTGGCCGCCCGGCGATGGGATGCATGGCCGGGGGGAACCCGGTCCCAAGGGCGGCACCCACGAGGGACCTCACCCTCCAAAAAAAGGAACAAAAAATGGACATCACAACACGGCAAATATCTACCCAGGAGGGTCCCGGCCAATCGGCCGGGGAATCCCTCAATGCATCTGATGCATTCAGCCCCGTCGTATCTGGGAGGGGCACCTGTTGTGCGGAGCTCGGGGAGCGAGCGGAGTTATCGGGCGTGGGCACAGGCGTGCCACGTCCAACGGTGGAGGAAGGTGCGCTCAGCGCACAGGAGTCTGGCACAGGTGTGCCACTCCGTAGGTCGTCGCGTCTGGCTACACGCGTGCCAAACGCGACAGTGGGAGTGGGAGCGGGAGTCGGCGCAGGCGCGCCATTCCCCCAACAGAGGTTGCTGGACGTGGGCACAGGCGTGTCACGTCTTTCGTCGGAGGGGGAGGCATCAGACGTGGGCACAGGCGTGCCATGTCTAATGCGGGAGTTGCGGATGAAGGTCACCCGGCTGTCGGAGTCGGACTCCGACTGCAGCAGCCTGGTGTCGGTGACACCACCAGCAACTCCAATGGAGGAGGACGTTCTCGGTCGATTGTGGCGTAAGCGATCGGCCGAGGAAGAGGAGGATGGTGTGTTTTGTGGGCTATCCAAAGGGGTAGCCCACAAAACGAAGCGCGGGCGAAGCCGCCCTGCTTCAGCCGCCGAATGTGCGGGCCTGTTGGAGGCCAGGGCGCAGCTGTCCGCCGCCAAGGCGGAGCAGCTGCTCCTTGATGCCGAGGAGAGCGTGGCGGTGAGGTCGAGAGCCCTGAAGGAGTCTCGACACAATTGCCGCCGCGCTCTGAACCCGCCGGCGAAGGGGGAAGACACAGCGCAGTCTCTGGCTGCGCTGTTCAACCTGATGGTGGACGCCGCGGCCACGGTGGAGCACGTGGCCGCGACGTCCAAAAACCTGAAGGGGACCTCGGTGCGGACCCTCAGGGATGCGGCCGGCCTCGTCAAGGAGGCCGCAGCCAGCATGAGGGTCCGTACGATAACGGAGGAGGTGGCCCACCTGGAGGCCGCCAACCGGCAGTTGTCCGCCAAGTTGACGGACCTGAGCCGGGAAGTGGCGGAGCTCCGGCAGCAGCAGCCGGCACCGGCTGCCACCCCTGATGCCTCCCTCAAGGCTCTCCTGGAGGAGACCTCGCGGGCGAGCGTCGCAAAGTTTAGCGCGATGCTCAACGCGAGGTTCGACGGCATCAGGGACCGCCTCCTGCCGGAGCCAATCCTTCGGCCGCCACTAGCGGCCGACAAGAGAAGGGCGGAGGCTGCGGCAACGACATCGCCGCAGCCGTCGGGTTCGGGGACCCAAAAGGTTCCCCCAAAGCCCGCTGTTGCTGCCGGGCCAGTGCCGAAAGCCAAGCCAGCCCCAGCCCCCCCCACTGCCCAGCCCCAACCCACCACGGGTAAGGGCAAAGGGAAGGGGAAAGGCAAGGGCAAGGTGGTGGCCTCGGAGCCGGCACCCCTGCGGGAGCCGAGCCCGATCCGGCCCGCCCCTCCACCACCTCCGCTTACGGAGGGGTGGAACGTGGTGGCCGCAAGAGGTGCCCGAAACGCAACCCAGGGGAGGCCAAAGGCGCCGGCAACGGCGCCTAAAGAGCAGAAGAAGGCGGCGGCCAGACTGCGGGCCCCAAGAGCGGCGGCGGTGACCATCACCCTGCTTCCAGGGGCGGCAGAAAAGGGCGCCACCTATTACTCCGTGATGACCGAGGCCAGGGACAGGCTCAAGGACAAGTTCCCAGGCCTTGGCATCACGAACATGCGCTGCAGGACAACTGTCACAGGCGCCCGCATGTTCGAGATTTTCGACGAAGCGGGCGCCGAAAAGGCAGACTCCCTAGCTGCTGAGCTACGGGAGGTCCTCAGCGCAGAGGTGGCGCGCGTCTCCCGCCCCGAGAAGCGGGCGGAGATCAGGGTGACGGAGCTGGACGACTCCATCACCCCCGCCGAGGTGGTCACAGCCGTGGCCGAGAAGGGAGGCTGCCGGGCCGAATGTATTCGGCCCGGCCAGATGGGCCCGAGGGGGTCGCTGTGGCTTAGCTGCCCGATGGCCGCAGCCAAAGTGGTCGTCGACGCGGGCCGACTAAGGGTGGGTTGGGTGTCAGCCAAGGTGACACTGCTTGACGCCCGCCCACTGAGGTGCTTCAAGTGCCTCGAGGTCGGCCACGTCGGCGCCATTTGCAAGGCGGGGGTGGACCGCAGCGGTTTGTGTTACCGCTGCGGGAAACCCGATCATCGGGCGCGAGATTGCCGGGCCGAGCCGAGCTGCGCAGTCTGCGCAGCAACGGCTGGCAGACCGGCAGGCCACCCCCTCGGGGGAGCGGGCTGCCCCGCGGGGAGCAAGAAAGGCTCCCCGAAGCCGGGGCAGAAGAAAAGAAAGAGGAGGAAGAGGAAGAAGGCTCGGGGCGTCAGTGCCGCCGAGCCGGAAGCCTCCTCGCGACCAGGGATCGCGATGGAGACGGAGCCCGTCGAGACCGCCCAGTAAATGGCTGGGAGAGTCTCGCTACTGCAGGCCAACATCAACCACTGTGCCAGGGCACAGGACTTGCTAGTCCAGACCCTGGTACAGTGGGGGATACAGGTGGCCGTGGTTGCCGAGCCGTATTTTGTTCCCGCCCGGACTGACTGGGTCGGGGACCACGACGGCTTGGTGGCCATAGCCGCCCCGACCGCCACCGGCGCCCCGCCCTTCGAACGAATCGTGAAGGGCAGAGGGTGCGTTTTGGCGGTCACGGGCGGCATTGCAGTAGTAGGGGTGTATTTCTCGCCCAACCGGAGCCTTGCCGACTTCGAGCAATTGCTCGTCGAGGTCGGCGCGCTGGTTGGGCAGGTATACCCCTGCCCCGTGCTAGTCGCTGGAGACTTCAACGCCAAATCCACGGCGTGGGGGTCTCGAGCGACGGATGCGCGGGGTGAGACGTTGGAGGATTGGGCGGTCTCTGCGGGGCTGTCCCTCCTCAACACGGGGTCGGTGGACACGTGCGTGCGGCAACAGGGCGGCTCTATAGTCGACGTGTCTTTCGCGTCGCCCGCCCTGGCGCGCCGTGTCCAAAGCTGGAGGGTGGTGGAGAACGTGGAGACGCTATCGGATCATCGGTATATTCGATTCGATGTCTCCGCGCACTCCACCACGACGGTCCCCCTCACGTCGAGGGGGACTGGCCGGCCCCGTGTTGGGGACGGACCGAGGTGGGTGGTGTCCCGTCTAGACCCAGAGGTCGCACGGGAAGCCGCAGTCTTCGAAGACTGGGTGTCCGGCTCTGAGATCGGAGCCGACGTGGATGGGGAAGCGGAGCGCCTCGGCGTTGCCCTGACTCGCATATGCGATAGGGCAATGCCGAAGGCTAGACCGCTCCCTCCACGGCGTCGGGTGTACTGGTGGAGCATGGAGCTCCGCCAAATGCGGGTAGCGTGCGGGAGAGCGCGCCGCCGGTACACCCGATGCAGACGGCGAAGAGTCCGTGACACCCAGGAGGAGGAAACCCTCTACGCCGCCTACAGGGCCGCGCGTGCCGCCTTCAAGGTGGCGATAGCGCAGGCCAAGGAGGCGGCGTGGCAGGAGTGGCTGCGGCTTCTCGACGGCGACCCGTGGGGGAGGCCCTACAGGGCCGTACGTAACAAACTACGGCCCTGGGCTCCCCCGCTGACGGTCAGTCTAGACGGGGCACTGGTGGACGAAGTGGTCGGCACCCTATTCCCCGCTCGGGGTACATGGGTGCCGCCGGCGATGACCTCCGCCTCCTCCTCCAGCCAGTCGCGAACGGACACTTCCCCGGCACCGGTGTCGGAGGGCGAAATCGGGGCGGCGATTCTCAGACTCAAGTCTAAGAGAACCGCCCCGGGCCCCGACGGTGTGCCAGGAGTCGTCCTAGCGATTGCGCTGGAGGAGCTCGGCGAAAGGGTGAGGTCCCTGTTCTCCGCGTGCATGGGGCAGGGTCGATTCCCCCGGCGGTGGAAAACGGGCAGACTCGTCCTTCTGCAGAAGGACGGTCGCCCGGCCGGACAGGCGTCGTCGTATCGCCCGGTGGTGGTAATCGACGAGGTGCCCAAGTTGTTCGAGCGTGTGCTCGCTGGGCGCCTCGTCGAGTCCATGGATCCGGGACTGGACGACGCGCAGTTTGGCTTCCGCCGGGGTCGGTCGACCGTGGATGCCGTGGCGCGGGTCAGGGACCTCGCCGAGGGGGCCGTCTCCCAGGGGGGCGTGTTGTTTGCGGTGTCATTAGACATCCGCAACGCATTTAACACGCTACCCTGGGAGACGATCAAAGAGGGACTGCGGTACCACGGCGTACCGCAGTACCTCCAGGAGGTCATCGCCGACTACTTCGTCGGTCGGGACGTAGTGTTCCCGAGGGGGGAGGGCAGCAGCGGCCCTGGGAGGAGGGAGATGACGTGCGGTGTTCCGCAGGGGTCGGTCCTCGGACCGCACCTGTGGAACATCGGCTACGATTGGGTGCTGCGCGGTGCAATGTTGCGAGGGGTCAGTCTGGTGTGTTATGCAGACGACACCCTCGTGACGGCCCGCGGCAGCACCTATCGTGAAGCCTCCCTCCTCGCCACGGCTGCTGTGGCGCAGGTGGTGGGGAGGATCCGAGCCCTGGGGCTCGAGGTGGCCCTCAATAAGTCGGAGGCCCTGGTGTTCCATGGGCCCCGACGCGGGCCACCGCCGGGAGCCGCCATAGTGGTGGGCGGAACCTCCATCGCCGTCGGGTCCTCGATGAAATATCTTGGACTCGTTCTCGACGGCCGATGGAGGTTCGAGGAGCACTTCCGGCGGTTGGCACCGCGACTGATGGCCACCGCCGGGGCTCTGGGACGGATCCTCCCCAACGTGGGGGGCCCAGGGAGGGCCTGCCGGCGCCTATACACCGGTGTGATACGCTCCATGGCGCTCTACGGAGCGCCGATATGGGCCGGGGCCCTGAGCGCCCGAAACCAGGCTGCGCTGCGACGTCCGCAGCGCGCCATGGCGCTCAGGGTGGTCCGAGCGTATCGTACCGTGTCGTGCGCCGGCGCGTGTGTGCTCGCCGATACGCCGCCGTGGGACCTCGAAGCCGAGGTACTCGCCGCGGTGTACTGGCGAGCGAAGGAGGCCGGGGGCCGTCCACATCCGCGGGAGATCGCGAGCTGGAGGGAGGACGCTCGCAGCGTTCTCCTCCGGAAGTGGACGGCCCGACTCGAGAACCCGGCTACGAGCCGGGATGTGGTGGACGCCGTTCGACCACTCCTGAAGGAGTGGCTCGAACGGGAGCACGGGGCTCTCACCTTCCACCTGACACAGGTGATCACCGGGCACGGTTGCTTCGGGCGATACCTGTGCCGGGTGGCGGGCAGAGAGCCCACGGAGACGTGCCACCACTGCGGGGCCGGCGTCTCGGACACGGCGGTACATACGCGCGAGGAGTGCCCCGCTTGGGCGACTCCTCGCACCGCCTTGTCCGCGACGGTCGGCGCAGACCTCTCGCTGCCGGCCCTCATCAGGGCCATGGTGGGCAGCGAGGAGGCCTGGGAGGCGGCCGCAACCTTCTGCGGCCAAGTCATGTCGCAGAAGGAGGCGGCGGAGCGGGTGAGAGAGGACGACGTCAACTCTCTCCCGCTTCGCCGCCGCAGGCGCGGTAGGCGGCGACAGGCCTTCGCGGGCCGGTTGCCGCCGTAACGCCGGGGACCGGGGCGGCGGATCGGGGGATCCGCCGCCCACGCCAACGGTCCCATGCCGGAGATGCCCATTTGTTCCATGGGCATCTCCGGTGAAGTTGAGAGGGGGGCGGGACTCGCATGCGTTTTCGCATCGTGAGTCCCGCCCCCCCGAGACGGGCTCGGCCTCCAGCAGTATTTTTGGGAGGCCGAGCAGCGCCGGCGGGGCATGCGGTTGTAAGGCTTACGCGTGTCCCGCAGCCCCGCCACACGGCGCCGAGGCGTCAATGGAACCCCAGGGGTTTAGTGGGTAGGCACCGGCACCTTCTGTGCCGGTGAGTCTCCACATAACCCGGCGGCTCCCCCCGGAGCTGCCGGGTATCCTATGAGGATTCCCCTGGGAAATAAAAAAAAAAAAAAAAAAAAAAAAAAAAAAAAAAAAAAAAAAAAAAAAAAAAAAAAAAAAAAAAAAAAAAGGTTAGGTTAGGTTAGGTTAGGTTCCCCCCCACGTTGCCGCCACCTTGTCGTGGTGGGGGGGCTTGCGTGTCCCAATGATCCACTCAGGCTATACCGGATAGGTCCAACCATACCGGGCAGGCTCGTGGTGAGGGGCATTACCAAGAGCGGCACATCCCACCCTATCCCATCCCTTCCCCCTATCCCTTCCTCTCCATACACCTCTTCCCATCAGGACTCATTGTTCTGAATCCTTCCCTATTCCTTCCCTTTCCACCCTCCCCCTTTGTTCCCCCGAATCCTAAGCTCTGCCGCCCGGCGATGGGATGCATGGCCGGGGGGAACCCGGTCCCAAGGGCGGCACCCACGAGGGACCCCACCCTCCAAAAAAGGAAAAGATGAAAGGCACACTTGGCAAAACTATTACCCAGGAGGGTCCCGGCCAACCGGCCGGGGAATCCCTCGGCGCACCTTGTGCGCCCAGCCCCGACGTATCTGGGGGGGGCAACCAGTGTGGGAGGCTCGCGGGGCGAGCGGGAGTGGAAGGAGGAGAGAGAGAAGGAGGTGCAGCGGGAGTTGCTGCGGATGTAGTGGTGGTCGATGACGGCGACATGGTCGTGGAAGAACCTGATGCCGAGATCTGTTCCAGGTTCTTCGGGGGTAGAAAGCGGTCCCGCTCCAGGAATTGCTCTGACTCTGAGAGTGGGTCAGCTTCCGAGGCGGGTAGCCTGAAGAGGTTCGCCAGAGAGAGGCGACCGAGGCTGCAGAAGGCGGGAGGGCTGTTGACGCCGAGGTCGGAGGTCGCGGCGTTCCGGCGATCCGAGGCCGAAAAGGTGGCCGAAGAGGAGGTGGCAGCGATGGCGGACCAGCTGCGTCCCGTCGCCGCCAAGGAGGGGACCGCGGGTAAGTCAATCTTTGAATTGCCCGCGGTTGATATCGTCCAGAGGGCGTTGGACTCCGTGGCAATCGTGCAGAAGGTTGCCGCGAGGTCCAACAACCTCAAGGGCACTTTTAAGAGGGGGCTGCAGGAGTCGGCCTCGGCACTGGCGGAGTTGGTGCAGGAGCTGCAGACCCGCACCTCCGACAGCGAAACCAGGAGGCTGGCCGCGCTGAATGCCAGCCTTATGGCAGAACTGTCGGCAATGCGGAAGGAGGTAGCGCAGCTCCGCACCGACATGCGCACTGCGCTGGAGACGCCGAAGCCGGCGCCTGCGAGTGCGGCGAATGGAGACGTGGAGGCCCTGACGAGCGCCATCATGAAGCAGGTGGGCTCCATGGTCAACGCGCGGTTTGAGGCGCTGGCGAAGGATGGGAGGCTGCTCCCCGAGCAGCGTATCCGCCCTCCGCTGGCTGCGGACCGGGCGAAAACCACGGTGCCCACGCCACCCGCACCTGCACCAGGGCCGGCTCAGCCGCCGCAGGAGAGCGAGACGGTGGGTCTGGGGACCCGCCGGGGGGGCAAGAAGAGGCGAACCGGGAAGAAGAAATCCCAACCCGCCTCCAACCCGACTGCCGAAACCGGCGGCCCCCCGAGCAAACCAGGGCCCAAGAAGCCCGAGAAGAAGACGGCTCCCGCAACAACAACCGCGTGGAGCGTGGTGGCGGCGCGCAAGAAGGTGCAGCAGCCGCCCACGGTGGGACAGGCAGCCAATGTTCGCGCCCATGTCCCCAAGTCCTCGGCTGTAGTGCTGAAGCTGCAGCCGTGGGCTGCGGACAAGGGCGTGACTTACCAGGCGGCGATAAAGGACGCCCAGTCCAAGGTGGACCCGGCCAGCCTAGGCATCACGGGGATGCAATTCAAGGTGGCCGCCACAGGCGCCCGTATGTTTTTGGTGACGGGCGCCAACAGCGCCGAGAAAGCGGACGCCCTCGCCGAAAGGTTGAGAGAGGTGGTTGGCGAGGGCGACCTAAAAATCTCCAGGCCGACGAGGTGCGCCGATTTGCGCATCCTCGGTCTGGATGACTCGACGTCGCCCGAACAGGTCGTCGCGGCGGTGGCCAGAGCTGGTGGGTGCTCGGAGGCGTCTGTCAGGCCGGGCCCCATCCGTCGTAACCACTTCGGACTGGGCACAGTGTTGGTCAGCTGCCCTGCGGCGGCTGCCAATAAGGTGCTCGGTTCGGGGAGGCTACTCATCGGTTGGGTCTCGGTGCAGGTCAGACTGCTGAAGCCGCGCCCCATGCGCTGCTTCCGCTGCCTCGAGGTGGGGCATGTGCGGGAGCAGTGCGAGTCCGAGGTGGATCGCGGCGGGCAGTGCTACCGATGTGGCCAGCTCGGTCACAAGGCTAGCGCTTGCTCTGCCGCGCCCCACTGCACGGTGTGCGCGGCTTCAGAGCTGCCAGCCTCCCACACGGTGGGAGCGAAGACCTGCGTCGCGGCGCAGGCCAAAAAGAGGAAGCGGAGGCGCGCCAAGCCAAGGAAGGCCGGCGCCGCTCCGAACCCGCAGCCAAGCACCAGCGCGGCGGCGGACGTGGGGGTTCCAATGTCCCTGGGATAACGGCACCCCTACGACTGCTGCAGGCGAACATCAACCACTGCGCCAGGGCCCAGGACCTGCTGGCTCAGAGCCTGGCGCAGTGGAAGATCGCGGTGGCTGCGGTGTCGGAGCCGTACCGGATCCCTCCGGGGGACGACTGGGTCGCGGACCGACAGGGCGTTGCTGCCATCGTCCGTCGGGGCGCCGCGGACTGCCCTCCCTTCGCACAGGTTGTGAGGGGAGATGGGTTCGTGGCGGCTCTGTTGGGGGAGATTGTGATAGTTTCTGTCTATTTCTCCCCCAACAGACCCCTCGCCGAGTTCGAGAGTTTCTTGGACGAGGTGGGGGCCCTGATCGGACGGAGCCATCCTCACCCCGTGCTAGTTGTTGGGGACCTCAATGCCAAGTCAAGGGCATGGGGATCCCCTGCGACGGACGCGCGGGGTGAGCATCTCGAGGAGTGGCTTCTGACCAACGACCTGTCGGTCCTGAATAGGGGGGCCGTTGACACGTGCGTGCGGTTTCAGGGTGGATCCATCGTGGACGTGTCGTTCGCGTCCTCCACCCTGGTGCGCCGTGTCAAGGGCTGGAAGGTCCTGGAGCACGTGGAGACCTTGTCGGATCACCGATACATCCGATTCGACGTCTCCACGTCGCTCCGGACGCCCAGTCGTTCCCCAAGGGGGAATGCCACCTGGCGCCTCAACACACTAGACGTGGAGGTGGCCAAAGAGGCGGCGGCAGTGCAGGCCTGGGTGTCTGCGCCCGAGGGCCCCGCGGTGGCGGTGGAGGAGGAGGCGGGTTGGTTCCAGGAGACGCTGACGCGGATTTGCGAAGCGTCCATGTCTCGGACCAGCCCGCGCCCTCCCAGAGGTCAGGTGTACTGGTGGTCCGCGGAGATCGCCCAACTAAGGGCGGCGTGCGTGGTGGCGAAGCGCCAGTACACCAGACACCGCAGGAGGAGGCGCAGGGGCCCTTCGCATGAGGCGGAGGAGGCCGCGCTGTACGCCGCCTACAGGGGGGCGAAGGAGTCGCTGCAGATCGCGATCGCCGAAGCCAAGGCTCAGGCGTGGAGGGAGTCGCTGGAGACGCTCAATCGGGACCCGTGGGGGAGGCCGTACAAGGCAGTCAGGGGCAAACTTCGCCCCTGGGCCCCCCCGGTAACCCAGAGTCTCCAGCCTGAGCTCAGGGAGGCGGTTGTTTCCGCCCTGTTTCCACACGGGGCGGAACATTCGCCCCCGGCGATGGCGTCGCGGTCTGCGGCGGCGGCTGCTCCTGAAGCGGACGAGGGGGGGGAGGTCCCGGAAGTGTCCCAAGGGGAACTGGGGGCGGCGATTCTGAGGCTTCGTGCCAAGAACACCGCTCCTGGCCCCGACGGAATTCCGGGACGTGTGTTGGCCCTGGCCCTGGCGGAGGACGCCCTGGAGCAGCGCCTGAGGAGGCTATTCGACGCCTGTCTGTCCCAAGGGACATTCCCACAGAGGTGGAAGACGGGTCGTCTAGTCCTCCTCCAGAAGGAGGGGCGTCCTCCGGACTCTCCGTCCGCCTACCGGCCCATCGTGTTGCTCGACGACATCGGCAAGCTGTTTGAGAGGATTGTGGCATGCCGTGTCGTCGAGCACCTAGAGGGGGCCGGTCCGGATCTGGCGGAGAACCAGTTTGGGTTCCGGAGAGGGCGGTCCACCATCGACGCGCTCCTCAAGGTGAAGGCCCAAGCGCAGGAGGCGGTTGCCGGGGGCGGGGTTGTGCTGGCGGTGTCTCTCGACATCGCCAATGCATTCAACTCCCTCCCCTGGAGCTGCATACAGGAGGCGCTCCGGTTTCATGGAGTGCCCCTGTACCTGCGCCGAATCATCGGGGCCTACCTGGGCGAGCGGTCGGTGGTGTACCCCTGCCAAGAGGGCTGGGGCCAACGCCGGGTAATGTGCGGTGTTCCACAGGGGTCGGTCTTGGGACCGCTCCTGTGGAACATCGGATATGATTGGGTGCTGCGGACGCCGTGCATCCGGGGTGTGGGCGTTACTTGTTACGCTGACGACACCCTGGTCACGGCCCGCGGCGCCAGCTTCCAGGAGGCCGCCTACCGTGCAACCGCGGGGGTGGCGCAAGTGGTGGGCCGCATTCGGCGTCTGGGCCTCGAGGTGGCGCTTAGTAAGTCGGAGGCGCTGTGTTTTCACGGGCCCCGACAGGCGCCACCTCGGGACGCCCACATTGTCGTGGGGGGTGTCCGTATCGACGTGGGCCCGGTAATGAAGTACCTGGGGCTCACGTTGGACGGACGGTGGGACTTTGCGGCCCACTTCGAGCGCCTGATCCCGCGGGTGATGGGGGCGGCGTCTGCCCTCGGGCGGCTGCTGCCTAACATAGGGGAGCCAGGCGGCCTCTGCAGGCGGCTGTACTTGGGGGTCGTGCGATCCATGGCCCTTTATGGGGCCCCCGTTTGGGCGGATGCCTTGAATCGCCGCACCATCTGCGCTCTGCAAAGACCGCAGAGGGTGGTGGCGATCAGGGCGATCCGGGGGTATCGCACGATCTCCAAGGAGGCGGCATGCGCGTTGGCGGGCTCGTTGCCCTGGGACCTTGAGGCGAGAGCCCTGGCGTCACTGTATATGTGGCGTCAGGAGGCGCTGGCCCGGGGCGACAGGCCCGCACCGCGCGAGGTGGAGGGGCGCAGAGCTGAGCTGCGCGCGCTCGCTGTAGACGAGTGGGAGGCCAGGCTGGAGCAGCCTAGTGCAGGGCTTCGGACCATCGGTGCCATCCGTCCAGTGCTGAGGGAGTGGCTCGGGCGTGGACATGGTGTGTTGTCCTTCCGGCTGACGCAGATCCTCTCGGGGCACGGGTGCTTCGGGAGGTATCTGCATCGTATAGCCGGGAGGGAGCCGTCCCCCGTATGCCACCACTGTGACGGGTGCGCCGAGGAGGAAGCCCAGCACACGCTGGAGGTTTGCCCGGCCTGGGCGAGTGAGCGCGCAGAGCTCTGCGCCGTGGTAGGAGGCGACCTCTCGTTGCCGACAGTGGCCCGGGCCATTGTCGAGAGCGAAAGGTCGTGGGGCGCCCTCCGCTCCTTTTGCGAGCGCGTGATGCACGCAAAGGAGGCGGCGGAACGGGAGAGGGAGGTCAGCACCACCCACTCCATCCGCCGCAGGAGAAATGGGCGCCGGAGGGTTGCCTCTTCTAGGCTCCTTCCACCCCCGAGCCCGAGGGTGGCCGATTTGGGACAGTCGGCCACCCAACATTTCAGTCTTCGGGCTCAAGACTGTGCGCGTGTGCTCTCGCACGCAACTCAAGGCGTGGCGGCGGGGACCGGGAGTCCAGTCCTTAGGACTGGAACCCCGGCCCCCGTTGCCGACGACCGAGAGGAGGCCCTTCAGGCCGTCGCTGCTGGGTACGTGGAAGAATGCTTCGGCGCTCCCACATACCCAGCGAGTAGCGACATGTAGAGCACCCCAGGGTTTTAGTCGGAATGCAGATAACCGACATAACCGTGTACGGCGGTCAATCCCCGGCCGCCGGGTATCTTTACCTAAAGATTTCCCTGGGTTAAAAAAAAAAAAAAGGTTAGGTTAGGTTAGGTTAGGTTAGGTTAGGTTAGGTTAGGTTAGGTTAGGTTAGGTTAGGTTAGGTTAGGTTAGGTTAGGTTAGGTTAGGTTAGGTTCCCCCCCGGCCCTTTTCAGGGCCCGTGTCGTCACCTTGTCGTGGTGGGGGGGCTTGCGTGTCCCAATGATCCACTGAGGCTATACCGGACAGGTTCAACCATACCGGGCAGGCTCGTGGTGAGGGGCATTACTAAGCACGACACTCCCTTCTTTTCCCCTTCCTTCCTTCCCCTATCCCCATCCCCAAAGCAGCTCCGCGAAGTCGCGGTTCTGCATCCTTCCCATTTCCCTTCCCTTCCCCTTTCCTATTTCCGTGGAGAGAGCGGCGGGTCCGGTGTGCACTCGCACTGCCTCCGGACACGGCCTTTTTCAAGGCCACCGTCGGTCAAACCGTAAGCCGCAGCGAGGGGGGTTTCTCCCCCCCCCTACGTGGCCCGGGGGCCTGGGCTTCACCGCCTGGGTCGCGAGGAAGAAAACCTCTCTAAAAAATTACCCGAATCTCAAGCGGCGCCGCACCGCGAGGAGATGAATGGTCGGACGGATTTCCGGCCACTAGTGCGTGTCCCCGGTGGGGTACTTGCCGACCCCCCATCGGGTTATGCTAGGCTTATCCGTGCATATGGCTCTGACGGATGGACATTTTTTCCTATCTACTCGTGGGATTCAAAATGAATATATCTGAACAAAAAAAAACCAAACAAATTGAGGAGGACAGGAGCAGTGACGATGAGGTAGAAATGGAGGAGGTACCGAACGTAGAAACGGTAGACAGGAGAGAGACAAGGAGCTGGCGCAACATTGCGTCTGCTCCATTTATGAAGGAGTTGCGTGTGTCCGTGTCACGGTTATCTGACACGGACTCGGAGTGTAGCTCCGTGTCAATTGGCACGGCAGGAAGCCGACACTGGAGAAAGAGGAGTTTCTCGGACGATGACCCGGAGATGTCAGAGCCGCCAAAAGGGGCGGCTCACAAATCAAAACGAGGACGAGGCCGACCGCCCACCACGGGCGAGTTCGTCGGTCTGGCAGAGGCGAAGGCGCAGCTAAATGCTGCAAAGGCGGAGGAGCTGCGCCTCGAAGCGGAGGCGAGTGTCGCCGAAATGTCCAAGACACTCCGGGACAGCAGGCACTCATGCCGGAGTGCGCTCAACCCGCCGACCGACAACGAAGACACAGCGCAGTCACTGGCTGCGCTGTACCAATTGATGGTGGACGCGGCTGCCACGGTGGAGGGAGTGGCAGTCCGCTCCAAAAACCTTAAAGGCACGTCGGTGAAGGCCCTCAAGGACGCAGCGGGTCTGGTCAAGGAGGCAGCTGCGGGCATGAGGGCCCGCACAATTAACGAAGAAGTCGCCAAGCTGGAGATGGCAAACCGCCAGCTGACCGCTAAGCTGGCGGAGCTCAGCCGAGAGGTGGCAGAGCTACGACGCCAACCAGCCGTACCAGCCGCACCAGCTGCGCCGACGATGCCGGATACGAGTTCTTTAAAGGAACTCCTGGAAGAGGCGACCAGGGCGAGCATCGCACAATTTAGTGCGATGCTGAACGCCCGATTCGAAGGAATCCAGGACCGGCTTCTGCCGGAACCTCGATTGAGGCCGCCTCTAGCGGCCGATAGGCGAAGGGCAGAAGCCGAAGCTGCGGCCGTGGCACCACCGCCGCCGCGAGCATGGGGGCCGCGAACATCAGCGGCTCCTCCGGCGCCGCCAGCTCCCCCCGAAGCCTCTACCTCGAAAGGGAAGGGCAAGGGCAAGATGAGCATGGCGGCTAGAGAGGCGCGCCTAAAAGACAGCGAGTTCCCGGAGCTTATTGCCCCGGCACCGCCACAGCCGCCGACAGCCAATAGGCCGAAGAAGAAAAACGATGGGCAGACACCTAAGTCGCAGGCCGCCAAAAACAACTGGCAGGTGGTCGGCAATGGCAAGAAGGGCAAGAAGCTCCGGAAGAAGCGAAGAGCTCTAAAACGGAAGGAGGCAGCAAGGCTACGACCGCCTACCACCACGGCGGTCGTAATAACCCTGCAGAGCGACGCCGAGGCGAGGGGGGTGTCCTACAATGACGTTATGAAGAAGGCCAAAACCTTCGATCTAACTGAGCTGGACATCCCCGAGGTGCGCTGCAGGATCACGGCCACTGGCGCGCGACTCCTAGAGCTAGATGGCGAGACGAGCGGCCCGAAGGCAGACGCTCTGGCCGAGCGGCTGAGGACCATGCTCCCGGCTGATGACGTCAGGATCTCCAGGCCATGCAAGACGCTGGATTTGCGAGTCATTGGCCTGGACGATGCCGTGACGTCTGAAGAATTGAAGGCTGCGGTCGCACGGGCGGGAGTCTGCTCCCCAGACCATGTAAAGGCGGGCGTTATACGGAGGGGCCCATCAAGCCTTGGCACGGCGGTTGTAAGCTGCCCTGTCGAGGCCGCTCAAAAGCTCGCCGAAAAGGGCAGGCTACTGGTGGGATGGGTTTCGGCCCAGGTAAGGCTCTTGAAACCCAGGCCGGTAAGATGCTTCCGGTGCCTACTAAATGGCCATGTCGGTGCGCGCTGCACGTCAGGGGTGGACTGCAGTAGCAGGTGCTTCAAGTGCGGAAATCAAGGCCACCAGGCAAGCACCTGCTCTGCCGAGCCTCACTGCCCTGCGTGCGTAGCCATTAACCAGGATGCTAACCACTGGACAGGCAGCAAGGAATGCGCGGCCAACAAGCCGCAGGCCAAAAAGGGCAAACCATCGGCCCGTGCCAAGAAGCCAACTGCGCCACCGGGACCGAGTGAGGCTCCGGCGGCCGCCCAAGAGGAGCCGTTCGAAATGGAGTGTCTGTGATGCACGACCTCCATTTCGTTCAGGCGAACCTCAACCACTCTGCCAGGGCACAGGATCTCCTGTACCAAACCCTGACAGAGTGGGCGACGAACTTTGCGGTGATCGGGGAACCATACTTCGTCCCCCCTAGGGACGACTGGGCGGGAGACCTGGACGGCACGGTGGCGTTGATGACGGCGCCAGCGTCCGGCTCACCGCCACTCGAGAATGTGAGACGAGGGCACGGCTGGGTGGCGGCTCGAGTCGGACGCCTAGCACTTGTAGGCGCCTACATCTCGCCAAATAAGCCACTGGCCGACTTCGAGGACTTCTTATCGTCCTTGGAGTCGGTCGTGTCCCGTGCCGGGTCCTTACCGGTCGTCCTGTTGGGGGACTTCAATGCGAAGTCCTCCACATGGGGATCCCCGGTCACCGACGCAAGAGGGCGGCTGCTGGAGGAGTGGTCAGTCGAGGTGGGACTGACCATCCTCAATAGAGGCGCAGCATTCACGTGCATAAGGCACAACGGCGGGTCCATCGTGGACATATCGATGGCGAGTCCGACCCTGGTCAGCAGGGTGTCGAATTGGCGGGTCGTCGAGGAGGTCGAGACGCTTTCTGATCACAGGTACATCAGATTTAGCGTCTCGGCCCAAACCTCAGATCGGCCGCCGTCGACTGATGGCCAGGGTCCAAACCCACGGTGGGCCCTCTCCCGATTCGACCGGGAGCTGGCCGCTGAGGCTGCCATTGTGCAGGCGTGGCAACCGGCCCCGGATCGGATCGGGGACGTTGATGCGGAGGTGGCATGGCTGCGTGGCGCTCTGACCGCCATCTGCGACGCCTCAATGCCGAGGGTACGCCGTAGGCCTCGTAAGCGCCAGGTGTACTGGTGGTCGCCGGAGATCGCACAATTGCGACGCGAGTGCATCGCAAGGCGCCGCCGGTACACCAGGCACCGTCGAAGGCGCCGAGTGCCAAACTACTCGGTTGCCGACGAGCAAGCGCTCTACGAGGCCTACAGGGAGGCGAAAAAGGCGTTGCAGATCGCCATTAAGAGCGCCAAACTCCAGTCGTGGAGAGATCTACTGGAGACGCTGGAGCGGGACCCGTGGGGACGCCCCTACCTAATGGTACGGGGCAAACTCCGCGCGTGGTCCCCTCCCCTGACGTTGAACCTCCGGCCACAGTTCGTCGAGGAGATTGTCTGCGCACTGTTCCCGAACGGGGACGACGACTTTTGTCCTCCCCCCATGGGTGGTGCGCAGCAACTGCAGCGACCCGACGATACTGTGGCCGACGCACCGGACGTGACAGAGGAGGAGTTGCAGGCAGCCGTGAGGCGCCTGCAGGGGAAGAACACCGCTCCAGGACCAGACGGCATACCAGGAAGGGCCCTAGTCGTGGCCCTGAAGGAGTTGGAGCCGCGATTCAGAAGGCTCCTGTGTGCCTGTCTGGGGCGCGGTGTCTTCCCCAAGCCCTGGAAGACGGGAAGAATGGTGCTGCTGAGGAAGGAGGGTCGACCTGCGGAGTCCCCCTCGGCCTATCGGCCTTTGGCGCTGCTCGACGAGGTGGGCAAAATCTTCGAGAAGATTATTGCAGACCGCCTCGTCGAGCATATGGACCGGGTGGGGCCAAATCTGGCCGACAACCAGTTCGGTTTTCGACGGGGCCGTTCCACAATTGACGCCGTCCAGCGGGTGAGGGCCCTTGCAGATAGCGAGGTGTCCCGGGGCGGGGTGGTGCTGGCAGTGTCATTAGACATTGCCAACGCGTTCAACACCCTGCCCTGGAGCTGCATACTGGGGGCTCTCAAATTCCACGGCGTGCCAGGGTACCTGTACGATATCGTACAGGACTACCTGAGGGAGAGGGCCGTGGAATACCCCACGCAGGACGGCTGGACGCGCAGGGCGGTAACGCGCGGTGTTCCACAGGGGTCGGTGCTTGGGCCGCTCTTGTGGAACATCGGGTATGACTGGGTCCTGCGCGGTGCCCTGTTGCGAGGTGTGTCGGTGTTTTGCTACGCGGACGACACCCTCGTAACGGCACGCGGCGAGTCGTATCGACGGGCGACCATACTCGCCACGGCGGGAGTCGCCCAGGTTGTCGGCCGGATCCGCAGGTTGGGCCTGAAGGTGGCGTTGGAGAAGTCGGAGGCCCTGTGGTTCCACGGACCGCGGAACAGGCCTCCGGCTGGCTCCCAAATTGTCGTCGGCGGCGTCGGCATTGCAGTCGGCCACTCGTTGAAATACCTCGGCCTCCACTTGGATGGCCGATGGGACTTCGGGCGCCATTTCCAACTCTTGGCGCCCAAATTGACGCGAGCGGCCGCTGCACTGTCTCGACTGCTGCCGAACATAGACGGACCCAACCAGGCATGCAGACGGTTGTACCACGGGGTCGTGCGGTCGATGGCCCTCTACGGCGCCCCTATCTGGGCAGAAAGACTGTCGGCCGGCAACGCTGCGGTCTTGCGTAGGGCGCAGCGTGTGCTGGCCATAAGGGCGTCGAGAGGATACCGCACGATCTCGTCGGAGGCCGCGTGCCTCATTGCGGGAACGCCGCCGTGGAGTCTCGAGGCGAAGGCCCTGGCTCGGATGTACCACTGGTACAAAGAGCAGCAGGAGCAGGGCCGAGTCGATGTTGACGACTCCCGGCGGAAGAGGCGAGAGCTTCGTGCAGCCGTCCTAGCGGAGTGGGATGAGTTACTCGCTCACCCGACCGCGGGACGGCTGACGATAGCGGCCATACGTCCCGCAATGGGCACGTGGCTGAAACGGCGGCATGGGAGCCTGACCTACAGGCTCACCCAATTAATGACGGGCCACGGCTGCTTCGGCAAATACTTATGCCGGATCGGCCGTGAGCAGGACGAGCGGTGCCACCACTGCCAAGATCCATCGGACACGGCTGCGCACACCTTGCAGTCGTGTCCGGCGTGGTCGGCACCGCGTCAGGCGTTGAGGGCCGCGCTGGGAGTGACGACCATCACACTCCCAGCCATCGTTGAGCGCATCTCAGCCAACGAAGCGGCCTGGGAAGCCGCCGTCGCCTTCAGTGAGGAGGTGATGGCGGCAAAGGAGGAGGCGGAGAGGGTGCGAGAGGCAGAGAGCCTGCTCGCATCCCGTCGCAGGCGCGCCGGCTACCGTCGCCGGCGCGACAATATGCGACCGCCCTAGAGTGGCCTGCGGGTGATGGGTAGGGCAACCCATCACCCGCGCAGACACAGGCCCAAGAAGGAGACGGACGCGCCTTGTCCGACGCGTCCGTCCAGACGGGGGTAGGGGGGCAGAGGCCCCCCGAAGAAGAGGTCTGAAAAGACCGATGCCGGCCGGAGTTGCGTGTAGAATGCGAAAGCGAACCCGCAACTCCGGCACAACGGCCAGAAGGACACGGGGAGGTTTTAGTCCGTGCAAGTCGGACATAACCCGCCGCTGTGCCCTCAGCGGCGGGTATGCGAAGGCATTTCCTCCCCGAAAACAAAAAAAAAAAAAA
The DNA here is from genome assembly GCA_905147785.2 of Thyatira batis. Classification (NCBI taxonomy): domain Eukaryota; kingdom Metazoa; phylum Arthropoda; class Insecta; order Lepidoptera; family Drepanidae; genus Thyatira; species Thyatira batis. Next base: position 7,495,384 of record LR990510.1, read on the forward strand.
AAAAAAAGGTTAGGTTAGGTTAGGTTAGGTTAGGTTAGGTTAGGTTAGGTTAGGTTAGGTTAGGTTAGGTTAGGTTAGGTTAGGTTAGGTTAGGTTAGGTTAGGTTTTTTTTTTTTTTTTTTTTTTCGTGTGGACCGGGCCTTTGTGGCCCGGCCCGCGTCTTTATCCCCCAGCATTTCCCTGGGGTCCTTTCTTTCATTTTTATTAATTATTTGCCAATTTCTGATTTTTCTATAAATTCCCCGTTCCCCTTTTTTTGACTGATTTATAATTTATGTATTCTATTTTCCAAAATTTCTAGTATAATTGCTATCACTCCCCTTTTAGATATTTTACTTTGATTTCTATTTACTTCTAATTTTCTTTATTTCGGCTTCTGTTTATATTTTACTTTATATTACTGCTTTTTAATTTGCCTTTTTTTTGTACTTTAATTTATGCTTTTGTTTTGATTTCTATGATTTCTTTTATTTTCAGTTTGCTTTTACTTCCACACTCTAGTTTTATACTTTAGCTTTGTTTTATATACTTTAGCTTTGTTTATATTTTTACTTTTAGATTATTTTACTATATATCTATTACTTTTTTATTTTGTTTTTCTGTTTATTTTTGCTTTTTATTTGTTTTCCAATTTTCTCTTACTTCCACTCTTCTCTATTTTCCCTTTTGCTATAGTTTTATACTTTAATACTTTACTTTTAGAAGGTTTGACTATATATCATTTACTTTTTATTTTGATTTTCTTGTTTATTTTGCTTTTTATTTGTTTTTCTGTTTTCTCTTACTTCTACCGTTTTTATTTCTATCTTATTTCTATGTCTTATGTTTAACTTATTTCGCCTTTCATTCTTCTCTTTCATCCTTTCATGCATTCATCATCACTGTCCTATTCCCACCATCACCTTTAGCGTTCTCTATTTTAGCTGTTTTCCCAATTTTTCCTTCTATTTTGTTGTTCCTAAATTCTATGCTGATTAACTATATACATTACGATATGTTGTCAGCATATGTTATATATCTTAATTTTTTTTTTTTTTTTTTTTTTTTTTTTTTTTTTTGTCTACTTTTTATTTTGCTATTTGGGTTTTATTACAAATATTGCCGGTTCTTCAAGAACAGGTTTTATTTGCCGTTTGTGTATTTTTATTTACATGTACGCTATACTAGACCGAGCCAGTGCATCCCATTTGCGCCGAATTGGACAGTCCTGACTGAACGCATTATGTTCAGTCAGTTCCAATTTGGCGCGCGTGCAATTGCAGCAAGATGGGGCTGCACTGGCAAGGTAGTCAGCGCACTTGTCCCTCATGTGGGGTCCCCCGCAGTGGCTGCACTTGGCGACGGTTTCGATGCAAAACCGTCGCCCGTGTCCATAGCCGAGGCAGATGGAGCACTGCACGAGTGGCGAGTGGTCCGCCACTTTGACCCGTTGCAGGTCAACGTGCACTGCTCCAGCCCCGACCATGCGAGACCATACGGCGGGGGACACCCTCATGACTACGTGGCTGGCGTGGGGATTCCTAGTCCTGCGGCGGAAGCAGAATTCCAGCCGGTCATCCTCTTTTTTGAGGTCGTCGAAGATAGCCCGGTTCTGGTTCCTCAGGGCGTCTGCAATCTCCCCGTCGTCAATCAGCTGCAAGACGTCCCTGAGGACCAGAAACGGGTCTTTGTTCTTTACGTCTTCGACGACCAGCCTCTTTGCTCCTTTCAGTCGTTCTTTCACCTTCATTCTTTCTTCCTCACTTTCGCAACCCAAAATAATCTTTTTCCCCTTCGCCTTTCTCACCCTTTCAATCTTCACCCATCCATCCTTCGCTTTCACTACCTCACGGATCTGCTCGAGGATCTCTTCACCTGAGTCCTCAAGGTCACTGGAGGAGACCACCACCGAGTGTAGGGCGGCTTGGGTCGGGACTTTTGCCTTTCCGGCTACCACCTTCGCGTAGGTGGTCCCCTCCGGAGCCGTGTTTTGTCTCTCGAGCATCTCCTGTATCTTTTCCATTCTGATGCTACTTTCCTTTATCATCTTTCCCTGTTCTTCTATCTTGCTGTACAGTTCTTTCTTCATGTCCATACATCTCTCATTCATACTTTCATCTCTTTCCTTCATTTTCCTTTCAATCTCTCTTCTTTCATTCTCCATCCTTTCATTCGCTCTACTATCCTCCTTGTCCGTTTCCCGCACTGGGTCCTTTCCCTGTGCTTCCATTTCTCCCTTTTTCCCCTCGTTTTCGGCCTCGGCCTCCTTGACCAGTTGGTACATCCTTTCAATTGCCAAGGAGACCTCCGCCTTAATTTCCGTCTTCAGGTTGCGCGAGTTGTTCAAATGGAATTTGGCTTTGGCGAGACAAGCTCTAGCCTCGGCAACCCTACTAGCGTACTGTTTGGCGGGTGGGGCCCCCGCCGTCTCCACAGACTCTCTGCGAGCCGTCGTTTTCGCTCCCTGACCAAGAGCCTGCGGTTTGGACTTTGAGGGGGCTGCTGAGGCAACGGCTGGGTTTAGGGGTGGTTTGGTGCTAGGGTCCGTCTTCCCTGCTTCCCATTCCCCGATGCTACGTCTAACTTTAGACGAGTCTGAAGGACCCGCCTTGTCAAGATCCGGGGATTTGGCCGAGCCGGCTCCGTGTCGCGTTTTGTCAGCTGGGGTGCGGACGAACATATTGCTGGAGGTGTAAATAAAATATAATAGTATATAGACACTATATACGTCGGGGGGTCAAAGAAAGTTTGTAAAAGTTATATAAAAAGAAAAATTTGTACCCTCGTGGGTAACGTTTGGCTTTATTTCCTCGGATCGGTGTTGCCTAGAATTTTCCGAGTATTTTTCCCTAGGACCCACGGGTACTAGGAGTCAGTAGGTATTTAAATTTTTAAGATCGGAGACACTTAGTTTTTATGTATACCTACAAAGGCCACCTAGTAAATGACCTCCGGGTGGGTGGGCGGGCAAAAGTTTCGCTCCTAGCGAGCCGGGGGTGGTGTCAAAAGACGCGTCTCGCCGCGGCGCATACAGGGATGAAATAATATTGGGGTGCTTTAATAGAAAAAGTTTTGGAAATTTGGAAAAAAAGTGATATTTTGTACTATTTTTATTAATAATTTATTTCTTTTTCAGGTTCCCGGGGGAGGATGACGGAGCGCAGGGGTTGTATCGACGCGTCACGCCGTGTACCACAGAACCGTGCGAAAAAGGGGAGAAATTTGGAAGAAAATTATCAAAATAACGCCAAAAATGTATTAAATTAATAAATTTGTATCAAAGAACAATGTAAATACTGAAAATAGTGAAAAACTGAAAAATTTTATATGGCAACACCGTGCCCTGTCTATATAATAGCGTATGAATGTGCGATCCACGCACCGTGTCAAAATTTTGGGTAGCTACGATGACTTTTCAAAAATATTTTCGATACTTTGTTTACCGCTAGTCGTACCTTAGGTGGACTTTTACTATATATGAGAAACGGTGTTTCCCTGAAAACTGAATGAAAATTTCGCCCTAGCGAGCCGGGGGTGGTGTCAAAAGACGCGTCTCGCCGCGGCGCATACAGGGATGAAATAATATTGGGGTGCTTTAATAGAAAAAGTTTTGGAAATTTGGAAAAAAGTGATATTTTGTACTATTTTTATTAATAATTTATTTCTTTTTCAGGTTCCCGGGGGAGGATGACGGAGCGCAGGGGTTGTATCGACGCGTCACGCCGTGTACCACAGAACCGTGCGAAAAAGGGGAGAAATTTGGAAGAAAATTATCAAAATAACGCCAAAAATGTATTAAATTAATAAATTTGTATCAAAGAACAATGTAAATACTGAAAATAGTGAAAAACTGAAAAATTTTATATGGCAACACCGTGCCCTGTCTATATAATAGCGTATGAATGTGCGATCCACGCACCGTGTCAAAATTTTGGGTAGCTACGATGACTTTTCAAAAATATTTTCGATGGTTAGGTTAGGTTAGGTTAGGTTAGGTTAGGTTAGGTTAGGTTAGGTTCCCCCCCGACGTTGCCGCCACCTTGTCGTGGTGGGGGGGCTTGCGTGTCCCAATGATCCACTGAGGCTATACCGGATAGGTCCAACCATACCGGGCAGGCTCGTGGTGAGGGGCATTACCAACAGCGGCACATCCCACCCTATCCCATCCTTTCCCCCTATCCCTTCCTCTCCATACACCCCTTCCCATCAGGACAGGCCGCTCCGGGTTCTTCTCTCTCAGCAGAGATGACTCGGGCGCGGCTTGTTCTGAATCCTTCCCTATTCCTTCCCTTTCCACCCCACCTTCTGTTCCCCCGAATCCTAAGTTCTGCCGCCCGGCGATGGGATGCATGGCCGGGGGGAACCCGGTCCCAAGGGCGGCACCCACGAGGGACCCCACCCTCCAAAAAAGGAAAAAATGGAAGACACAACAAGGGAATTTACTACCCAGGAGGGTCCCGGTCCAACGACCGGGGAATCCCTCGGCGCACTTTGTGCGTCCAGCCCCCGCGTATCTGGGGGGGGCACTTATTGTGTAGAGCTCGGGGAGCGAGCGGAGTTATCGGGCGTGGGCACAGGCGTGCCACGTCCGACGGTGGAGGAAGGTGCGCTTAGCGCACAGGAGTCTGGCACAGGCGTGCCACTCCGTAGGTCGTCGCGTGTGGGCACAGGCGTGCCACACGCGACAGTGGAAGAGGGAGCAGGGGTCGGCGCAGTAGCGCCACTCCTCCAAAGGAGGTTGTCGAGCGTGGGCACAGGCGTGCCACGTTCTTCGTCGGGTGAGGAGGCGTCGGGCGTGGGCACAGGCGTGCCATGCCTGATGCGGGAGTTGCGGGTGATGGTCACCCGCCTGTCGGAGTCTGACTCCGACTGCAGCAGCCTGGTGTCGGTGACACCACCCGCAACTCCAATGGAGGTGGATGTTCTCGGTCGGTCGTGGCGAAAGCGATCGGCTGAGGACGGAGAGGAGGAAGTGCTTTGTGGGCTAGCCAAAGGGGTAGCCCACAAAACTAAGCGCGGGCGAAGCCGCCCGACCGACGCAGAGTGTGCGGGTCTGACGGAGGCCAGGGCGCAGCTGTCCGCCGCTAAGGCGGAGCAGCTGCTCCTCGATGCCGAGGAGAGCGTGGCGGCGAGATCGAGAGCCTTGAAGGAGTCTCGACACAATTGCCGCCGCGCTCTGAATCCGCCGACGAGGGGGGAGGACACAGCGCAGTCTTTGGCTGCGCTGTTCGGCCTCATGGTGGACGCCGCGACCACGGTGGAGCACGTGGCCGCGACGTCCAAGAACCTGAAGGGCACCTCGGTGCGGACCCTTAGGGATGCGGCCGGCCTCGTCAAGGAGGCCGCAGCCAGCATGAGGGTCCGTACCATCACGGAGGAGGTCGCCCACTTGGAGGCCGCCAATCGGCAGTTGTCCGCCAAATTGGCGGACCTGAGCCGGGAAGTGGCTGAGCTCCGGCAGCAGCAGCCGGCACCGGCTGCCACCCCTGATGCCTCCATCAAGGCTCTCTTGGAGGAGACCTCGCGGGCAAGCGTCGTGCAGTTCAGCGCGATGCTGAACGCGAGGTTCGACGGCATCAGGGATCGCCTGCTGCCGGAGCCGATCCTTCGGCCGCCACTAGCGGCCGATAAAAGGAGGGCGGAGGCTGCAGCAACGACATCGCCGCAGCCGTCGGGTTCGGGGACCCAAAAGGTCCCCCCAAAGCCCACCGTGGTTGCCGGGCCAGCGCCGAAGTCCAAGCCAGCCCCAGCCCCCCCCACTGCTCAGCCCCAACCCACCTCGGGTAAGGGCAAAGGCAAGGGGAAAGGCAAGGGCAAGAGCAAGGCGGTGGCCTCGGAGCCGGCACCCCTGCGGGAGCCGAGCCCGATCCGGCCCGCCCCTCCACCACCTCCGCTTACGGAGGGGTGGAACGTGGTGGCCGCAAGGGGTGCCCGAAGCGCAGCCCAGGGTAGGCCAACGGCGCCGGCAACGGCGTCAAAGGAGAAGAAGAAGGCGGCGGCCAGACTGCAGGCCCCAAGAGCGGCGGCGGTGACCATCACCCTGCTTCCAGGGGCGGCGGAAAAGGGCGCCACCTATCTTTCCGTGATGACCGAGGCCAGGGACAGGCTCAAGGACAAGTTCCCAGGCCTTGGCATCACGAACATGCGCTGTAGGACAACTGTCACAGGCGCCCGCATGTTCGAAATTTTCGACGAAGCGGGCGCCGAAAAGGCAGACTCCCTAGCTGCTGAGCTACGGGAGGTCCTCAGCGCAGAGGTGGCGCGCGTCTCCCGCCCCGAAAAGCGGGCGGAGATCAGGGTGACGGAGCTAGACGATTCCGTCACCCCCGCCGAGGTGGTCACAGCCGTGGCCGAGAAGGGAGGCTGCCGGGCCGAATGCATTCGGCCCGGCCAGATGGGCCCGAGGGGGTCGCTCTGGCTTAGCTGCCCGATGGCCGCAGCCAAAGTGGTCGTCGACGCGGGCCGACTAAGGGTGGGCTGGGTGTCCGCAAAGGTGACACTCCTGGATGCCCGCCCACTCAGGTGCTACAAGTGCCTTGAGGTCGGTCACGTCGGCGCCATTTGTAAGGCAGGGGTGGACCGCAGTGGTCTGTGTTACCGCTGCGGGAAACCCGACCATCGGGCGCGAGAGTGCCGGGCCGAGCCGAACTGCGCAGTCTGCGCAGCGACGGCCGGCAGACCGGCAGGCCACCCCCTCGGGGGAGCGGGCTGCCCCGCGGGGAGCAAGAAAGGCTCCCCGAAGCCGGGGCAGAAGAAAAAGAAGAGGAGGAAGAGGAAGAAGGCTCGGGGCGTCAGTGCCGCCGAGCCGGAAGCCTCCTCGCGACCAGAGGTCGCGATGGAGACGGAGCCCGTCGAGACCGCCCAGTAAATGGCTGGGAGAGTCTCGCTACTGCAGGCCAACATCAACCACTGTGCCAGGGCACAGGACTTGCTTGTCCAGACCCTGGTACAGTGGGGGATACAGGTGGCCGTGGTTGCCGAGCCGTATTTTGTTCCCGCCCGGACGGACTGGGTCGGGGACCACGACGGCTTGGTGGCCATAGCCGCCCCGACCGCCACCGGCGCCCCGCCCTTCGAACGAATCGTGAAGGGCAGAGGGTGCGTTCTGGCGGTCACGGGCGGCATTGCAGTAGTAGGGGTGTATTTCTCGCCCAACCGGAGCCTCGCCGACTTCGAGCAATTGCTCGTCGAGGTCGGCGCGCTGGTTGGGCAGGTATACCCCTGCCCCGTGCTAGTCGCTGGAGACTTCAACGCCAAATCCACGGCGTGGGGGTCTCGAGCGACGGATGCACGGGGTGAGACGTTGGAGGACTGGGCGGTCTCTGCGGGCCTGTCCCTCCTCAACACGGGGTCGGTGGACACGTGCGTGCGGCAACAGGGCGGCTCTATAGTCGACGTGTCCTTCGCGTCGCCCGCCCTGGCGCGCCGTGTCCAAAGCTGGAGGGTGGTGGAGAACGTGGAGACGCTATCGGATCATCGGTATATTCGATTCGATGTCTCCGCGCACTCCACCACGACGGTCCCTCTCACGTCGAGGGGGACTGTCCGGCCCCGTGTTGGGGACGGACCGAGGTGGGTGGTGTCCCGTCTAGACCAAGAGGTCGCACGGGAAGCCGCAGTCTTCGAAGACTGGGTGTCCGGCTCTGAGATCGGAGCCGACGTGGATGGGGAAGCGGAGCGCCTCGGCGTTGCCCTGACTCGCCTATGCGATAGGGCAATGCCGAAGGCCAGACCGCTCCCTCCACGGCGTCGGGTGTACTGGTGGAGCATGGAGCTCCGCCAAATGCGGGTGGCGTGCGGGAGAGCGCGCCGCCGGTACACCCGATGCAGACGGCGAAGAGTCCGTGACACCCAGGAGGAGGAAACCCTCTACGCCGCCTACAGGGCCGCGCGTGCCGCCTTCAAGGTGGCGATAGCGCAGGCCAAGGAGGCGGCGTGGCAGGAGTGGCTGCGGCTTCTCGACGGCGACCCGTGGGGGAGGCCCTACAGGGCCGTACGTAACAAACTACGGCCCTGGGCTCCCCCGCTGACGGTCAGTCTGGACGGGGCACTGGTGGACGAAGTGGTCGGCACCCTATTCCCCGCTCGGGGTACATGGGTGCCACCGGCGATGACCTCCGCCTCCTCCTCCAGCCAGTCGCGAACGGACACTTCCCCGGAACCTGTGTCGGAGGGCGAATTCGGGGCGGCGATTCTCAGACTCAAGTCTAAGAGAACCGCCCCGGGCCCCGACGGTGTTCCGGGGGTCGTCCTAGTGATTGCGCTGGAGGAGCTCGGCGAAAGGGTGAGGTCCCTGTTCTCCGCGTGCATGGAGCAGGGTCGATTCCCCCGGCGGTGGAAAACGGGCAGACTCGTCCTTCTGCAGAAGGACGGTCGCCCGGCCGGACAGGCGTCGTCGTACCGCCCGGTGGTGGTAATCGACGAGGTGCCCAAGTTATTCGAGCGTGTGCTCGCTGGGCGCCTCGTCGAGTCCATGGATCCGGGACTGGACGACGCGCAGTTCGGCTTCCGCCGGGGTCGGTCGACCGTGGATGCCGTGGCGCGGGTCAGGGACCTCGCCGAGGGGGCCGTCTCCCAGGGGGGCGTGTTGTTTGCGGTGTCATTAGACATCCGCAACGCATTTAACACGCTACCCTGGGAGACGATCAAAGAGGGACTGCGGTACCACGGCGTACCGCAGTACCTCCAGGAGGTCATCGCCGACTACTTCGTCGGTCGGGATGTAGTTTTCCCGAAGGGGGAGGGCAGCAGCGGCCCTGGGAGGAGGGAGATGACGTGCGGTGTTCCACAGGGGTCGGTCCTCGGACCGCACCTGTGGAACATCGGCTACGATTGGGTGCTGCGCGGTGCAACGTTGCGAGGGGTCAGTCTGGTGTGTTATGCAGACGACACCCTCGTGACGGCCCGCGGCAGCACCTATCGTGAAGCCTCCCTTCTCGCCACGGCTGCTGTGGCGCAGGTGGTGGGGAGGATCCGTGCCCTGGGGCTCGAGGTGGCCCTCAGTAAGTCGGAGGCCCTGGTTTTCCATGGGCCCCGACGCGGGCCACCGCCGGGAGCCGCCATAGTGGTGGGCGGAACCTCCATCGCCGTCGGGTCCTCGATGAAATATCTTGGACTCTTTCTCGACGGTCGATGGAGGTTTGAGGAGCACTTCCGGCGGTTGGCACCGCGACTGATGGCCACCGCCGGGGCTCTGGGACGGATCCTCCCCAATGTGGGGGGCCCTGGGAGGGCCTGCCGGCGCCTATACACCGGTGTGATACGCTCCATGGCGCTCTACGGAGCGCCGATATGGGCCGGAGCCCTGAGCGCCCGAAATCAGGCTGCGCTGCGACGTCCGCAGCGCGCCATGGCGCTCAGGGTGGTCCGAGCGTATCGCACCGTGTCGTGCGCCGGCGCGTGTGTGCTCGCCGGTACGCCGCCGTGGGACCTCGAAGCCGAGGTGCTCGCCGCGGTGTACTGGCGAGCGAAGGAGGCCGGGGGCCGTCCGCATCCGCGGGAGATCGCGAGCTGGAGGGAGGACGCTCGCGGCGTTCTCCTCCGGAAGTGGACGGCCCGCCTCGAGAACCCGGCTACGAGCCGGGACGTGGTGGACGCCGTTCGACCACTCCTGAAGGAGTGGCTCGAACGGGGGCACGGGGCTCTCACCTTCCACCTGACACAGGTGATCACCGGGCACGGTTGCTTCGGGCGATACCTGTGCCGGGTGGCGGGCAGAGAGCCCACGGAGACGTGCCACCACTGCGGGGCTGGCGTCGCGGACACGGCGGAACATACGCGCGAGGAGTGCCCCGCTTGGGCGACTCCTCGCACCGCCTTGTCCGCGACGGTCGGCGCAGACCTCTCGCTGCCGGCCCTTATCAGGGCCATGGTGGGCAGCGAGGAGGCCTGGGAGGCGGCCGCAACCTTCTGCGGCCAAGTCATGTCGCAGAAGGAGGCGGCGGAGCGGGTGAGAGAGGACGACGTCAACTCTCTCCCGCTTCGCCGCCGCAGGCGCGGTAGGCGGCGACAGGCCTTCGCGGGCCGGTTGCCGCCGTAACGCCGGGGACCGGGGCGGCGGATCGGGGGATCCGCCGTCCACGCCTACGGTCCCATGCCGGAGATGCCCATTGTTCCATGGGCATCTCCGGTGAAGTTGAGAGGGGGGCGGGACTCGCATGCGTTTTCGCATCGTGAGTCCCGCCCCCCCGAGACGGGCTCGGCCTCCAGCTGTGTTTTTGGGAGGCCGAGCAGCGCCGGCGGGGCAGGCGGTTGCTAGGCTTACGCGTGTCCCGCAGCCCCGCCACACGGCGCCCAGGCGTCTTTGGAACCCCAGGGGTTTAGTGGGTAGGCACCGGCACCTTCTGTGCCGGTGAGTCACCACATAACCCGGCGGCTTCCCCCGGGGCTGCCGGGTATCCTATGAGGATTCCCCTGGGTAAACAAAAAAAAAAAAAAAAAAAAAAAAAAGGTTAGGTTAGGTTCCGGCTCAATGGGCACCTGCGGGAGGCGGGGCCGGACCTGTCGGACGCTCAGTTCGGGTTCCGACGGGAGCGTTCGACAGTGGACGCGTTGGCCCGGCTCAAGGGCCAAGTAAAGGAGGCCGTAGAGGAGGGGGGCGGAGTGCTGGCCGTGTCGTTCGACATTGCCAACGCCTTCAACTCCGTCCCCCACTCTACGATCCTGGAGGCACTCCGATACCACGGAGTGCCTCCGTACCTGCGCACACTCCTGGCCAGCTACCTGGAGGACCGAGTGGTCCTCCTGGTGGACAAGACGGCCAGGATGCGGCGATACAGCGCCGAGTCCGGTGTCCCACAGGGATCCGTCCTAGGACCGCTCCTGTGGAACATCGGATTCGACTGGCTGTTGCGCGGGACCCTCCTCCGTGGCACGAGTGTCATCTGCTACGCGGATGACACTCTCCTCACTGCCCGGGGGGGGGACTTTAGGGAGGCGGCCAACTTGGCCTCGGCGGGCGGATCCTTGGTTGCAGAGAGGATCCGCCGCCTAGGGCTGACGGTGGCTCTGCACAAGACCGAGGCCGTGTATTTTCATGGGCCTCGGCAGCGCATCCCACCCGACGGCCACATCACCGTGGCGGGAGCCACGATAGGGGTCAAGACCCAGATGAAGTATCTGGGTCTGGTCCTCGATAGCAGGTGGCGTTTCGGCCCGCACTTTAGCGGGCTGTCGACGCGCCTGCTGAGGACCGCTGACTCTCTGTCGTGGCTCCTCCCAAATTTGGGAGGGCCCGGGGCACGATGCCGGCGGTTGTACGCCGGCATCCTGCGGAGCATGGCCCTGTATGGGGCACCCATTTGGGCGGACTCCCTCCACAGGAGGGAGAACGCCACTGCGATACGCAGGCCCCAAAGGGCCATCGCTCTGCGGGTAGCCAGGGCCTACCGATCGGTGGGCCACTCGGCGGCGTGCGCTCTGGCGGGCACCCCTCCTTGGGAGCTCGAGGCGTGGGTGCTCGCCAGAGTGTACGAGTGGACGGCCCGGCGTAGGGCGCTCGGGGAGCGCCCTGCCGCGGAGGAGCGGGAGGCCGTGCGGCGGGAGGCGGGGACCGCAATCGTCCAACACTGGACGGAGGACCTCGCCTCCGCCGCCTTCGGCCGACGGACGCTGGACGCGCTCGGGCCGGTCCTGCAGGACTGGCTCGAGCGGTCTCACGGGTTCCTCTCCTTTCGTCTGGTGCAGGTATTGTCCGGGCATGGATGCTTCGGATCGTACCTGCACCGGATTCGCAGGGAGGAGAGCCCGGCGTGCCACCACTGCGGCGCGGCGGATGATTCGGCGCAGCACACCCTCGAGGTGTGCCCAGCCTGGTCGGAGCAGCGCCGCAGTCTTACCGCGGCGGTCGGGCCGGACCTCTCGCTTCCCAGCGTGGTCCGTGGCATGCTGGGAGGCGAGAGCGCCTGGGCGGCGGTAGCCTCCTTCTGCGAGGAAGTGATGTCGCAGAAGGAGGCGGCGGAGCGTGCGCGGGAGGATGATCCCCTCGCGTCACAGCTCCGCCGGCGGAGAAGGGGGGGGAGGCGGCGACAGTACGATCGCCGTCACCTCCCCCCCTAGGCGGTGGTGACCAGCGGGAGAAAGGGCGCGGGGGCGCCCACTCCCGCATTGCACGGTGCACCACCGTAGCGGGAGGGAATGGCCGAGCACTCGCGGTCATTCCCAGATCCCCCTCCCTACACGGGAGGGGGACGAGAAGGGCTCGCCGAGAGGGCGGGCGGTCGCCGGGGGGGACTGGACGCAAGGGCTGTGCCAGATTCCCAGTCCCCCCCCCACAAAGGCGAGGAAGGAGTGTCGCTGGGTTGTTTAGTGGGTATACCGGTTGACTAGCAACCGGGGAGTCCCACATAACCCTTCCTGTCCCCCGACAGGGAGGGTATGCGTAACGCATTTTTCCCAGCGTAAAAAAAAAAAAAAAAAAAAAAAAAAAAAAAAAAAAAAAAAAAAAAAAAAAAAAAAAAAAAAAAAAAAAAAAAAAAAAAAAAAGGTTAGGTTAGGTTTTCTTTTTTTTTTTTTTAAAGCGGACCGGTCCTTTGTGGCCCGGCCCTCGTCTCTATCCCCCCACAGTATGGGAGACCTTTTTTGCATGTTTCTTAATTCTTTGCTTTTTCTTTTCAATATTTGATTCTAATAAATTCCCCATTCCCTTTTTTGAAAAACAGATTTTAACTAATTCCCCTTTTACTGTTTATTTTAATATCTTATAATTTTCTAATTTATTTATCCTTCTTTTTATTTTCTTTCTTTTATTTATTTCCTTATACTGCTTTGATTAAGTGTCGTTTTTCTGTGCATATTTTATCGTTGTTTCCGTTTTTATTCCCTTACATTTTGCCCATTTTTATTTATTTTCTATTCTTTTTCTTTTCTATCTATAGTTTTACATTTCTTGTTTAATTTATAATCTTTTCTATTTATTTATTTCTAGTTCTCTCTATCATTCATTTATTCGCTTTTCTCCCTGCTCCTTTCATACTTCTTCTTTCATGCTTGTTCTATTCTTCTTTTATACTCTGTCATTTATTCATTCATTGTTTTCGTAACTTCTATTTTATTTTCTTTTATCCTCCTCGATTGTGGTGTTTCTACTATTTTAGCTTTTTAATTTTGCCGTTCCTTTTTATCGTATTTTATTCCGGGATCATATGCTGAGTGACTATATGCCTTAGTATATATTATCAGCATATTTTTATTTATCTTTTCTCATTTATTTCTGTTGTTTTTATTTATTTGGCCTAGTCTATGCAAATTTACGCAGTTCCTCAGAAACTGGGTTTGATTTGCCTGTTTTTATTTCCTGCTTAATTGTACGCGATACTGGACCTTGCCAGTGCATCCCATTTGCGCCGAACTGGACAGTCCTGGCTGAACGCATTGTGTTCAGTCTGTTCCAGTTTGGCGCGTGTGCAATTGCAACATGATGGGGCTACACTGGCAAGGTAGTACGCGCATTTATCCCTCATGTGGGGTCCCCCGCAGTGGCTGCATTTGGCGACGGTTTCGGTACAAAACCGTCTCCCGTGCCCATAGCCGAGGCAAATGGAGCACTGCACGAGTGGCGAGTGGTCCGCCACTTTGACCCGTTGTAGGTCAACGTGCACTGCTCCAGCCCCGACCATGCGAGACCATATTGCGGGGGACACCCTCATGACCACATGACTGGCGAGGGGATTCGCGGACCTACGGCGGAAGCAAAATTCCAGGCGGTCGTCCTCTTTCCTGATGTCGTCGAAGATTCTCCGGTTCTGGTTCCTCAGGGCGTTTGCAATCTCCTGGTCTTCATTCAGCAGCAGAACGTCCCTGAGGACCAGAAGCGGGTCCTTGTTTTTGATGTCTTCGACCACCAGCTTTTTCGCTTCCCTCAGCCGCTCCTTGACTTTCATTCTTTCCTCTTCATTCTCACATCCCAAGATTATCTTCTTCCCCTTCGCCTTTCTCACCCTTTCGATCCTCACCCATCCATCCTTCGCCTTTACAGCTTCCCGAATCTGCTCAAGGACTTCGTTCCCAGAGTCGTCGATGTCCCTGGAGGAGACCACCACCGAGTGTAGGGCCGCCTGGGTCGGGGCTTTTGCCCTTCCGGCAGCCACACTCGCGTAGGTGGTCCCCTCCGGGACCCCTTGTCGGCTTTCGAGCAGATCGTGGAACCTATCAATCTTCTCGCTGCTTTCCTTAATCATTCTTCCCTGTTCTTCCATCTTACTGTATAATTCTTTCTCCATTTTCATACATCTCTCATTCATACTTTCATCTCTTTTCTTCATTTCCCTTTCAAACTCTCTCCTTTCATTCATCTCTCTCTCCTCCATATCCACTACCGGCACAAATCCCTTGTCCGGGGGGGGGGGGGCATCCATCCCGTCTTTTCCCCCGCCCTTCTCGGCCTCGGCTTCCTTTACCAATTGGTATAGTCGTTCGATGGCCAGTGTGACCTCTGTCTTTATCTCTGTTTTGAGATTTCTCGAGTTTTTTAGGTGTGTCTTAGCCCTGGCTAGACATGCCCTTGCCTCCGCAACCCTGTTTGCATACCGGGACTTCACCGGCGAATCCGCCGGATTTACCTCCGGCGTGGGAGCCATTGGCCATTCCTCTATTTCTGGTTTCCGCACTTCGTCCACTTCTGTGGACTCGTCGTCCAGAAATAGGGTTCGTTTGGGGTTTTTGTTCATCGGGGGAGGAGGGGGGCTGCGCTGCATTTTAGTCAAAGGTCTGTGTCAGTGTGTAAATGGGCTATATACTTGTATATAGGTCAAATTTGTCAAAATGTAAATAATTTGTATAAAAAGTGTAAATAAATGGAGATTTTTGACTTTAAGGTCGGCCTACGGGTGCTCAGGCAAATTTTTGAGTTATTTTATTCTGAATAAGTGGTATCTGAAGTAAATTAAGCAAAAAGAATTTTTGAATTTGGAAGAAGTTTATTTTTACTAAAAACCTACCGACCCTACCTGGCAAATGACGTCTGGGAGGGTGGGTGGGCAAAAATTTTGCGCTAGCGGGCCGGGAGTAGTCTCAAAAGACGCGTCTCGGCGCGGCGCACCCAGGGATAAACAATTTAGAATTTAGTTTGATAGAAAAAAGTTGTATAAATTTGGAAAAAGTGTATTTTGGTGTAATTTTTACTAATAATATTTTTATATTTCAGGTTCCGGAGGTCGGAGGACGGAGCGGATGGTAAGTATCTACGCGTCGCGTCGTGTGTCAACGGACCAGCCGAAAACCAGGTGAAATTTGGAAGGTTTGTATTTATTATAGGTCAAAAAAGGTGTCAAAATTTGGAAAAAGTAAATATTTTAATGTTTTTTCGAAAATTGTCAAAATTTGCGTGTAGCAACACCGTATCCAGTATGCGTATCGCGTGGGTGTGTGCGAGCTATGCACTGTGTCAAAAAATCTGGTCAAAACAATGATTTTTGGTGAAAATTTTCAATGTTTATTTTCTCGTACGTACTACCTTAGGTAGACTTTGGTGACCTATATAAATCTATGTTTCTCTAATAACTTTGTGAAATTTTGCGCTAGCGGGCCGGGAGTAGTCTCAAAAGACGCGTCTCGGCGCGGCGCACCCAGGGATAAACAATTTAGAATTTAGTTTGATAGAAAAAAGTTGTATAAATTTGGAAAAAGTGTATTTTGGTGTAATTTTTACTAATAATATTTTTATATTTCAGGTTCCGGAGGTCGGAGGACGGAGCGGATGGTAAGTATCTACGCGTCGCGTCGTGTGTCAACGGACCAGCCGAAAACCAGGTGAAATTTGGAAGGTTTGTATTTATTATAGGTCAAAAAAGGTGTCAAAATTTGGAAAAAGTAAATATTTTAATGTTTTTTCGAAAATTGTCAAAATTTGCGTGTAGCAACACCGTATCCAGTATGCGTATCGCGTGGGTGTGTGCGAGCTATGCACTGTGTCAAAAAATCTGGTCAAAACAATGATTTTTGGTGAAAATTTTCAATGTTTATTTTCTCGTACGTACTACCTTAGGTAGACTTTGGTGACCTATATAAATCTATGTTTCTCTAATAACTTTGTGAAATTTTGCGCTAGCGGGCCGGGAGTAGTCTCAAAAGACGCGTCTCGGCGCGGCGCACCCAGGGATAAACAATTTAGAATTTAGTTTGATAGAAAAAAGTTGTATAAATTTGGAAAAAGTGTATTTTGGTGTAATTTTTACTAATAATATTTTTATATTTCAGGTTCCGGAGGTCGGAGGACGGAGCGGATGGTAAGTATCTACGCGTCGCGTCGTGTGTCAACGGACCAGCCGAAAACCAGGTGAAATTTGGAAGGTTTGTATTTATTATAGGTCAAAAAAGGTGTCAAAATTTGGAAAAAGTAAATATTTTAATGTTTTTTCGAAAATTGTCAAAATTTGCGTGTAGCAACACCGTATCCAGTATGCGTATCGCGTGGGTGTGTGCGAGCTATGCACTGTGTCAAAAAATCTGGTCAAAACAATGATTTTTGGTGAAAATTTTCAATGTTTATTTTCTCGTACGTACTACCTTAGGTAGACTTTGGTGACCTATATAAATCTATGTTTCTCTAATAACTTTGTGAAATTTTGCGCTAGCGGGCCGGGAGTAGTCTCAAAAGACGCGTCTCGGCGCGGCGCACCCAGGGATAAACAATTTAGAATTTAGTTTGATAGAAAAAAGTTGTATAAATTTGGAAAAAGTGTATTTTGGTGTAATTTTTACTAATAATATTTTTATATTTCAGGTTCCGGAGGTCGGAGGACGGAGCGGATGGTAAGTATCTACGCGTCGCGTCGTGTGTCAACGGACCAGCCGAAAACCAGGTGAAATTTGGAAGGTTTGTATTTATTATAGGTCAAAAAAGGTGTCAAAATTTGGAAAAAGTAAATATTTTAATGTTTTTTCGAAAATTGTCAAAATTTGCGTGTAGCAACACCGTATCCAGTATGCGTATCGCGTGGGTGTGTGCGAGCTATGCACTGTGTCAAAAAATCTGGTCAAAACAATGATTTTTGGTGAAAATTTTCAATGTTTATTTTCTCGTACGTACTACCTTAGGTAGACTTTGGTGACCTATATAAATCTATGTTTCTCTAATAACTTTGTGAAATTTTGCGCTAGCGGGCCGGGAGTAGTCTCAAAAGACGCGTCTCGGCGCGGCGCACCCAGGGATAAACAATTTAGAATTTAGTTTGATAGAAAAAAGTTGTATAAATTTGGAAAAAGTGTATTTTGGTGTAATTTTTACTAATAATATTTTTATATTTCAGGTTCCGGAGGTCGGAGGACGGAGCGGATGGTAAGTATCTACGCGTCGCGTCGTGTGTCAACGGACCAGCCGAAAACCAGGTGAAATTTGGAAGGTTTGTATTTATTATAGGTCAAAAAAGGTGTCAAAATTTGGAAAAAGTAAATATTTTAATGTTTTTTCGAAAATTGTCAAAATTTGCGTGTAGCAACACCGTATCCAGTATGCGTATCGCGTGGGTGTGTGCGAGCTATGCACTGTGTCAAAAAATCTGGTCAAAACAATGATTTTTGGTGAAAATTTTCAATGTTTATTTTCTCGTACGTACTACCTTAGGTAGACTTTGGTGACCTATATAAATCTATGTTTCTCTAATAACTTTGTGAAATTTTGCGCTAGCGGGCCGGGAGTAGTCTCAAAAGACGCGTCTCGGCGCGGCGCACCCAGGGATAAACAATTTAGAATTTAGTTTGATAGAAAAAAGTTGTATAAATTTGGAAAAAGTGTATTTTGGTGTAATTTTTACTAATAATATTTTTATATTTCAGGTTCCGGAGGTCGGAGGACGGAGCGGATGGTAAGTATCTACGCGTCGCGTCGTGTGTCAACGGACCAGCCGAAAACCAGGTGAAATTTGGAAGGTTTGTATTTATTATAGGTCAAAAAAGGTGTCAAAATTTGGAAAAAGTAAATATTTTAATGTTTTTTCGAAAATTGTCAAAATTTGCGTGTAGCAACACCGTATCCAGTATGCGTATCGCGTGGGTGTGTGCGAGCTATGCACTGTGTCAAAAAATCTGGTCAAAACAATGATTTTTGGTGAAAATTTTCAATGTTTATTTTCTCGTACGTACTACCTTAGGTAGACTTTGGTGACCTATATAAATCTATGTTTCTCTAATAACTTTGTGAAATTTTGCGCTAGCGGGCCGGGAGTAGTCTCAAAAGACGCGTCTCGGCGCGGCGCACCCAGGGATAAACAATTTAGAATTTAGTTTGATAGAAAAAAGTTGTATAAATTTGGAAAAAGTGTATTTTGGTGTAATTTTTACTAATAATATTTTTATATTTCAGGTTCCGGAGGTCGGAGGACGGAGCGGATGGTAAGTATCTACGCGTCGCGTCGTGTGTCAACGGACCAGCCGAAAACCAGGTGAAATTTGGAAGGTTTGTATTTATTATAGGTCAAAAAAGGTGTCAAAATTTGGAAAAAGTAAATATTTTAATGTTTTTTCGAAAATTGTCAAAATTTGCGTGTAGCAACACCGTATCCAGTATGCGTATCGCGTGGGTGTGTGCGAGCTATGCACTGTGTCAAAAAATCTGGTCAAAACAATGATTTTTGGTGAAAATTTTCAATGTTTATTTTCTCGTACGTACTACCTTAGGTAGACTTTGGTGACCTATATAAATCTATGTTTCTCTAATAACTTTGTGAAATTTTGCGCTAGCGGGCCGGGAGTAGTCTCAAAAGACGCGTCTCGGCGCGGCGCACCCAGGGATAAACAATTTAGAATTTAGTTTGATAGAAAAAAGTTGTATAAATTTGGAAAAAGTGTATTTTGGTGTAATTTTTACTAATAATATTTTTATATTTCAGGTTCCGGAGGTCGGAGGACGGAGCGGATGGTAAGTATCTACGCGTCGCGTCGTGTGTCAACGGACCAGCCGAAAACCAGGTGAAATTTGGAAGGTTTGTATTTATTATAGGTCAAAAAAGGTGTCAAAATTTGGAAAAAGTAAATATTTTAATGTTTTTTCGAAAATTGTCAAAATTTGCGTGTAGCAACACCGTATCCAGTATGCGTATCGCGTGGGTGTGTGCGAGCTATGCACTGTGTCAAAAAATCTGGTCAAAACAATGATTTTTGGTGAAAATTTTCAATGTTTATTTTCTCGTACGTACTACCTTAGGTAGACTTTGGTGACCTATATAAATCTATGTTTCTCTAATAACTTTGTGAAATTTTGCGCTAGCGGGCCGGGAGTAGTCTCAAAAGACGCGTCTCGGCGCGGCGCACCCAGGGATAAACAATTTAGAATTTAGTTTGATAGAAAAAAGTTGTATAAATTTGGAAAAAGTGTATTTTGGTGTAATTTTTACTAATAATATTTTTATATTTCAGGTTCCGGAGGTCGGAGGACGGAGCGGATGGTAAGTATCTACGCGTCGCGTCGTGTGTCAACGGACCAGCCGAAAACCAGGTGAAATTTGGAAGGTTTGTATTTATTATAGGTCAAAAAAGGTGTCAAAATTTGGAAAAAGTAAATATTTTAATGTTTTTTCGAAAATTGTCAAAATTTGCGTGTAGCAACACCGTATCCAGTATGCGTATCGCGTGGGTGTGTGCGAGCTATGCACTGTGTCAAAAAATCTGGTCAAAACAATGATTTTTGGTGAAAATTTTCAATGTTTATTTTCTCGTACGTACTACCTTAGGTAGACTTTGGTGACCTATATAAATCTATGTTTCTCTAATAACTTTGTGAAATTTTGCGCTAGCGGGCCGGGAGTAGTCTCAAAAGACGCGTCTCGGCGCGGCGCACCCAGGGATAAACAATTTAGAATTTAGTTTGATAGAAAAAAGTTGTATAAATTTGGAAAAAGTGTATTTTGGTGTAATTTTTACTAATAATATTTTTATATTTCAGGTTCCGGAGGTCGGAGGACGGAGCGGATGGTAAGTATCTACGCGTCGCGTCGTGTGTCAACGGACCAGCCGAAAACCAGGTGAAATTTGGAAGGTTTGTATTTATTATAGGTCAAAAAAGGTGTCAAAATTTGGAAAAAGTAAATATTTTAATGTTTTTTCGAAAATTGTCAAAATTTGCGTGTAGCAACACCGTATCCAGTATGCGTATCGCGTGGGTGTGTGCGAGCTATGCACTGTGTCAAAAAATCTGGTCAAAACAATGATTTTTGGTGAAAATTTTCAATGGGTTAGGTTAGGTTAGGTTAGGTTAGGTTAGGTTAGGTTAGGTTCGCCCGGTGGTGGTAATCGACGAGGTGCCCAAGTTGTTCGAGCGTGTGCTCGCTGGGCGCCTCGTCGAGTCCATGGATCCGGGACTGGACGACGCGCAGTTTGGCTTCCGCCGGGGTCGGTCGACCGTGGATGCCGTGGCGCGGGTCAGGGACCTCGCCGAGGGGGCCGTCTCCCAGGGGGGCGTGTTGTTTGCGGTGTCATTAGACATCCGCAACGCATTTAACACGCTACCCTGGGAGACGATCAAAGAGGGACTGCGGTACCACGGCGTACCGCAGTACCTCCAGGAGGTCATCGCCGACTACTTCGTCGGTCGGGACGTAGTGTTCCCGAGGGGGGAGGGCAGCAGCGGCCCTGGGAGGAGGGAGATGACGTGCGGTGTTCCGCAGGGGTCGGTCCTCGGACCGCACCTGTGGAACATCGGCTACGATTGGGTGCTGCGCGGTGCAATGTTGCGAGGGGTCAGTCTGGTGTGTTATGCAGACGACACCCTCGTGACGGCCCGCGGCAGCACCTATCGTGAAGCCTCCCTCCTCGCCACGGCTGCTGTGGCGCAGGTGGTGGGGAGGATCCGAGCCCTGGGGCTCGAGGTGGCCCTCAATAAGTCGGAGGCCCTGGTGTTCCATGGGCCCCGACGCGGGCCACCGCCGGGAGCCGCCATAGTGGTGGGCGGAACCTCCATCGCCGTCGGGTCCTCGATGAAATATCTTGGACTCGTTCTCGACGGCCGATGGAGGTTCGAGGAGCACTTCCGGCGGTTGGCACCGCGACTGATGGCCACCGCCGGGGCTCTGGGACGGATCCTCCCCAACGTGGGGGGCCCAGGGAGGGCCTGCCGGCGCCTATACACCGGTGTGATACGCTCCATGGCGCTCTACGGAGCGCCGATATGGGCCGGGGCCCTGAGCGCCCGAAACCAGGCTGCGCTGCGACGTCCGCAGCGCGCCATGGCGCTCAGGGTGGTCCGAGCGTATCGTACCGTGTCGTGCGCCGGCGCGTGTGTGCTCGCCGATACGCCGCCGTGGGACCTCGAAGCCGAGGTACTCGCCGCGGTGTACTGGCGAGCGAAGGAGGCCGGGGGCCGTCCACATCCGCGGGAGATCGCGAGCTGGAGGGAGGACGCTCGCAGCGTTCTCCTCCGGAAGTGGACGGCCCGACTCGAGAACCCGGCTACGAGCCGGGATGTGGTGGACGCCGTTCGACCACTCCTGAAGGAGTGGCTCGAACGGGAGCACGGGGCTCTCACCTTCCACCTGACACAGGTGATCACCGGGCACGGTTGCTTCGGGCGATACCTGTGCCGGGTGGCGGGCAGAGAGCCCACGGAGACGTGCCACCACTGCGGGGCCGGCGTCTCGGACACGGCGGTACATACGCGCGAGGAGTGCCCCGCTTGGGCGACTCCTCGCACCGCCTTGTCCGCGACGGTCGGCGCAGACCTCTCGCTGCCGGCCCTCATCAGGGCCATGGTGGGCAGCGAGGAGGCCTGGGAGGCGGCCGCAACCTTCTGCGGCCAAGTCATGTCGCAGAAGGAGGCGGCGGAGCGGGTGAGAGAGGACGACGTCAACTCTCTCCCGCTTCGCCGCCGCAGGCGCGGTAGGCGGCGACAGGCCTTCGCGGGCCGGTTGCCGCCGTAACGCCGGGGACCGGGGCGGCGGATCGGGGGATCCGCCGCCCACGCCAACGGTCCCATGCCGGAGATGCCCATTTGTTCCATGGGCATCTCCGGTGAAGTTGAGAGGGGGGCGGGACTCGCATGCGTTTTCGCATCGTGAGTCCCGCCCCCCCGAGACGGGCTCGGCCTCCAGCAGTATTTTTGGGAGGCCGAGCAGCGCCGGCGGGGCATGCGGTTGTAAGGCTTACGCGTGTCCCGCAGCCCCGCCACACGGCGCCGAGGCGTCAATGGAACCCCAGGGGTTTAGTGGGTAGGCACCGGCACCTTCTGTGCCGGTGAGTCTCCACATAACCCGGCGGCTCCCCCCGGAGCTGCCGGGTATCCTATGAGGATTCCCCTGGGAAATAAAAAAAAAAAAAAAAAAAAAGGTTAGGTTAGGTTAGGTTAGGTTAGGTTAGGTTAGGTTAGGTTAGGTTCCCCCCCGACGTTGCCGCCACCTTGTCGTGGTGGGGGGGCTTGCGTGTCCCAATGATCCACTGAGGCTATACCGGATAGGTCCAACCATACCGGGCAGGCTCGTGGGGAGGGGCATTACCAAGAGCGGCACATCCCACCCTATCCCATCCCTTCCTCTATCCCTTCCTCTCCATACACCCCTTCCCATCAGGACAGGCCGCTCCGGGTTCTTCTCTCTCTGTAGACAGGACTCGGGCGCGGCTTGTTCTGAATCCTTCCCAATTCCTTCCCCTTTCCACCCTACCCCGTTTTGTTCCCCCGAATCCTAAGTTCTGCCGCCCGGCGATGGGATGCATGGCCGGGGGGAACCCGGTCCCAAGGGCGGCACCCACGAGGGACCTCACCCTCCAAAAAAAAAGGAACAATGGAAAGCACAACAAGGGAATTTACTACCCAGGAGGGTCCCGGTCCAACGACCGGGGAATCCCTCGGCGCACTTTGTGCGTCCAGCCCCCGCGTATCTGGGGGGGGCACTTCTTGTGCAGCGCTCGGGGAGCGAGCGGAGTTATCGGGCGTGGGCACAGGCGTGCCACGTCCGACGGTGGAGGAAGGTGCGCTCAGCGCACAGGAGTCTGGCACAGGCGTGCCACTCCGTAGGTCGTCGCGTGTGGGCACAGGCGTGCCACACGCGACAGTGGAAGAGGGAGCAGGGGTCGGCGCAGTCGCGCCACTCCTCCAAACGAGCGTGGGCACAGGCGTGCCACGTTCTTCGTCGGGTGAGGAGGCGTCGGGCGTGGGCACAGGCGTGCCATGCCTGATGCGGGAGTTGCGGGTGATGGTCACCCGCCTGTCGGAGTCTGACTCCGACTGCAGCAGCCTGGTGTCGGTGACACCACCCGCAACTCCAATGGAGGTGGATGTTCTCGGTCGGTCGTGGCGAAAGCGATCGGCCGAGGACGGAGAGGAGGAAGTGCTTTGCGGGCTAGCCAAAGGGGTAGCCCACAAAACTAAGCGCGGGCGAAGCCGCCCGACCGACGCAGAGTGTGCGGGTTTGACGGAGGCCAGGGCGCAGCTGTCTGCCGCCAAGGCGGAGCAGCTGCTCCTTGATGCCGAGGAGAGCGTGGCGGTGAGGTCGAGAGCTCTGAAGGAGTCTCGACACAATTGCCGCCGCGCTCTGAATCCGCCGACGAGGGGGGAGGACACAGCGCAGTCTTTGGCTGCGCTGTTCGGCCTCATGGTGGACGCCGCGGCCACGGTGGAGCACGTGGCCGCGACGTCCAAGAACCTGAAGGGCACCTCGGTGCGGACCCTTAGGGATGCGGCCGGCCTCGTCAAGGAGGCCGCAGCCAGCATGAGGGTCCGTACCATCACGGAGGAGGTCGCCCACTTGGAGGCCGCCAACCGGCAGTTGTCCGCCAAATTGGCGGACCTGAGCCGGGAAGTGGCTGAGCTCCGGCAGCAGCAGCCGGCACCGGCTGCCACCCCTGATGCCTCCATTAAGGCTCTCTTGGAGGAGACTTCGCGGGCAAGCGTCGCGCAGTTCAGCGCGATGCTGAACGCGAGGTTCGACGGCATCAGGGATCGCCTGCTGCCGGAGCCGATCCTTCGGCCGCCACTAGCGGCCGATAAAAGGAGGGCGGAAGCTGCGGCAACGACATCGCCGCAGCCGTCGGGTTCGGGGACCCAAAAGGTCCCCCCAAAGCCCACCGTGGTTGCCGGGCCAGCGCCGAAGTCCAAGCCAGCCCCAGCCCCCCCCACTGCCCAGCCCCAACCCACCACGGGTAAGGGCAAAGGCAAGGGGAAAGGCAAGGGCAAGAGCAAGGCGGTGGCCTCGGAGCCGGCACCCCTGCGGGAGCCGAGCCCGATCCGGCCCGCCCCTCCACCACCTCCGCTTACGGAGGGGTGGAACGTGGTGGCCGCAAGGGGTGCCCGAAGCGCAGCCCAGGGTAGGCCAACGGCGCCGGCAACGGCGTCAAAAAAGGAGAAGAAGAAGGCGGCGGCCAGACTGCGGGCCCCAAGAGCGGCGGCGGTGACCATCACCCTGCTTCCAGGGGCGGCGGAAAAGGGCGCCACCTATCTTTCCGTGATGACCGAGGCCAGGGACAGGCTCAAGGACAAGTTCCCAGGCCTTGGCATCACGAACATGCGCTGTAGGACAACTGTCACAGGCGCCCGCATGTTCGAAATTTTCGACGAAGCGGGCGCCGAAAAGGCAGACTCCCTAGCTGCTGAGCTACGGGAGGTCCTCAGCGCAGAGGTGGCGCGCGTCTCCCGCCCCGAAAAGCGGGCGGAGATCAGGGTGACGGAGCTAGACGATTCCGTCACCCCCGCCGAGGTGGTCACAGCCGTGGCCGAGAAGGGAGGCTGCCGGGCCGAATGCATTCGGCCCGGCCAGATGGGCCCGAGGGGGTCGCTCTGGCTTAGCTGCCCGATGGCCGCAGCCAAAGTGGTCGTCGACGCGGGCCGACTAAGGGTGGGCTGGGTGTCCGCAAAGGTGACACTCCTGGATGCCCGCCCACTCAGGTGCTACAAGTGCCTTGAGGTCGGTCACGTCGGCGCCATTTGTAAGGCAGGGGTGGACCGCAGTGGTCTGTGTTACCGCTGCGGGAAACCCGACCATCGGGCGCGAGAGTGCCGGGCCGAGCCGAACTGCGCAGTCTGCGCAGCGACGGCCGGCAGACCGGCAGGCCACCCCCTCGGGGGAGCGGGCTGCCCCGCGGGGAGCAAGAAAGGCTCCCCGAAGCCGGGGCAGAAGAAAAAGAAGAGGAGGAAGAGGAAGAAGGCTCGGGGCGTCAGTGCCGCCGAGCCGGAAGCCTCCTCGCGACCAGAGGTCGCGATGGAGACGGAGCCCGTCGAGACCGCCCAGTAAATGGCTGGGAGAGTCTCGCTACTGCAGGCCAACATCAACCACTGTGCCAGGGCACAGGACTTGCTTGTCCAGACCCTGGTACAGTGGGGGATACAGGTGGCCGTGGTTGCCGAGCCGTATTTTGTTCCCGCCCGGACGGACTGGGTCGGGGACCACGACGGCTTGGTGGCCATAGCCGCCCCGACCGCCACCGGCGCCCCGCCCTTCGAACGAATCGTGAAGGGCAGAGGGTGCGTTCTGGCGGTCACGGGCGGCATTGCAGTAGTAGGGGTGTATTTCTCGCCCAACCGGAGCCTCGCCGACTTCGAGCAATTGCTCGTCGAGGTCGGCGCGCTGGTTGGGCAAGTATACCCCTGCCCCGTGCTAGTCGCTGGAGACTTCAACGCCAAATCCACGGCGTGGGGGTCTCGAGCGACGGATGCACGGGGTGAGACGTTGGAGGACTGGGCGGTCTCTGCGGGCCTGTCCCTCCTCAACACGGGGTCGGTGGACACGTGCGTGCGGCAACAGGGCGGCTCTATAGTCGACGTGTCCTTCGCGTCGCCCGCCCTGGCGCGCCGTGTCCAAAGCTGGAGGGTGGTGGAGAACGTGGAGACGCTATCGGATCATCGGTATATTCGATTCGATGTCTCCGCGCACTCCACCACGACAGTCCCTCTCACGTCGAGGGGGACTGTCCGGCCCCGTGTTGGGGACGGACCGAGGTGGGTGGTGTCCCGTCTAGACCAAGAGGTCGCACGGGAAGCCGCAGTCTTCGAAGACTGGGTGTCCGGCTCTGAGATCGGAGCCGACGTGGATGGGGAAGCGGAGCGCCTCGGCGTTGCCCTGACTCGCATATGCGATAGGGCAATGCCGAAGGCCAGACCGCTCCCTCCACGGCGTCGGGTGTACTGGTGGAGCATGGAGCTCCGCCAAATGCGGGTGGCGTGCGGGAGAGCGCGCCGCCGGTACACCCGATGCAGACGGCGAAGAGTCCGTGACACCCAGGAGGAGGAAACCCTCTACGCCGCCTACAGGGCCGCGCGTGCCGCCTTCAAGGTGGCGATAGCGCAGGCCAAGGAGGCGGCGTGGCAGGAGTGGCTGCGGCTTCTCGACGGCGACCCGTGGGGGAGGCCCTACAGGGCCGTACGTAACAAACTACGGCCCTGGGCTCCCCCGCTGACGGTCAGTCTGGACGGGGCACTGGTGGACGAAGTGGTCGGCACCCTATTCCCCGCTCGGGGTACATGGGTGCCACCGGCGATGACCTCCGCCTCCTCCTCCAGCCAGTCGCGAACGGACACTTCCCCGGAACCTGTGTCGGAGGGCGAATTCGGGGCGGCGATTCTCAGACTCAAGTCTAAGAGAACCGCCCCGGGCCCCGACGGTGTTCCGGGGGTCGTCCTAGCGATTGCGCTGGAGGAGCTCGGCGAAAGGGTGAGGTCCCTGTTCTCCGCGTGCATGGAGCAGGGTCGATTCCCCCGGCGGTGGAAAACGGGCAGACTCGTCCTTCTGCAGAAGGACGGTCGCCCGGCCGGACAGGCGTCGTCGTACCGCCCGGTGGTGGTAATCGACGAGGTGCCCAAGTTATTCGAGCGTGTGCTCGCTGGGCGCCTCGTCGAGTCCATGGATCCGGGACTGGACGACGCGCAGTTCGGCTTCCGCCGGGGTCGGTCGACCGTGGATGCCGTGGCGCGGGTCAGGGACCTCGCCGAGGGGGCCGTCTCCCAGGGGGGCGTGTTGTTTGCGGTGTCATTAGACATCCGCAACGCATTTAACACGCTACCCTGGGAGACGATCAAAGAGGGACTGCGGTACCACGGCGTACCGCAGTACCTCCAGGAGGTCATCGCCGACTACTTCGTCGGTCGGGATGTAGTTTTCCCGAAGGGGGAGGGCAGCAGCGGCCCTGGGAGGAGGGAGATGACGTGCGGTGTTCCACAGGGGTCGGTCCTCGGACCGCACCTGTGGAACATCGGCTACGATTGGGTGCTGCGCGGTGCAATGTTGCGAGGGGTCAGTCTGGTGTGTTATGCAGACGACACCCTCGTGACGGCCCGCGGCAGCACCTATCGTGAAGCCTCCCTTCTCGCCACGGCTGCTGTGGCGCAGGTGGTGGGGAGGATCCGTGCCCTGGGGCTCGAGGTGGCCCTCAGTAAGTCGGAGGCCCTGGTTTTCCATGGGCCCCGACGCGGGCCACCGCCGGGAGCCGCCATAGTGGTGGGCGGAACCTCCATCGCCGTCGGGTCCTCGATGAAATATCTTGGGCTCTTTCTCGACGGTCGATGGAGGTTTGAGGAGCACTTCCGGCGGTTGGCACCGCGACTGATGGCCACCGCCGGGGCTCTGGGACGGATCCTCCCCAATGTGGGGGGCCCTGGGAGGGCCTGCCGGCGCCTATACACCGGTGTGATACGCTCCATGGCGCTCTACGGAGCGCCGATATGGGCCGGAGCCCTGAGCGCCCGAAATCAGGCTGCGCTGCGACGTCCGCAGCGCGCCATGGCGCTCAGGGTGGTCCGAGCGTATCGCACCGTGTCGTGCGCCGGCGCGTGTGTGCTCGCCGGTACGCCGCCGTGGGACCTCGAAGCCGAGGTGCTCGCCGCGGTGTACTGGCGAGCGAAGGAGGCCGGGGGCCGTCCGCATCCGCGGGAGATCGCGAGCTGGAGGGAGGACGCTCGCGGCGTTCTCCTCCGGAAGTGGACGGCCCGCCTCGAGAACCCGGCTACGAGCCGGGACGTGGTGGACGCCGTTCGACCACTCCTGAAGGAGTGGCTCGAACGGGGGCACGGGGCTCTCACCTTCCACCTGACACAGGTGATCACCGGGCACGGTTGCTTCGGGCGATACCTGTGCCGGGTGGCGGGCAGAGAGCCCACGGAGACGTGCCACCACTGCGGGGCCGGCGTCTCGGACACGGCGGTACATACGCGCGAGGAGTGCCCCGCTTGGGCGACTCCTCGCACCGCCTTGTCCGCGACGGTCGGCGCAGACCTCTCGCTGCCGGCCCTTATCAGGGCCATGGTGGGCAGCGAGGAGGCCTGGGAGGCGGCCGCAACCTTCTGCGGCCAAGTCATGTCGCAGAAGGAGGCGGCGGAGCGGGTGAGAGAGGACGACGTCAACTCTCTCCCGCTTCGCCGCCGCAGGCGCGGTAGGCGGCGACTGGCCTTCGCGGGCCGGTTGCCGCCGTAACGCCGGGGACCGGGGCGGCGGATCGGGGGATCCGCCGTCCACGCCTACGGTCCCATGCCGGAGATGCCCATTGTTCCATGGGCATCTCCGGTGAAGTTGAGAGGGGGGCGGGACTCGCATGCGTTTTCGCATTGTGAGTCCCGCCCCCCCGAGACGGGCTCGGCCTCCAGCTGTGTTTTTGGGAGGCCGAGCAGCGCCGGCGGGGCATGCGGTTGCTAGGCTTACGCGTGTCCCGCAGCCCCGCCACACGGCGCCCAGGCGTCTTTGGAACCCCAGGGGTTTAGTGGGTAGGCACCGGCACCTTCAGTGCCGGTGAGTCACCACATAACCCGGCGGCTCCCCCCGGAGCTGCCGGGTATCCTATGAGGATTCCCCTGGGTCAACAAAAAAAAAAAAAAAAAAAAAAAAAAGGTTAGGTTAGGTTAGGTTAGGTTAGGTTAGGTTTTTTTTTTTTTTTTTTAAATGATATTCACTTTGTGAATATCGCGTGTCCCCTAACGTTGTTAGGATTTTGCTTATCCTAGTTCTCTTTCTTCCTCATTTCTGTATTATTTATCTTCCCCCCCATTTTTCCCCGTTTTTGGTTGCGTTTTTTTCTTTGTTATTTCCTCTTTTCTTCGTTTTCCGTTTTATCTATTTTTGTTTTTACGTTTCATCTTCTTTTCCATTCTCTTTTTCTATGTTCTTTTATTTCGTTTTCCTATTTATGCTTAAGTTTCTTTTTGCCATTTTTTCCTCTTTATTTTGGTTTTATCTTCATTGTTATTGTCCTTCTTTTATATTCCTTCTTTTGTTTCACCTACTTCTATATATTCTGTTCAGTTTCTGTTCAATTTCTACCTTTTGCTCATTTCTCTCGCTTATTTATTCGTTTTAATTACTCTACCAGCTATCTCCTTGCAGAACTCTATAAACCTCTTTCTTGTTCCAGATCCACTGATGAGCTTGTTGAAGTTCTCCGGTTTTATCTCCATGTTTAGACACTGCTGGGCCTCGAAGCGCTCCCTCCCGAACGCTGGGCACTCGGCGAGGATGTGTCCGACCGTTTGGCTCACGCCCGGCTCGCAGAAGCACGATGGGTCCTCCTTGCACTTGAATCTGTGCAAGTACTCTGAGAACCCACCGTGCCCCGTCAACACCTGCGTCAAAACGCCGGCCGGGCGGAGCTTTCGGACCATCCTATACGCCTCCACTGCGTCCGGGAAGAACATCTTCGTGGTCCTAGCAGTGTCTCCGGACTTGTACCTCCGGTTCCATTCGTCAAGCGTTCTCGTGCGGAGCTCTCGCTTGACGAATGAAACCGGACACCCCTCGTAATCAGGCCTTTTCTTCGAGTGCAAGGCAGCTTCTTTGGCAAGCTGGTCCGCCCTCTCGTTCCCCTCGAGGCCCGCGTGCGCCTTGATCCAGAACAGGGAGACTTCTTTGTTCTGGATCTTGCAGCGCTTGATGTTCTCGCGGGCCTCCACCGCCAAGGGGTGGGGGGAACGGTCATTGGTGACGGACTCCAGCGCCGAACGCGAGTCGCTGAGGATTGCGAAGCTAGCCTCACCGCATCCGAGGATATTCCTCGTGGCTTTGCATATGGCCAGGAGTTCCGCCTGGTAGACCGTGCAGTGCGGTGGCAGCTTGAGCTTGAGGGCTTTTGTCTCGGCCCCATTGCTCCACTGAGACAATGCGGCTCCGACCCGGCCCTCAATCTTGCTGCCATCCGTGTATATCTGGACCGCTTGATGGACGCGGTCCTCCACTTGCTGTTGGTCCACCAGGCACACGAACTCCAGGCTCATATGCTCTGCCGGATGCGGGGCTTCGGTGGAGGCCACACCTCGCTCTATCTCCCGATCGCCTAGCACTGTCTGGGGGACTCCCCTCTTCGCCTCGTACAGGGCGGCTGCCTCCTGTATACGGAGGTCGAGGGGTAGTATTCCAGACAGCGCTAGTGCCGCGTTCAGGGAGACGGTGCGGTACGCTCCACACAGCTTCTGAGCAAATCCTCGCTGGACTGCGTTCAGCTGCCTTTGCACTCCAAGTTTCCTCGCCGCCGGCGCCCAGGCGCTGGAGGCGTACAAGATCACGGGCTCCACCGTAGCCGTGTAGATGACGCGGATCACGTCCGGGTGGAGCCCCCAACTGATCTTGGCGGCTCTAGACAGCTGCTTGTAGACGTTCAACGCCTTCCTGCAGATGTTCGCGACGTGGGCGTTGAACGTCAGCTTGCTGTCTATTGTGAGCCCCAAGATCTTGATCTCGTCAGACATGCCAATGTCGACCCCTCCCATCCTCAGGAGTGGTGTGTCATAAACAAGCTTCCTGGTGATCACCATCGCTTGCGTTTTGTGAGGTGCAAACTTTAGCTTGTTTTTGACACCCCACTCCTGGACAAAGGCGAGGGCGGCATTGGCCTGCCTCTGCACCTCCAGCGCCGTGTCGCCGGCAACGAGGAGGACTATGTCGTCCGCAAAGGCCTGGACGTAATCGCCCCGGGCCTCTAGGTCTCTCAGTAATGGGTCGAGAAGAAGGTTCCAGAGGATGGGGCCGCCGATGGAGCCTTGCACGCAACCTTTGTTGGTGACTTTGGCGTGCTCCTCACCGGCGTACCTCACCCTCACTCTCCTGTTCCGAAGGTAGCAGTCCATGAGCCTCCTGATATTCACCGGACACTTTTCCTCAGCCAGTCGGACTCTTATGGCAGGCCACCAGGCGCTATCGAAGGCTCCCTCTATGTCCAGTGATACCATGGCAATCAGCTTTTTCTTAGCTAGATTGCCATGGATACACTGCATCAGGTCATAGAGGGAGTCCTCGGTGCTCTTCTGGGGCATGAATCCGTACTGGCGAGTACTCATCCGGGGTATCAGGTGCCACTGCAACCTTCGGATGACCATCTTCTCAAAGATCTTACCCATTACTGAGAGGAGACCAATTGGGCGATACGACTTGGGGTGGCGGTAGTCGTCCTTGCCTGGTTTCCGCAAGACGACTACCGCGGCCTCTTTCCACGCCTGCGGGAAGCAGGACAGTTCGAGGCATTTGTTTAGCAGGGCAAGGTGGGTGTCGGGGTCGTGGGAAATGACCTGGCTGCAGATGTCAGCCGTGAGACCATCCAACCCGGGGGCCTTCTTGGGGTTGAAGCTGTCCACCGCGGATTTCAGCTCGTGCAACGTAAACGGCGGGTCATGTTGTTCATCATGGGCCCAGCCGTTTACGTGCTCGGCTGCAGCTCTTGTCCAGCGGTGGTCAGCGTTGTCCCCAGTTTCTAGGTCCTCCGGGTAGAAGGTCTCGGCCAACAGCTGGGCTGACTCCTGCTGGGTCATTTCCCTCCCGTCCTTCACCAGTGGAGGGTCCTCGTGCCTAGGAGCGGTGTTTTTGAGGACCCTGTATATGCCCTGCCAAACTCCTTCTCTGTCCTGCTTCCCGCAGAAGCTCTTCCAGCTTTCGGTCTGGGCTGTTCTGCAGTCGGTTTCGTACCTCTCCTTTGCCTGCAGGTACTCCCCGACGACCTTCGCTCTGCGGACCTCCGCTGCGCAGCGGATCCTTCTCCTCTTGGTGGCGACTTCTTGCTTCAACCTCGCGAGTTCCTCGGACCACCACGGCACCGTCAGTCTCTCCCCAACTCTCTTTTTGGGGATGCACTGACCACACGTATCTTTTATTATTGCCAAATATGTATCTAAACGTTTTTCCAAATCTATACTATTATTAATTTTTAAAATTTCTTCTTTTTCAATTTTGTTTTCCATTTTTAACTGGCCCAGTTTCTCATGAAACTGGGACCAGTTAGCCTTTTTTGTGTTGTAGATACGTGTGGTCCTTTCAATGTGAATCCCCTTTGCCCTCGTCAGGCTGAGACTGAGGGTGATGCCGTTGTGGTCGGAACTCGTGAGGTCCTCCTCCACCTTCCAGTCCGCCACCAAGTTGAGTAGGTCCGCAGAGCAGGCCGTCACGTCGACGTGGCTGGTGTACCGCCTGTTACCCCGCACGGTGTCAAACGTTGGGGTATCGCCGACGTTGAGCACCTGCAGGCCCATGTCCTCTAGAGCGCCTGCCATTTCCTCCCCCCTGTGGTCGACTCGTCCGCTCCCCCACCAGCTGCTTTTCGCGTTTGCATCCCCTCCGATCAGGATAGCCGTAGGTCCCAGTTCGCCGGCGACTGTCGCTAGATGCTCCAAGTATGGCCCTATGGGCTGGTCTGGCTCGAAGTAGAAGGACACCAGGGTGATCTCCCAGGCAACGGTCCGGATCCTCACCACCACGATGTTGTTGGTGGTGAGTTTTGGGCACTGTAAGACATCGAGGTCTTTATTAAGGACGGCGATGGCCGCCTTTACAGTGCCCTCTCCCGGACCGGTGCACTGGAATATCCTGGCTCCTCTGTGGTCCCTCATACTTCGAGCTGCGCCCACATAGGGTTCCTGGAGCAACGCGACGTCTAGCCTGCGCCTTTCCATCTCCAGCAGAAGTTCGCAAGTTGCGAGGTTCTTCCGCTGGAGGTTGGCCTGGGCTATCCTGATGGGTTTGCTGCTGGTGGGGTTCCACGTGGTGCCCTTAGCAGTACGCTACACTGGCTCTGGCCAATGCCTCCCACTTACGCCTAACCGGACACTCCTCGCTAAACGCGTTATGCCCAGGAGTGTCCAGTTTGGCTGCCGTGCAATTGCAGCACTTCGGGAGGGCATTGGCGAGCCAGTCAGCGCATGCGGATTTCATGTGTGGTCCCCCGCAATGGCTGCACTTGACGACGGTCTCCTTGCAGAGCCGTCGTCCGTGCCCGTAGCCGAGGCACTGGGAGCACTGCACGAGTGGAGAGTGGTCCTCCACTTTGACCTTCTGGAGGTCGACGTGCACCGCTCCCGCGCTGACGAGCCTCGACCACACTGCGGGGGACACCCGCAGCACCACGTGACCGGCATGGGGGTTTCGCGCTTTCCGGCGAAAGCACACCGCCAGCCGGCATTCCTCCTCACTGAGGTTCCGAAATAGGTCCCGGTTCTGGTTCCTAAGGGCTTTTGAGATGTCGTCATCGGTGTTGTACGACAACACATCCCTAAGAACCAGAAGCGGGTCCTTATTCCGGATCTCCTCCACTGTGAGTCGACCACTCATTCCTTGCAGGCGCTCTACAATCTTCCTTCGGTCCTCTACAGATCCACACCCCACTATGACCTTCCGGTCCTTGGCCTTTCGGACCCGGTCCACTTTTACCCACCCCTCCTTCGCGTTAATGGCCTCCCTGAGGCTGGCCAGCACCTCCTCGCCGCTATGGGTCTCATCCGTGGAGGAGACCACTACGGAGTGCAGCGAGGCCTGTTCTGGCAACCGCTTTGCGGTGCCTGCTGCGACGCTCGCGTAAGTGGTCCCCTCCAGAGATGGACCCCGCCTTTCAAGCGCTCCTGTAAGCTGCTCCAGCTTCTCGGAGTTTGCTTTCAGGAGCGCCTCGTGCTCGGCCAGCCTTGCCATCAACGCTTCCTCCAGGTGTCTGGGAACCCCCTCGGTTTGACCGCCCGGCTGCTTTGCCCGGGCGACCTTCTTTTCGGCGGTCGGGACTGCCCTACCTCCTGACTCTGCCTCCTCCTTTACCAGCTGGAAGAGCTTTTCTATCTCCGCGGTAACTCCCGCCTTGATATCCGTTTTTAGATTGCGGGAGTTACCGAGGTGATATTTGGCTCTTCCGAGGCAGGCCCTCGCTTCGTCGACCCTTGAGGCATAGGTGATCTTCTTTGGGGGGCTGCCCGGTGCCCCAGCCGATACTCTGCGGGCCGCACTCTTTGCTGCTGGTGCGGCCTTTGGCTGGGGCTTCGGGGGCCCCCCCGGAACGACCGGTGGAGCGGGAGCCGGGGACTTCGGTCTGCACTCGACCTTCCCCGCCTCCCACTCCCCTATGCTTTTTCGCACTTGCGATTGCTGGGGGGGAGGGGCAGGTCCGGCCGATTTTTCCGGGCTGTTGGGGGGTTTCCCTTGGGAGGTGGTGGGTTTGGGGCATGGGGAGTGGAACATTTTTCAGGTAAGGTGAACTCTTTTATAAGTAGGACAATACACAATAGTTTTAAAATGCAATAAATAACACGGAATATAATTAAATTTGTTAAAAAGTTTGTACAAGTTATAAATTTAAATAAAATGGGGACACGCAGGTAAAAAGTTTGTAAAAGTTATATAAAAGTGTAGAACCTAACCTAGTAAATAATCAGACTTGGACGCAATAGTTGTATAGATAAAATTGTAAAAGTATTAATTGGATAAAAGTAAATTAGCGTCAATATAAATACAAACACGAGGACATACAGTTCGGACTAGTCAAAAATGACTAGAGTTTCAAATTATTAACAATATGGGTTAGGTTAGGTTAGGTTAGGTTAGGTTAGGTTAGGTTAGGTTAGGTTAGGTTCCCCCCCGAAGTTGTCGCTACCTTGTCGTGGTGGGGGGGCTTGCGTGTCCCAATGATCCACTGAGGCTATACCGGATAGGTCCAACCATACCGGGCAGGCTCGTGGTGAGGGGCATTACCAAGAGCGGCACATCCCACCCTTTCCCATTCCTTCCCCCTATCCCTCCTCTCCAAACACCCCTTCCCATCAGGTCAGGCCGCTCGGTACCGCACTTTAAATAGAGCGGACTTGATGCGGCTTGCCCTGAATCCTTCCCTATTCCTTCCCTTTCCACCCTTCCTTTGTCTTCCCCCGAATCCTAAGTTCGGCCGCCCGGCGATGGGATGCATGGCCGGGGGGAACCCGGTCCCAAGGGCGGCACCCACGAGGGACCCCACCCTCCAAAAAAGGAAAAGAAAAATGAAGAACACAAGCAGGAAATTATCTACCCAGGAGGGTCCCGGTCCAACGACCGGGGAATCCCTCGGCGCACTTTGTGCGTCCAGCCCCCGCGTATCTGGGGGGGGCACCTCTTGTGGAGAGCTCGGGGAGCGAGCGGAGGCGTCGAGGACGGACGCGGTGGGAGTAGAGAAGGCGTCCAAGATGGACGTGGCGGAGATGGCGGTGGTGCGAAGAAGCACCAGGCTGGGGCTGAGAAATCAGTCCCCAGTCCCGGAACCGCGAGTGGTACTAACGCGTACCACCCTGGCGGGCCCTTCCCAGGGCAAACCAAAAGGTCCTCTTCAGGGCCAACTAAAAGGTCCTTCCCAGTGCCAATCGGAAACTAGTCGCACGGCGTCTGCGTCCAGTTTCTTCTGCGGGGCGGATGACTCAGGAGACTCTGTCAGATTTGAGTCGGACGCAGACTCCGTTGCGACTAGTCGCAAGACAAAGAAGAAGGCCTTCTTAAAATCTGGGTCCGAGGGCTCCTCGGACTCGGCCAGGAGGCCTAAAAAGATCGCCAAGGCCCAAGCCGACACCCACGACGTGGGTCTGGCAGATGCCCAACGCCGGCTTCAGCTGGCTCAGCGGGTGCAGGTCCAGCAGGACCTGGAAGAGCAGGTCGCCGCGAGGGAGCAGCGGGCGCGCACCGCCCGGGCCAAGTCCGGGTACGGCGCGTCCGCCGTCCTCTACGCGGACCACTCCCTGGCCGAGCTGGAGCGGATGGCCCGGGAGGACGAGGAGGAGATTGTGATAGTCGCCTCCAAGTCCTCCAACCTTAAGGGGACTTTCCAAAAGTCCCTTAAGTCCCGGGCCGCGAGTCTGCGCGGTATCGTCGGTGAGCTGGTGCAGCGCACAGCCACCGACGAGACCCGGCAACTGCAGGCGAGGGTGGATCGCCTGCAGTTGGAAGTGAGCCAGCTTCACGCGAAGCTGGCCGAGATCACGGCCCAGCCGGCCCAAGCTGCGCCTAGACCTGCGGCGGAGGGCCCCTCCTCCCCCAATTTTGAGGACACGCTCCGCAAAATTATCTTGGAGGAGAGGGCCTTCACCAGAGCCTGCATAGCAGGAATAGAGGACCGGCTGCTGCCGGAGAAGCGCCTCCGTCCACCGCTCGCGGCGGACAAGCGGCGCAGCGAGCCGGGGCCGTCCTCCCAGGGGGAGGACACCCTTCTCCCTTCTGCCACCCCGTGCAACGAAAGTTGGGCAACGGTGGTCGGCAAGAAGGGGAAGGCCAAGGCCAAGAAGAAGAGTGCCGTCGCTGCCGACCCAGCCCCTGTCCAACCCGGCCCGTCCAAGACGACGGGTAAAGGGAAGGGCAAGGGGAAGGGAAAGAAGACGGCACCCAAGCCCGCAGCCGCTGCTCCCGCAGCCAAACGGGCCCCCGCCGGCAAAAGGCGTACCCTCACTGTCCCGAGGACCGCGGC
The DNA here is from genome assembly GCA_905147785.2 of Thyatira batis. NCBI lineage: Eukaryota > Metazoa > Arthropoda > Insecta > Lepidoptera > Drepanidae > Thyatira > Thyatira batis. The sequence goes on from LR990510.1 coordinate 7,531,915, forward strand.
CGTTGTGGTGACGCTCACCACGGAGGCCGCGGAAAGGGGGGAGACGTACGCCTCCATTATGAAGCGGGCACGTCCCAACGCCGATCCCGCACAGTTGGGGATCGGCAAGGTGTCGTGCCGGCATACATATGCGGGGGCTCGAATTTTCGAGTTCCCGGGGGCCCAAGGCGGCGCCAACGCGGACCTCTTCGCAGCCAAGCTGAAAGAGGTCATCGCAGACGCCGCCAGGGTGGTGAGACCCGTCAAGTCCGCCTCCTTGGAGGTGACCGACCTCGACGATTCGGTCACCAAAGAGGAGGTGGTGGCGGCGGTCGCAGCGGCGGGAGGCTGCGACGCCGCAGCGGTAACAGGCCGGGACATTAGACCCGGCCGCGGCGGCATGGGCACGATCCGCCTGGAGTGCCCAGTAGCCGCCGCAAAAGCCGTCCTCGCAAAAGGACGGCTCCGCGTGGGCTACAGCTCGGCAGCGGTCCGGGCACTTGTAGATCAGCCTTTCCGGTGCTACAAGTGCTTCGGAACCGGGCACACGCGGGCCCTATGTCCCTCCACGGTGGAAAGGAGGGACATTTGTTACCGTTGCGGCAAAGGCGGACATAAGTCCGCCGCTTGCACGGCCACCCAGCCCCACTGTGCAGTGTGTGCCGCCAGTGGCCGCCCGGCGGGCCACGTAATGCGGGGGAGGAATTGCGCCCCTCCCCCGAAGAAGGGCAAAGCGCTGGCCCCGACCCGGCCTGTCGCTACCACCGCCGTTCCGGAAGCAGGAACATCGGCGGCCGCGGAGGAGATAACAATGTCCGACTAATGGATAGAGTCGGACATCGCATCCTCCAGGCGAACACCAACCACTGCAGAACAGCCCAGGATCTGCTGATGCAGACGATGGCTGAGTGGTTGGTGGACGTGGCGGTGGTAGCCGAGCCGTACTCGGTCCCAGCCCGTTGGCTGGGCGATCGGGACGGCTCGGTGGCGTTAGTGGCGCGGCCCTCCACGGACTCCCCTCCCCTCTCGCTTTTAGAGAGGGGATCGGGTTACGTGGCCGCCGCGTGGGGAGACATAGCCCTGGTGGGGGTCTATTTCTCCCCAAACCGCCCTCTCTCGGATTTCGAGGATTTCCTCGAAATCCTCACCGCGGTGATTGGGAGGGCGGTGCCGCGTCAGGTTGCCGTGGTCGGCGACCTGAATGCCAAGTCGGTGGCCTGGGGCAACCAGGCCACCAGGTGCAACGTCCGCGGGCGCGCCGTCGAATTTTGGGCGGCCTCGACCGGTGTGTCCCTCTTGAACAGAGGGACGGTCCACACGTGCGTGCGGCAACGGGGAGGGTCAGTGGTGGACGTTTCGTTCGCCACCCCCGTTCTAGCTGCACGCATCGTGAACTGGCGGGTGGAAATGGTGGAGACCTACTCGGACCACCGCTATGTGCGGTTCGACGTCTCCACCCAGAGCCCACGGGGGACGGCCCGCTCGGGTCGTTCTCCCTTTCCACGCTGGGCTCTCACCCGCCTGGACAGAGAGGCCGCCGAAGAGGCGGCGTTCCTACAGGACTGGCTGGCGCCCCCAGTCCACGACGCGGACGTGGACGTTGCTGCGGGCCAACTGAGGGAGTCCCTGACCGAGGTGTGTGACTTTTGCATGCCTCGGTCACGCCGTCAGCCCCCCCGACGCGCCGTTTACTGGTGGTCGGAGGAGCTGACGGGGCTCCGAGCCGCCTGCGTGGCGCGCCGGAGGGCCTACGCGCGGAGCCGACGGCGCAGCCGTCGAAGCCCGGCCGAGGAGGACCTCCTCTACGCCTCCTACCTGGAGGCAAAAGAGGTCCTCAAGGCAGCGATGATCGCCGCCAATGACTCGGCCAGGGCCGAGATGCTGGAGGGTCTCGACAGGGACCCCTATGGGAGACCATATAAGGCGGCGTGGAATAAACTGCGCCCCTTTGGTCCCCCCCTGACGCAGACCCTCGAGCCGACATTGCTGGATGGGGTGGTGCGGGCGCTGTTCCCGTCGGGGACGGACTTCACTCCACCAGCAATGGACCCTCCGCGGGGGGCGGCTCCGCCAGCCGAAGAGGTTCCTCCGGTGTCCGAGATGGAACTTGAGTCGGGCCTACTTCGCCTCCGCGCGAAGAGGACGGCCCCTGGGCCGGATGGCGTCCCTGCGCGTGTGGTGGCCATAGCTGCCGCTCACATGGGGAAGAGGCTTCGGGACCTGTTCAGCGCGTGTCTCACGACTGGAAGGTTCCCGAAGCCCTGGAAGGAGGGGCAGCTATGCCTCCTACGCAAAGAGGGACGCCCGGCGGATTCCCCCTCGGCGTACCGGCCCATCGTTCTGCTCGATGAGGTCGGTAAAATGTTCGAGGGGGTCATCGCCGACCGGCTCAATGGGCACCTGCGGGAGGCGGGACCGGACCTGTCGGACGCTCAGTTCGGGTTCCGACGGGAGCGTTCGACAGTGGACGCGTTGGCCCGGCTCAAGGGCCAAGTGAAGGAGGCCGTAGAGGAGGGGGGCGGAGTGCTGGCCGTGTCGTTCGACATTGCCAACGCCTTCAACTCCGTCCCCCACTCGACGATCCTGGAGGCACTCCGATACCACGGAGTGCCTCCGTACCTGCGCACGCTCCTGGCCAGCTACCTGGAGGACCGAGTGGTCCTCCTGGTGGACAAGACGGCCAGGATGCGGCGATACAGCGCCGAGTCCGGTGTCCCACAGGGATCCGTCCTAGGACCGCTCCTGTGGAACATCGGATTCGACTGGCTGTTGCGCGGGACCCTCCTCCGTGGCACGAGTGTCATCTGCTACGCGGATGACACTCTTCTCACTGCCCGGGGGGGGGACTTCAGGGAGGCGGCCAACTTGGCCTCGGCGGGCGGATCCTTGGTTGCAGAGAGGATCCGCCGCCTAGGGCTGACGGTGGCTCTGCACAAGACCGAGGCCGTGTATTTTCATGGGCCTCGGCAGTGCATCCCACCCGACGGCCACATCACTGTGGCGGGAGCCACGATAGGGGTCAAGACCCAGATGAAGTATCTGGGTCTGGTCCTCGATAGCAGGTGGCGTTTCGGCCCGCACTTTAGCGGGCTGTCGACGCGCCTGCTGAGGACCGCTAACTCCCTGTCGTGGCTCCTCCCAAATTTGGGAGGGCCCGGGACACGTTGCCGGCGGTTGTACGCCGGCATCCTGCGGAGCATGGCCCTGTACGGGGCACCCATTTGGGCGGACTCCCTCCACAGGAGGGAGAACGCCACTGCGATACGCAGGCCCCAAAGGGCCATCGCTCTGCGGGTAGCGAGGGCCTACCGATCGGTGGGCCACTCGGCGGCGTGCGCTCTGGCGGGTACCCCTCCTTGGGAGCTCGAGGCGTGGGTGCTCGCCAGAGTGTACGAGTGGACGGCCCGGCGTAGGGCGCTCGGGGAGCGCCCCGCCGCGGAAGAGCGGGAGGCCGTGCGGCGGGAGGCGGGGACCGCAATCGTCCAACACTGGACGGAGGACCTCGCCTCCGCCGCCTTCGGCCGGCGGACGCTGGACGCGCTCGGGCCGGTCCTGCAGGACTGGCTCGAGCGGTCTCACGGGTTCCTCTCCTTTCGTCTGGTGCAGGTATTGTCCGGGCATGGATGCTTCGGATCGTACCTGCACCGGATTCGGAGGGAGGAGAGCCCGGCGTGCCACCACTGCGGCGCGGCGGAAGATTCGGCGCAGCACACCCTCGAGGTGTGCCCAGCCTGGTCGGAGCAGCGCCGCAGTCTTACCGCGGCGGTCGGGCCGGACCTCTCGCTTCCCAGCGTGGTCCGTGGCATGCTGGGGGGCGAGAGCGCCTGGGCGGCGGTAGCCTCCTTCTGCGAGGAAGTGATGTCGCAGAAGGAGGCGGCGGAGCGTGCGCGGGAGGACGATCCCCTCGCGTCACAGCTCCGCCGGCGGAGGAGGGGGGGGAGGCGGCGACAGTACGATCGCCGTCACCTCCCCCCCTAGGCGGTGGTGACCAGCGGGAGAAAGGGCGCGGGGGCGCCCACTCCCGCATTGCACGGTTCACCACCGTAGCGGGAGGGAATGGCCGAGCACTCGCGGTCATTCCCAGATCCCCCTCCCAGCACGGGAGGGGGACGAGAAGGGCCCGCCGAGAGGGCGGGCGGTCGCCGGGGGGGACTGGACGCAAGGGCTGTGCCAGATTCCCAGTCCCCCCCCCACAAAGGCGAGGAAGGAGTGCCGCTGGGTCGTTTAGTGGGTATACCGGTTGACTAGCAACCGGGGAGTCCCACATAACCCTCCCTGTCCCCCGACGGGGAGGGTATGCGTAACGCATTTTTCCCAGCGATAAAAAAAAAAAAAAAAAAAAAAAAAAAGGTTAGGTTAGGTTAGGTTAGGTTAGGTTAGGTTAGGTTAGGTTAGGTTAGGTTAGGTTAGGTTAGGTTAGGTTAGGTTAGGTTAGGTTTTTTTTTTTTTTTTTTTTTTTTTTTTTTTTTTTTTTTTTTTTTTTTTTTTTTTTTTTTTTTTTTTTTTTTTTTTTTACTCCTATCTCCAACAACATCGGAGCCTATTGTTTATCTATTCTCTTTCATTCCAGTTCTCGCAGGTATTCCTCTCGCACTTTCATTCCGCATACTACACTTACATCCATCATTTCTTTCTTTCTGTAAGGGTGGGTGGCCCTTAATTCTACCTTACCTATTCTAGCTAATAATTTTTTATTTTTATTTCTTTATATGTGGGTAAAGCCTTACAACTATTTTTTCTTTATTTTTATATCTAAACTTAAGCTACACACGTTTATTCTTAAAAAGTACATACAGTTTCTTATTCTACAGAGGTTTACAGTCTATATACTAGTTTCTTAATCTTAAATATTGCTTATCATCTACTTATTTACATTTATTACAATTTTATTTTCTATGCTTGTCCTTGATATTTACTATTAATTAAAGCATAGTTTGCTTAGACCGTTTGGTTCCTTTTTATCACCCTTTGTGCGATTTTTATGCAATATTTTAAAAATATTTGCCTATTCTTACCTATCATTATACTTCCTATACTTTCCCGCGTGAGCTGTACCTGAAGTTGCTGCTCCACCTCAAACCTGTCTCGGCTGTATGCCGGGCACTCTAGCAGTATGTGCGGCACCGTCTCGTCCACCGCGGAGTCGCAGACGCACGATGGGCTCTCCTTACATTTGAACCGGTACAAATATTCGGAGAACCCACCGTGCCCTGTCATGACCTGCGTCTTGACGCCCGTCATCTCGATCTTCCTCACTGTCCTGTATGCCGACACCGCGTCCGGGAAGAACATCTTGGTGACGCCTGCTGTCTCACCTGTGGTGTACCTTCGGCCCCATTCGTCGAGCGTAGCACTACGGATGCTTCGCTTGACGAACGACACCGGGCACAGGTCGTAGTCCGGTTTGCGCTTTCCCTTTTTGGCAGCTTCCTTCGCCAGTTCATCCGCCCTTTCGTTTCCCTCCATCCCCGCATGTGCCTTTATCCAGAATAAGGTGACTATCTTATTTTGGAGAGAAGCAGTTCTGAGGTTCTCTCTAGCTTTTACCGCAAGCGGATGGAGGCAACTTAGGTTCTTCACCGTCTGAAGGGCTGCCATGGAGTCGCTGTAAATCGCGTAGGTGGACGCCGCACTCTTGATGGTCTCCCCGGTCGCGCGGCAAACAGCCAGCAACTCCGCCTGGTAAACTGTGCCATACCTCGGCAGAGCAAGCTTCAGGGCCTTAAGTTCGCGCTCGCTATTCCATATGGATAGCGAGGCACCAACCCCACCCTCAAACTTGCTCCCGTCGGTGAAGATGCGAACCTGGTAATCGCTGTTGGCACTTAGATCTTCTTGGTTTACCAGTCGGTGGATCTCGATGTCGGGACGTTCGGCCGGATGTGGTGCCTCGATCGCAGGTGCCATTCGTTCCACCTCCCTGTCTCCCAGCTCTGGCCGGGGCACCCCCCTCTTGGCTTCGTACAACGAGGCCACCTCACGGACTCGGAGATCGAGAGGAAGGATCCCAGCCAGCGCCAGTGCCGAGTTCAGGGAGGTCGTCCGATAGGCCTTAATCATCTTTTGGGCGACTCCGCGTTGCACGGTGTTAAGCTGCTTCCTGACCCCGAGTTTTTCAGCAGCCGGTGCCCACACACTCGCCGCGTACAATATTACCGGCTCCATCGCCGCCACGTAGATGGTTCTTATGACCTCTGGGTTGAGTCCCCAGCTAACCTTTGCCGCTCGTGCGAGCTGTTTGTGGATGCCTATCGCCTTTTTGCAGACGTTTGCGACGTGTGTATTGAAGGTGAGTTTCCTATCTATTGTTACGCCTAATATTTTAATTTCTTCGGACATGCCAATGTCTATCCCGCCCATGTTCAGGCGCGGGGTGTCGTACTTCAGCTTCTTTGTTAGTACCATTGCACAAGTTTTTTGCGGTGCAAATTTGAGCTTGTTTTTCACTCCCCACGCCCGAACATGTTCGAGAGCGGCATTGGCACGTCTCTCGATATCCAGCGCAGTCTTTCCGCTAAAGACTAACACAACGTCGTCAGCGAATGCCTGGCAATACTCTCCTCTCTCTCCCAGGCTCTTCAGTAGTGGGTCCAGCAGCAGGTTCCACAGCGTTGGTCCCCCGATGGAACCCTGGACGCATCCCTTGCTGGTGCTCTTACAGTACTCCTCCCCTGCATACCGTACCCTTACCCTTCTGTCCTCGAGATAGCTGTCCATGATCCGTCTCAGGTTTACCGGGCACTTTTCTTCCGCCAGTCGTACCCGTATGGCCGGCCACCAAGCGCTATCGAAGGCCCCCTCTATGTCCAACGACACCAATGTGGCGATCTCCTTCCTATCCATGGTTTCGCGGATGTGCTGCACAAGGGTGTAGAGGGAGTCTTCGGTGCTCCTCTGCGGCATAAAGCCATACTGGCACGAGCTCATGCCCGGCAGTAAGTGGAACCTGAGGCGGGCCACCAGCATCTTCTCAAGGATCTTTCCCGGTATCGGGAGTAGGCCTATTGGCCTGTATGCTTTAGGGTTGGAGTAGCTGTCCTTCCCGGGTTTCCTTAGGACTATAATTGTCGCTTCTTTCCAAATCTCCGGGAAGTAACGGTGTTTAAGGCACTTATTCAGTAGCATCAGGAATGCGTCCGGGTCCGTCTCTACTGCCTTGCAGCATATGTCAGCCGTGAATCCGTCTGCACCCGGGGCTTTCTTAGGGTTGAGGGACTCGCACGCCCACCTCAACTCGGCCATCGTGAACGGTGGGTCACAAGGACCACCTTGTCCTTCCCCGTTCACCTTCTCCGCCTCGTTCCTGGTGATGATGTGCTGCTCGTTGTCCTCTTCTCTAGAGTCTTCTGGGAAGAATGTGTCGGCCAGAAGTCGAACGGAGCCCTTCGCGTCTAGCACTACCCCGTCCTTTTCCAGCGGCAGGTCTTCGTCCCTGGTCTTCGTCCGGCCTATGACCCTGTAGATCCCCTCCCAGACCCCCTCCCTGTCTTGCTTACTGCAAAACTCCACCCAGCTCTCGGTTTGGGCTTTTGCAGCCTCTGACTCATACTCATTCTTCATTTTCAGGTAATCCTCTACGACCATCGACCTTCGGGCTGGAGCAGCGCACCGTATTCTCCGCTTCCTGGTAGCGACGCTCTTCTTCAGTGCCTCGAGCTTCTCGGACCACCATGGCAAGGTAAGTTTCTCATTTTCTTTTTTAAAAGGTATTGCCAAATTGCTTGCACTTTCTACCGAATGTGTGTATTTGTTTATGGTGACTCTAATTTCATTTTTTGTATTTAATTTTTCTATTTCAGATTTTGATATTCTACTCTCCAGGAACGATTGGCTGAGTTTCTCACGAAACCTAGTCCAATCGGCCTTCTTAGTATTATATTTCCTAGTGGTTCTTACTATTTTAAAACCTTTGGACCTTTTCAGTCGGATGTTGTAGCTGATTCCATTGTGGTCCGAGCTCGTTAGGCCTTCATCGACCGTCCAGTCGTCTACCAGGTCCAGGATGTGCGTCGAACAAGCTGTTATGTCGACATAGCTGCTGTATCGCTGGCCGCCTCTAATGGTGTCGAATGTCGGAGTTTCCCCTGTGTTGAGTATGGTCATGTCCATCTCTTCCATGGTACCGACTACCTCTTCTCCTCTGCTGTCTATGGTAGGACTACCCCACCATGTGCTCTTTGCGTTAGAGTCCCCCCCTATCACCCATTTTTCGTCCGCGACTTCCTCCTTGATCTTCTTCAGTTGATCGAGGTAAGGCTCTATGGGCTGGTCTGGCTCAAAGTAGAAGGAGACAAGCGTGATCCTCCAGGCACTGGTTTGGATTCCCACCACGACGATGTTGTTTGTGGTGAGTTTCGGGTACTGTATGACATTAATGTCTTTGTTGAATACGGCAATGGCCGCTTTCACAGTCCCATCTCCTATGTCAGTGCTTTGGTAGATCCGAACGCCCCTGTGACTCCTCATACTTTTAGCCCCGCCCACATACGGCTCTTGGAGAAGTGCCACTGCGACACCGCGCTTCTCGGCCTCGATCAACAGCTCGTTTGTCGCCAGCTTTTTTCTTTGGAGGTTCGCCTGGAGCATTTTATATGAGCTTTGTTCTCCTGGGGGGCCCTTAGCAATAAGCAACGCTCATCCGGGCAAGTGCATCCCATTTTTGGCGTGTCGGGCAGTCACTGCTAAAGGCATTATGTTCTGTCCTATCAGTCTTGGCCTTCTCGCAGTTCCGGCAGCATGGTGGTACGTCTGCGAGCCGCTCTGCACACTTCGCTCTCAGATGAGGGCCGCCACAGTGGCTGCACAGATCTGCCGGCTCCTTGCAGAATCGCCTGCCGTGACCATAGCCCAGGCAGCGCGTGCACTGTACTAGTGGCGACTGGTCTTCAACTCTTATGCGCTGGAGGTCAATGTGCATAATGCCGGCTTCGGTTGCTCTTCGCCAGATTATGGGGGAGACGCTCACCACTACGTGGCCCGTGTGAGGGTTTCTTGCTCTTCTTCTGTATTTAACCTCTACCCTATCTTCCCCTTCGTCAAGGCCGCGGAATATCTCTCGGTTCTGGTTCCTCATTGCCTTGACGATGTCCTCGTCCGTGTTGGCCGCCAGAACGTTCCTGAGGAGCAGAAGGGGGTCCCTGTTTTTGACCTCTTCGACGCTTAGGTCAACTCCTTCCTTCTCCAGTCGTTCCTTGACCTTTTTCCTTTCCTCTCTCGTTCCGAAGCCCATGATAATTTTGCTATCCTTCCCTTTCCTAACCCTTTCTACTTTCACCCACCCTTCCTTTGCCTCGACGGCTTTCCTAACCCTATCTAACACCGCTTCTCCCGTATCGTTCTCTTTTTTGGATGAAACCACCACCGAGTGAAGCGTATTCCTCTGGTGATGGGGTTTCACCTCTTGCGCTGCGGTTACGCTCGCGTAGGTCCTCGTTCTCTCTATCACTTCACTCTGCCTTTCAATCGTCTCTTTCATCTCTTTCATTCTCTCGTTCCCTTCAATAAGAAGTCGGGTATGCTCCTCGAGTTTCGCCATTATGTTTGGGTTCGGGATAACCGGTGGCGCGGGATCAATGACGTTGGTCACTGGTTCCGCCCCTCCGGCCCTCTCCTTCCCCTCCATCCCCATTCTAGTCCTGCCTTCCGCTTCCGCCTCTTTGAGTAGCTGATATAATTTATCCAGGGCTTCCACCACCGCTGTTTTTATTTCGGTCTTGGTATTCCTGGAGCTGTTTATGTTCAGCTTTGCCTTTGTCAGGCAGGCCCTAGCTACGGTGATTCTATCCGCCGGTCGCTGCTTCGGCGGGGAGATCTCGAGTGAGGTTCTTCTCACTGTTTCTGTTACTGCCGCCGTCGCACTGTCCTGGGAGAGAGCCACCCTTGTCCTGGTTTTTGGTAAGCCAGCCCGCGTTGCTGTGCTTGTTGTGGGCGGGATGGGGTCGGCGTTTGCCGTTTCCCACTTGCCGATACTTCGCCTAACCTTTGAATCGGTTTGTTCGAGCTTTGCGGGCGACTTTGCCGGTGATTTTTCACCCTCCGCCTTCTTATCCTTGGGAGTCCTTAACATTATGGAGATATTCGTCGAGTCGTGTAAATATGTAAATATAAATTTGTATAAGTTGTAAATAACTATGTTGAAGAAAAGTAAGCAAAAACAAAACAGTCAAAACTAACACAATTACAAAACAACAAAATAAACTTAAAAAATTTGCCAACTCAGTTGGTGGTCTTCCCTATATATTAGCTTTCTACCTACACTGTTCGTAACCTATTTCTAATTTTTTGTTTCAGGTCAGCAGCAGCTTCGCCGGTCGTCGTGGACTACGCAAGATGGTGATACTACAGGTAAGTACAGGTAAGTATAGTTCCTAGTTAATATCTGCAGTCAATTTGAGTACGGTACAAGGTGATAAAAGGTACCGGCCCTGGTCGCTGTTTATACTCAAGTTGAGTTTCGTTAACACTTAAGCTAATACACAGGAAATTTTTGAAAAATAATTACGTCGTCTATATATTGAGATATAGTTACAATAAGTATGAAAATTATATTTAGAGAAAATTTTTTGGGTCGTCAATATATTGTAACACCGTTACAATAAGTACAAAATAATAATTAGACAAGATTAAAAATAAGGCGCACCGATTTACAAGTAGAGTTTGCTCTACTTAACTTATACACATATAGTTTGACAGAACATACAGGCAAATGCAAGGAAAACAGTATAGAAATTTAAAAATATAAAAAACAAAACAACTCTACCTAGAGTCTTGAGACTCTATGTACAGGTAGGGGGTCAAAGTACTATTCACCTGACCCAAACCGCGTCCAAATCGGAGCACGGAGTCCAAAGTTATTACAGTATTAGTGTTGTGTTCTATAAATAGAACACCGTTTGTAAACAAACCGTCTATTTTTAGAAACTAGGTCAAATTCCAACAAAATACAAGAACTCTAAATTGAAAAATTTTTTCAGATTTGGCTTCTGCCTTACAGTCAGTACACAGGAAAAATAATTAAAAAATTTTATCTAAACGAATTTAGTCAAATCTGGTCAGATTAAAAATGGAAACCAATCATAATAATATGGATTCTAAAAATAGATTTGACCTAGTTTTCTAACTTGCTCCGATCTTCCCGAGATTGGGCTTGTTTTAAAGGGCTTGCTGTGCCCTACAATAAATTCTTATAAAATAATTTTGTAAAGTCACCCCCGGTTTTAATAAAAATAAAAAATGACAAAAATTTCGAGAAAATGACTATAAAATTATTTCCTGGAATACAAGAATTCTAAAAATGGTTAAATTAATTTATTTAACTGGTCTACTAATTTAATAAATTGAATCCAGGGTGCCACAATTTGGTTTATGGTGTCTATGAATAAAATAAATTTTGAAAATATTTCAAAAGATTTTGTAATCGAATTTTCTCAAAAACTACTAGTCCGAATCCTCTAATTTTTTGCACAGGCAATGGTCACAAACTACTCTAAAAACTTATCTATTAAAAACCATATGTTGTCGATTTAAATTAAAAGATATGATTTTTTGAGATTACAAGATTTTTTAACAAATGTTGAAACTTGAATATCTCGTCCAAAACTTAACTTAGATTTTTTCTGGAGACGGCGTTGTGGTGGTGGCTGGGTCCCTCTTGATGTCCGGTGGTCTGATTTGTCCGCTCACAGCTGGTTTTTTGACCTCGTGGCCACGTGGTTTTCAGTTTTTCACCGATTTTTCCCCGAGCTTGCACGGGAAAAATCTGATTTTGGGCTCTTTTTGAAGAGCTCGTCAAGGCGAATATTTCCACAGTTAAAAAACAGTGGGTCACTGCATCAAATCGAGCAGCGTAATTGTTTTAAGATAAAAATTTCGTCACTTTGGCACTTTTTGACAAATAACTCGGTCAAAAACACTGCAATCCAAAAAGTTTTTTCACAGTCACTTGCTTCCAATTTATCCGCGTGTTTTGACACATAAAACACGAAAATCCGATCACTTTTGACCACTTTTCTGGATTTTAAGGTGATTTTCTTGCGAATTTCAAGCGCGGAGCGAACTTGGCAGTGTGCAACCGGTACAGGGGGGTCGGTGCGACTGGGTTAGGTTTTTTTTTTTTTTTTTTTTTAAAGCGGACCGGTCCGTTGTGTCCCGGCCCTCGTCTCTATCCTCCCACAGTATGGGAGTCCTTGTTAGCGTCTTTGTTAAATTTTTTGCTATTTCTTTACATTTTTGATTTTAATAATAATCCCCATTCCCCTTTTTGAAAAACAGATTTTTACTTAATCCCCTTTTTTACTGTTTATTTATCCTTTGTTTTTATGTTTCCAATCTTTTTTTTTTTTTTATTTGTTCATTTTTATCTTTTGGTTTGTTCTACGTTATATTTATTTCTTTTATCTTTGTTCCCAATTTACTTTTTGCTATTTTTCTTATTTTCTCATCATTCCCAGTTTTATCTTGTTTTTTATATTTACTAGGTTTCTCTTGTTTTCTTATTTTTTTTTTTACATTTTCGATTATGTACTCTTATTTTAATGAGCATATTTTGTTCCATTCTTCCATCCTTCATTCATACATCTTCTATCGAGCTTTCTTGTTTTTCTTTCAAACTTTCTGTCTTCATTCATTCATTCTTGTTCTCTTTATCCCCTGTTTTATTGTGGTCATGTGGTTTACTTATAGTTTATGTACTGTTTATATTGTCTCTAGTTTTATTTTGCAAATTTTTCTCGAATCTTTTTCTTCCTAATTTTTATGCTGATCGACTGTATGCTCTAGGATACGTCGTCAGGATAAGTTATTTATCTTGAGTCTACATTTTTGCTGTTGGCTGTCGTTCTGTGCAAATTTCTCCCAGTTCCTCAGAAACTGGAATCTGTTTGCTGTGGATTTCTGCTCTTTTATTTGTACGCAATACTGGACCGTGCCAGTGCATCCCATTTGCGCCGAACTGGACAGTCCTGACTGAAGGCGTTGTGTTCAGTCTGTTCCAGTTTGGCGCGTGTGCAATTGCAGCAGGATGGGGCTACACTGGCAAGGTAGTATGCGCACTTATCCCTCATGTGGGGTCCCCCGCAGTGGCTGCATTTGGCGACGGTCTCGGTGCAAAACCGTCTCCCGTGCCCATAGCCGAGGCACATGGAGCACTGCACGAGTGGCGAGTGGTCCGCCACTTTGACCCGTTGCAGGTCAACGTGCACTGCTCCAGCCCCGACCATGCGAGACCATATTGCGGGGGACACCCTCATGACCACATGACTGGCGAGGGGGTTCGCGGACCTACGGCGGAAGCAAAATTCCAGGCGGTCGTCCTCTTTCCTGAGGTCGCCGAAGATGGTCCGGTTCTGGTTCCTCAGGGCGTTTGCAATCTCCTGGTCTTCATTCAATAGCAAAACGTCCCTGAGGACCAGAAGCGGGTCTTTGTTTTTGATGTCTTCGATCACCAGTTTCTTTGCCTCTTTCAGCCGCTCCTTAACTTTCGTTCGTTCCTCTTCATTCTCACATCCTAATATAATCTTCTTATTCTTCGCCTTTCTTACTCTTTCGATCCTCACCCATCCATCCTTCGCCTTTACCGCTTCCCGAATTTGCTCCAGGACATCCTTCCCAGAGTCATCGATGTCCCTGGAGGAGACCACCACCGAGTGTAAGGCCGCCTGGGTCGGGGCTTTTGCCCTTCCGGCAGCCACACTCGCGTAGGTGGTCCCCTCCGGGACATCATGGCGTTTTTCCAGCATTCCGTATAGTCTGTCAAACTTCTCACTACTTTCCTTTATCATTTTGCCATGATCTTCTATCTTCTTTTCCAGGCCTTGAATTGCCTTTTCATTCATTCTCCTTTCATTCTCTCTCCTTTCATTTTCTCTCCTTTCATTCTCTCTCCTTTCATTCTCTCTCCTTTCATTCTTCTCTCTCTCCTCCATTTCCATTACTGATCCCTCATCGTGGGGGCCTCCCTTCCCGCCTTTTCCCCCACCCTTCTCGGCCTCGGCTTCCTTGACAAGCTGATATAGCCTCTCAATTGCAGCTTGCACTTCCGCCTTTATTTCGGTTTTTAGGTTGCGCGAGGCGGCCAGGTGTGTTTTGGCCCTGCCGAGGCATGCCCTTGCCTCCGCGACTCTGCTGGCATACCGCGACTTCACCGGCGAATCCGCTGGATTTATCACCGGCGTGGGAGCCATTGGCCATTCCTCTATTTCCGGTTTCCGCACTTCGTCCACTTCTGTGGACTCGTCGTCCAGAAATAGGGTTCGTTTGGGGTTTTTGTTCATCGGGGGAGGAGGGGGGCTGCGCTGCATTTTGTCGAAGGACTGTGTCAATTTGTATATGGGCTATATACTAATATATAGGTCAGTGTTGGTCAAAAAGTGTAAATAAGTAAATTAAAATGTAAATATGTAAATTTTTGACTTTGAAAGTCGGCCCACGGTGCCCAGTCCACTTCCGAATTTTTTGTTGATTTTATTCTTTATATGTGTAGCCGAAAGAAGAATTTAACCAAGCGATTTTTTGATTTAAGTGAAGTGACTTTTTTATAAAAACCTACCGACCCTACCTGGTAAATGACCACCGGGAGGGTGGGCGGGCAAAAGTTTCGCTCCTATCGGGCCGCGAGTGGTCTTAAAAGACGCGTCTCGGCGCGGCGCACCCAGGGATAAATAAATCTATGTATAGCCCAATAGAAAAAAGTTGTGTAAATTTGGAAAAAGTGTATTTTACGTGTATTTTAATTAATAATAATTTTATTTTTCAGGTTTCCGGGGTCGTGTGACGGAGCGGATGGAGCCTATCAACGCGTCTCGTCGAGTTCTACGTGCCAGCCGAAAACAGAACGAGTTTTGGAAGAAAACTGAATTATTAAAGTCAAAAAAGTGTCAAAAATTTTGAAGATTGTGTGAAAAACCTAAGTATGTAAAAATTCGAAAATAAAAGTGTGGCAACACCGTGCCTCGTCTCAAAAACAACGTAGGTATGTGCGGGTTGTGCACCTTGTCGATATTTCAGACTGAAACAGTGAGTTTTTTGAAAATATTTTCAATGTTATTTTCTCTGTATGGCACCGCTTAGGTAAACTTTGGTGACCTACTTTTCAATGTTTTGATGAAAATAAACTGAAATTTTGCCCTATCGGGCCGCGAGTGGTCTTAAAAGACGCGTCTCGGCGCGGCGCACCCAGGGATAAATAAATCTATGTATAGCCCAATAGAAAAAAGTTGTGTAAATTTGGAAAAAGTGTATTTTACGTGTATTTTAATTAATAATAATTTTATTTTTCAGGTTTCCGGGGTCGTGTGACGGAGCGGATGGAGCCTATCAACGCGTCTCGTCGAGTTCTACGTGCCAGCCGAAAACAGAACGAGTTTTGGAAGAAAACTGAATTATTAAAGTCAAAAAAGTGTCAAAAATTTTGAAGATTGTGTGAAAAACCTAAGTATGTAAAAATTCGAAAATAAAAGTGTGGCAACACCGTGCCTCGTCTCAAAAACAACGTAGGTATGTGCGGGTTGTGCACCTTGTCGATATTTCAGACTGAAACAGTGAGTTTTTTGAAAATATTTTCAATGTTATTTTCTCTGTATGGCACCGCTTAGGTAAACTTTGGTGACCTACTTTTCAATGTTTTGATGAAAATAAACTGAAATTTTGCCCTATCGGGCCGCGAGTGGTCTTAAAAGACGCGTCTCGGCGCGGCGCACCCAGGGATAAATAAATCTATGTATAGCCCAATAGAAAAAAGTTGTGTAAATTTGGAAAAAGTGTATTTTACGTGTATTTTAATTAATAATAATTTTATTTTTCAGGTTTCCGGGGTCGTGTGACGGAGCGGATGGAGCCTATCAACGCGTCTCGTCGAGTTCTACGTGCCAGCCGAAAACAGAACGAGTTTTGGAAGAAAACTGAATTATTAAAGTCAAAAAAGTGTCAAAAATTTTGAAGATTGTGTGAAAAACCTAAGTATGTAAAAATTCGAAAATAAAAGTGTGGCAACACCGTGCCTCGTCTCAAAAACAACGTAGGTATGTGCGGGTTGTGCACCTTGTCGATATTTCAGACTGAAACAGTGAGTTTTTTGAAAATATTTTCAATGTTATTTTCTCTGTATGGCACCGCTTAGGTAAACTTTGGTGACCTACTTTTCAATGTTTTGATGAAAATAAACTGAAATTTTGCCCTATCGGGCCGCGAGTGGTCTTAAAAGACGCGTCTCGGCGCGGCGCACCCAGGGATAAATAAATCTATGTATAGCCCAATAGAAAAAAGTTGTGTAAATTTGGAAAAAGTGTATTTTACGTGTATTTTAATTAATAATAATTTTATTTTTCAGGTTTCCGGGGTCGTGTGACGGAGCGGATGGAGCCTATCAACGCGTCTCGTCGAGTTCTACGTGCCAGCCGAAAACAGAACGAGTTTTGGAAGAAAACTGAATTATTAAAGTCAAAAAAGTGTCAAAAATTTTGAAGATTGTGTGAAAAACCTAAGTATGTAAAAATTCGAAAATAAAAGTGTGGCAACACCGTGCCTCGTCTCAAAAACAACGTAGGTATGTGCGGGTTGTGCACCTTGTCGATATTTCAGACTGAAACAGTGAGTTTTTTGAAAATATTTTCAATGTTATTTTCTCTGTATGGCACCGCTTAGGTAAACTTTGGTGACCTACTTTTCAATGTTTTGATGAAAATAAACTGAAATTTTGCCCTATCGGGCCGCGAGTGGTCTTAAAAGACGCGTCTCGGCGCGGCGCACCCAGGGATAAATAAATCTATGTATAGCCCAATAGAAAAAAGTTGTGTAAATTTGGAAAAAGTGTATTTTACGTGTATTTTAATTAATAATAATTTTATTTTTCAGGTTTCCGGGGTCGTGTGACGGAGCGGATGGAGCCTATCAACGCGTCTCGTCGAGTTCTACGTGCCAGCCGAAAACAGAACGAGTTTTGGAAGAAAACTGAATTATTAAAGTCAAAAAAGTGTCAAAAATTTTGAAGATTGTGTGAAAAACCTAAGTATGTAAAAATTCGAAAATAAAAGTGTGGCAACACCGTGCCTCGTCTCAAAAACAACGTAGGTATGTGCGGGTTGTGCACCTTGTCGATATTTCAGACTGAAACAGTGAGTTTTTTGAAAATATTTTCAATGTTATTTTCTCTGTATGGCACCGCTTAGGTAAACTTTGGTGACCTACTTTTCAATGTTTTGATGAAAATAAACTGAAATTTTGCCCTATCGGGCCGCGAGTGGTCTTAAAAGACGCGTCTCGGCGCGGCGCACCCAGGGATAAATAAATCTATGTATAGCCCAATAGAAAAAAGTTGTGTAAATTTGGAAAAAGTGTATTTTACGTGTATTTTAATTAATAATAATTTTATTTTTCAGGTTTCCGGGGTCGTGTGACGGAGCGGATGGAGCCTATCAACGCGTCTCGTCGAGTTCTACGTGCCAGCCGAAAACAGAACGAGTTTTGGAAGAAAACTGAATTATTAAAGTCAAAAAAGTGTCAAAAATTTTGAAGATTGTGTGAAAAACCTAAGTATGTAAAAATTCGAAAATAAAAGTGTGGCAACACCGTGCCTCGTCTCAAAAACAACGTAGGTATGTGCGGGTTGTGCACCTTGTCGATATTTCAGACTGAAACAGTGAGTTTTTTTTTGAAAATATTTTCAATGGACTGGGTTAGGTTAGGTTAGGTTAGGTTAGGTTAGGTTAGGTTAGGTTAGGTTAGGTTAGGTTAGGTTAGGTTAGGTTAGGTTAGGTTAGGTTAGGTTAGGTTAGGTTAGGTTAGGTTAGGTTAGGTTAGGTTAGGTTAGGTTAGGTTAGGTTCCCCCCCGGCCCTTTTCAGGGCCCGTGTCGTCACCTTGTCGTGGTGGGGGGGCTTGCGTGTCCCAATGATCCACTGAGGCTATACCGGACAGGTTCAACCATACCGGGCAGGCTCGTGGTGAGGGGCATTACTAAGCACGACACTCCCTTCTTTTCCCCTTCCTTCCTTCCCCTATCCCCATCCCCAAAGCAGCTCCGCGAAGTCGCGGTTCTGCATCCTTCCCACTTCCCTTCCCTTCCCCTTTCCTATTTCCGTGGAGAGAGCGGCGGGTCCGGTGTGCACTCGCACTGCCTCCGGACACGGCCTTTTTCAAGGCCACCGTCGGTCAACCCGTAAGCCGCAACGAGGGGGGTTTCTCCCCCCCCCTACGTGGACCGGGGGCCTGGGCTTCACCGCCTGGGTCGCGAGGAAGAAAACCTCTATAAAAAATTACCCGAATCTTAAGCGGCGCCGCACCGCGAGGAGATGAATGGTCGGACGGAATTCCGGCCACTAGTGCGTGTCCCCGGTGGGGTACTTGCCGACCCCCCATCGGGTTACGTGTAGGCTTATCCGTGCACATGGCTCTGGCGGATGGACATTTATTTCCTAAATTCTCGTGGGAACAACAATGAAAAAGTCTAAACAAAACACACAAATAGCACAGGAGAGGAGTAGCGACGAAGAGACAGAGGAGATGGAGGACGTGTCAGAAGTGGAAGTGGACATGGACGTGACAGAGATTGCAGGAGCAAAGGACAGGACTGAGTCGAGGAGCTGGCGCAGCATTGCGCCCTCTCCATTCTTGAAGGAGTTGCGTGTTTCCGTGTCACGCCTATCGGACACGGACTCGGAGAGCAGCGTCGTAACATCTGGCGCTGCAGGAGGACGATCTTGGCGAAAACGGTCGTTCTCAGAAGACGAAGACTTAGGGCAATCATCAGAGCCGCCAAAAGGGGCGGCCCATAAGTCAAAGAGAGGGAGAGGCCGACCGCCCACTACGGGTGAGTTCGTCGGTTTGGCGGAGGCAAAGGCGCAGCTGAATGCTGCCAAGGCAGAAGAGCTGCGCCTCGAGGCGGAGGCGAGTGTCGCCGAAATGTCTAAGACACTTCGCGACAGCAGACACTCATGTCGGAGTGCCCTCAACCCGCCGACCGACAATGAAGATACAGCGCAGTCATTGGCTGCGCTGTACCAATTGATGGTGGACGCGGCTGCCACAGTAGAGGGGGTGGCAGTCAGGTCGAAAAACCTGAAAGGGACATCAGTTAAGGCCCTCAAGGACGCAGCGGGCCTGGTTAAGGAGGCCGCTGCGGGTATGAGGGCCCGAACGATCAATGAGGAGGTGGCAAAGCTGGAGCTAGCGAACCGCCAGTTGACAGCTAAGCTGGCGGAGCTCAGCCGAGAGGTGGCAGAGCTGCGGCGCCAACCAGCCGTACCAGCTGCACCAGCTGCGCCAATTATGCCGGAGACCAGCTCCATCAAAGAGCTTCTAGAGGAGGCGACCAGGGCGAGCATCGCACAATTTAGTGCGATGCTAAACGCCAGATTCGAGGGGATACAGGACCGGCTCTTACCGGAACCACGACTGAGGCCGCCCTTAGCGGCCGACAGGCGAAGGGCGGAAGCCGAAGCTGCGGCTGAGGCACCACCACCGCCACAAGCATGGGGTCCGCGACCATCAGCGGCCCCTCCTGCTCCGCCTGCCCCCCCTGTAGCCCCAAAGGGCAAAGGGAAGGGCAAGATGTCCATGGCGGCAAGAGAGGCGCGCGCGAAATCCAGAGACCGCGAATTCCCGGAGCTTCCTGCCCCGGCACCGCCACCACCGCCGACGGCCAACAGGCCAACCAAGAAGAAGGCTGGACAGCAACCCAAGCCGCAGGCCGCCAAAGATAGCTGGCAGGTGGTCGGCGAAGCCAAAAGGGGCAAAAAGCGCCGTAAAAAGAGGAGCGCCCTCAAAAGAAGAGAGGCAGCAAGGCTGCGACCGCCTACCACCACGGCGGTCGTAATAACTCTGCAGAGCGACGCCGAGGCGAGGGGGGTGTCCTACAATGACGTTATGAAAAAGGCTAAAACCTTCGACCTGACTGAGCTGGACATCCCCGAGGTGCGCTGCAGGATCACGGCCACTGGCGCGCGACTCCTCGAGGTGGACGGAGAAACAAGCGGACCAAAGGCTGACGCTCTAGCCGAGAAGTTGAGGGCCCTACTCCCGGCGGACGACGTCCGGATCTCCAGGCCATGCAGGACGCTAGATCTCCGCGTCATAGGCCTGGACGATGCCGTGACCGTCGAGGAGCTGATGGCTGCTGTCGCAAGGGCGGGAGACTGCTCCCCCGAAAACGTTAAGGCAGCAGCCATCCGGAGGGGCCCGCTGAGCCTCGGCACTGCAGTAGTTAGCTGCCCTGTTGAGGCCGCAAAGAAGCTCGCCGAAAAGGGCAGGCTTTTGGTAGGATGGGTCTCGGCCCAGGTGAGACTTTTAAAGCCAAGGCCGTTGCGGTGCTTCCGCTGCCTAATGAATGGCCATGTGGGGGTGCGCTGTGCGGCAGGGGTGGACTGCTCCAGCAGGTGCTTCCGGTGCGGAAATGTGGGCCATCAGGCGAGCACCTGCACTGCGTCGCCACACTGCCCTGCGTGCGCAGCAGTGGGCAAGGACCCTAACCATCTGATAGGCAGCAGGGACTGTGCGGCCAACAAGCCGCAGGGCAAAAAAGGCAGAGCCAAGAAGACTGCGCTACCGGGACCGAGTGAGGCTCCGGCGGCCGCCCAAGAGGAGCCGTTCGAAATGGAGTGTCTGTAATGCACGACCTCCATTTCGTACAGGCGAACCTCAACCACTCTGCCAGGGCACAGGACCTCCTGTACCAAACCTTGACAGAGTGGTCGACGAACTTTGCGGTGATCGGGGAACCATACTTCGTCCCCCCTAGGGACGACTGGGCGGGAGACCTGGACGGCACGGTGGCGATGATGACGGCGCCAGCGTTCGGCTCACCGCCACTCGAGAATGTGACGCGAGGGCATGGCTGGGTGGCGGCTCGAGTCGGACGCCTAGCACTTGTAGGCGCCTACATCTCGCCAAACAAGCCACTGGCCGACTTCGAGGACTTCTTATCGTCCTTGGAGCCGGTCGTGTCCCGTGCCGGGTCCTTACCGGTCGTCCTGCTGGGGGACTTCAACGCGAAGTCCTCCGCATGGGGATCCCCGGTCACCGACGCAAGAGGGCGGCTGCTGGAGGAGTGGTCAGTCGAGGTGGGACTGACCATTCTCAATAGAGGCGCAGCACACACGTGCATAAGGCACAACGGCGGGTCCATCGTGGACATCTCGCTGGCGAGTCCGACCCTGGTCAGCAGGGTGTCGAATTGGCGGGTCGTCGAGGAGGTCGAGACGCTTTCTGATCACAGGTATATCAGATTTAGCGTCTCGGCCCAAACCTCAGATCGGCCGCCGTCGACTGATGACCAGGGTCCAAACCCACGGTGGGCCCTCTCCCGATTCGACCGGGAGCTGGCCGCTGAGGCTGCCATTGTGCAGGCGTGGCAACCGGCCCCGGATCGGATCGGGGACGTTGATGCGGAGGTGGCATGGCTGCGTGGCGCTCTGACCGCCATCTGCGACGCCTCAATGCCGAGGGTGCGCCGTAGGCCTCGTAAGCGCCAGGTGTACTGGTGGTCGCCGGAGATCGCACAATTGCGACGCGAGTGCATCGCAAGGCGCCGCCGGTACACCAGGCACCGTCGGAGGCGCCGAGTGCCAAACTACTCGGTTGCCGACGAGCAAGCGCTCTACGAGGCCTACAGGGAGGCGAAAAAGGCGTTGCAGATCGCAATTAAGAGCGCCAAACTGCAGTCGTGGCAGGCACTATTGGAGACTCTGGAGCGGGACCCGTGGGGACGCCCCTACCTAATGGTACGGGGCAAACTCCGCGCGTGGTCCCCTCCCTTGACTATGAACCTCCGGCCACAGTTCGTCGAGGAGATTGTCTGCGCACTATTCCCGAACGGGGATGACGACTTCAGTCCTCCCCACATGGGTGGTGCGCAGCAACTGCAGAGACCCGACGACACTGTGGCTGATGACATCCCGGACGTGACTGAGGAGGAGTTACAGGCAGCAGTTATGCG